>JXCR01148401.1:3906-26679 GCA_002079205.1 Phalaenopsis hybrid cultivar
CTTTTCTTTAGGCATTCGTATAGCTCTGCTGTACGATTTAAGCCCTAACTCGTTCTAGGTTTTTTCTTTAGGCATTCGTATAGCTCTGCTGTACGATCTAAGCCCTAAACTCGTTCTAGATTTTGAGTTGTACGATCTAAGCCCTAACTCGTTCTAGGTTCCGAGGTTGTCGTCCGATACGACGTAAAACTCGTTCTAGGTTCTGTTGTCGTCCGATACGACGTAAACCCTCATATCTTCTAGGCAATTTGTGTGATCCTGTCACGCCTGTCGCCTGATACGACGTAAACCCTCATATCTTCTAGGCAATTTGTGTGACTCTGTCACGCAATGTCCGATACGACGTGAACCCTCATATCTTATAGGCAATTTGTGTGACTCTGTCACGCAAATATAAGCCCTAATTAAACCTGATACGATGTAAACCCTCATATCTTCTAGGCAATTTGAGTGACCCTGTCACGCAAATATACGATACGACGTAAACCCTCATATCTTCTAGGCAATTTGTGTGACTCTGTCACGTAAATATAAGCCCTAATTAAATAAAATTGGCAGGATAAAACACTTTAATATTTTCATGACCCTGTCGCACAAATATAAGCCCTAATTAAATAAAATTGGCAGGATGAAACACTTTAACTGACGTAAACCCTCATATCTTCTAGGCAATTTGAGTGACTCTGTCACGCAAATATAAGCCCTATAAACCCTCCTATCTTCTAGGCAATTTGTGTGACTCTGTCACGCAAATATAAGCCCTAATTAAATAAAAATGACAAGATGAAACACTTCAATAATTTCTTCTCAAAATTGGAGCCAAATCATAGGATAGACTGGGAAGTCATTGAGGTCCTCCTCAGGATCTGTGACCTCCCCTAGTTTCTCTTCATTTGGATTCCTCAACAATGTTCCAGATTTGAGTNATATATATATAAATATATATATACGTAAATTAAAACGTCCTTCCGAAGCGGACGACGGGATTTCGATTCTGACTACCGACACGGGCGACCCCCCAAACTTTCTTTTAACCTTCTTTTAGTGCCGACACCGCGTAGTAGACGAACTAAGTCGTCGCCACTTGTTGATCACAACAATGCAGGCATGAGTTGTGGGATTTGAGGTCGTAAAGAATTTGTACAACACAGACAAGGACTTCAAGGAAATTTGGGAATAGTGTAAGGAGAAACTAACCCGACAGCATTACTAAGCAGATGACTATTTATTCCAACGGAGTTGTGCATTTCAAGGTGGTTGCTGAGAGAGGCCATTATTTAGGAGATTCACAATGGAGGATTAGCACGACATGTTGGCAGGGACAAGACTCTCGCTCTCGTGCGGGAGCATTTATTTTGGCCTCGATTGACGAGAGATGTGGAGCGACATATCAAACTGTGTAGGATTTGCCATCTGGGAAAGTCGAGAGGGCAGAATGTAAGGTTTTACATTTCATTACCAGTACTCAAGGCACTGTGGGTAAATGTTAGTATGGACTTCGTGTTGGATCTCCCGAAGATGCAGAGGAACAAGGACTCCATGATGGTTGTAGTGTATCGCTTCTCGTAGATGGCGCATTTTTGCCAGAGGACACTGAACGCGTCTCATATTGTCGATTTATACTTTGGGGAAATCGTGATGTTATATGGGATTTTCAGGACTATTACCTCCGACAAAGATATCAAATTTCTATGCCACTTTTGAAGGACTTTGTTGGTGAAGCTAGGCACCAAGTTCCAATTTAGTTCAACAACTCATCTACAAACGAACGACTAGACAGAGGTAGTGAACAGGAGCCTAGGAAACCTCCTGAGATGTTGCTTGGGGAAGAGTATCAAGCTGTGGGATCTTATTGTAGCTCAAGCTGATTTTGCTTATAATAGATCTGTGAGTATGACTAGATGACACACACCGTTTGAGATTGTATACAGGCGCAATCCGCTTATATCACTTGAGTTGGTACCACTCTTGCCGACATCGGAGGTCAGCGAAGATGCTACAAGATTTAGAAACTTCACCTGGGGGTTGACAGGGAGATGCTAAGTAGAACCACAAATATCCGACACAAACAAATAAGTGTAGGAAGAAGGTGACCTCATGTGCATTCGGCTAGTAGGAGCATTCAGGAATACGACGTTTCAGCTTAAACCTAAAGCAATACACCTTCCCGCAGCCACCCGAACCTGCTGCTTCATCCGCTTACAGTCACCAGCCGCTCTTATCTCACCGTCGACGTCTGTGGGTACTCTTCTTAGGTCGTAGTTGGATCGTGCTAGTCCTATCTTTATTGTGTTATTTTCTTTGTTGTTTTGAGTCTTGATTGTATCCCTCGTTATTTATTTGCTTAACAATATTTGTTTTTCATCATCATCGGTTGAGTTAACTCTGGTATCAAAATCTTCATATGATAAACTGATCTTACATTCACCTCAACTTCAATGTACTTTAATCAACTTATTCAACTACCCGAATGCATGGATGTGGGTAAAAATTAAAAAAAAAAGATAAATGGTATGGAGAAATTTGATTTGCTCACTCTTTTTAAATTATTAATGTACTATATGTTTATTAGACAGATATGACGTATTAGAAACAAGTCTATCTGGATATCTTGGACTTAATCTTATGGACAAAGCTTTGCTTGCAGGTGCTCCAGGCGATGATTCAAATGGGCGTGCTTGTTCCCACTGGTGACATGACAGCTGTTAGGCGGACAGCACAGTTCTTTCTTAACAGGTTCTTTTCTAAAAATATATGTATCCATCTGATTACATGATTGTGCTAAGCTTAGACTGCTTTCCATTGATGCAATTTTTTTTTTTAATTCTGTAGTTTTGAAGAGCGACTTGCAGTACAAAGGAAAGAAAGAGAGCAGGCAACGGTTGAACTAGGATTCAAAAAACAATTGAGTAAAGAGGAAAGAATTCAAAAGAAGAAGCAGAGACTTGCTGCGATTGGTAAAGTGTTTGTAATCTCCTCCCTGCATAGATAAATGAAGCGGCTTTTACATACATACCACCCAATTCCCATATATTTAAATATCAAGCACCTAAATTTTTCTTTTTACATTTATACCTCTCAAATATTTCATGTCACGTGTCAAAAATATCACTATTTTAATTTTTAAAACTGAAATACTCCTTTTTTATGTATAGTCAAGGTGACATATAGGTAAAAATTGAAGTTTATGTGTTAGATATGTAAATACACAGGGCTTAAGTGGTATGTATGTAAATCTTCCAAAAATGAATTCTGTATTTCGCACCTTGAATGACGTACATTGCTCCTGAAAATCATAGCTAAAATTTGGCAACCTGTGCTTATGTTTTTTTATCAACCATCTTGATCATGACAATTATAACTAAATGTTGCAGGGGAAGATCTTTTGTCAATTGCTGCTGATCAGCCCTTTCGTTTTCCGGCAACCTTCACATTTGTTGTCAGAGCATTTTCAGGTCAAGGGTTTTGGAATCCAATACATATCATTCTGCTGTTTTATATTTTTATATTTTTTTACTTAAATTGGATAATCCTAATAGTGCAGTGCTAGATGGGATTGGGAAGGGCCTTGACCCAAGATTTGACATAACAGAAATTGCTAAACCGTGAGTTTGAACTTAAAGTTTTTATATCTGAAGCAATTAACCTTCATTGTACAAGTGACTACCTTTTCTTTTTCTTTGTAGATCTGAATTTTGTTTTATTTATATATTGTACCAGTTATGCATTGGAATTGCTGAGGTTCCGGGATGTTGGTTTTGAGGTTATTGTCAAGGTAAGCTTCATTCTCCCTTTCATGATAAATTTGCATTATTCATATTTGGCAGGTAGTTTAATGTCTAAAAAGACCAAAGTTTTTGTTTCATAGGATCTTAGGAAAAGATGGGAAAGACAGTCTCGTGCATTTTACAACTTATTCAGACAGGCTGATAGAGTTGAAAAGCTTGCAGAAATAATTCAAAGATTGGTATCCTTTTTGAAATAAGCTCTATTTAAGTAGCATTTAAGAGTACTTTGTTACTTTTGATGAGAATTATCACTTGTTATGATGTATACATTTGGGTAACGTTTTTGACTACTTGCAGGAGCAAGGGGATCTTAAACTTCGCGTACGAACCTTGGAGTCAGAGCGGGCATTCGTAAGGGTTGTCACTGCTCAAAAGACTGTTGGGAATGTAAGTTCCAAATTTCAGAAATCAAAATTTTTTTTTTCCATTTTTAAATCATTACATTACAAATTTTCTACCTATCGCCATCTAACTAATCTCAAAGAGTTTTTTTCAATGATCCTCCACCAAACTTCTGCGCCATATTACAACCACCATTGAATGAACCTTAAACCCTTTTATCTACTCAGTTTTGGAGAAGTATAGCTCCACAACTTAACAATAAGATTCTATATATTTTTCCATTTCCATTTATTAGAATGGAACACATTTAATCCCATGCGGAAGTTCCCTTAGAAGCAAATTCAAGGAATCATAATACAGCTCAAAAGAGATTAATCAGACATAGAGATACTAGGATATATGTGATTTAGCTTCATTAAAGTCATTTACAAGAAATAAGAGAAGATCCAATCTACTAAATACAGAAGCCATTAAAGATATACTTAATACAAATTCATTCACCAACCATTTTCAAAATCTGAGTACATCTTCCCAACTCCTAGCAGAAGAATCCCTTACTCGGGGCATTCATTGAAATCGAGGGTCATATGATCCACGTGGAACAACACATCACCGTTCTCAACCTCGTACCAATTTACAGCCATCAAATATGTGCAACATTTCTTCAGGTCCGGTCCAATGCATGTTACTACAAACACAATGAGATTTGTCTGCCATAAATCTAGATGGGATCGAGTTTGTTTAGAACGAGGCCAAGCATGGAACATAATTGGATCCCTAAAGTTAGACCTCTTATTCAAGTTGGATTGGGACATTCTAATCTTACAATGAGGGGTTAAATTTGGAATATGAGTTGATGATAATGAAAGATAGATGGCTGAGGAGATGAAATCCCCAATTTAGCTGAATCGAGGCTCTGACAGTCCAGCTCATATAAAATTCACAGGATCATAGCCCTAATCTCGGTATTGGCAATTAAAAATATCCTGATTCTACAGCCGGCCATCCTCTCTGATTAAACACAAAACCTCTTTAACCGTTTAAATTCTTTCCCAAATGTCTCTAAAAAGAAATCCTCTTGATGTGCTGACCTGCAGTTGTATCTCCTTGATACAACTGTCACGACCTAACTCGATGCAACTCATAAAACTGTCACGAGTTTACCCGATGTAACCTGTCATATCAAGACTAATTAACTTGTGTCGTGGTCGCAATAATTAGATAATTATTCAAGATCTATTTGGAAGGAATTTATTTACTTATTTATTTTCAATTTCCACAAATTCAGAGCCACTATTCTTAAAATATCATAAGATATATTCAACATTTTTTCATATCTTATCATAACTATGCAACAAAAAGAATTACTCACCAATTTTAAAAATTTCTTTCAATCGACAAAATATGAATCTCATAATGAATGTCAAAATTAGATTTAAGGAATTCGTCTTTAACCATCTAAATTCTTCTCCCGAATACCTCTAAAAAAATTCCTCTTGGTCTGCTGATAGCTATTCTCCCAAATGGCTGTCACTAGTGCAACTCTTTTGGGAATTAATTTCTGGTAGCATTGCGACCTGATAAACAACACCCAACATTCCTCTTGATTGGAATCTAGGAATCTACCATGGGGGTTGAGGGGGTGGTGGTGGCGTCCTAGCGCTCTTGTTCAGAGGACTGGGTGCCCCGCACCCCAAAATAGAGCCCAAATGCTAGGTAGGGTGCACAGGCACAGGGCCGAGGTCTCGTTCGTTTCAAATTTGGAACCATAGTGANATCTGTTAGCATTGTGGCCTGATACACAACACCCAACATTCCTCTTCATTGGAATCTAGGAATCTACCATGGGGGTTGAGGGGGTGGTGGTGGCGTCCTAGAGCTCTTGTCCAGAGGACTGGGTGCCCCGCGCCCCAAAGTAGTGCCCAAATGCTAGGTAGGGTGCACAGGCACAGGTCCGAGGTTTCGTTCGTTTCAAAATTGGAACCATAGTGATTGGAATTCCTGTGCCTTAGGGGAGCACCTAGGCATCAATCTTCCTTCAACAAACCCGAGTGAGTGGAAAGTTAGCTCTTGGGAGTGGCGCTACGGGGCCAGGAAAGTGGCTCCCAAACGCTAGGTAGGGTGCACAAGCTCAAGACCACAGCTTCACTCGTTTCAAATTTGGAAATAGAGTGATTGGAATTTCTGCGCCTTAGAGGGGCATTTAGGCGCTAGTCTTCCTTCAGCAAACCTGAGCGAATGGAAAGTCAACTCTTGGGGGTGGCGCTACAAGGCCAGGAGTGGGTTGCATGCAGTTAGGGATTTAAGTCACAAAGGATCAATTATACTCTCTTGTAGTGTAGACGGTGCGTAACAGGTGCGGAGCGGCGTCTTTGTCGAGAAGGTGGATTTCGACAAGTGATTTCTCTTGTGAGACAAGTGAGGAAGGAGCCTTAATTTTATAAGCTTCAGTGGTGTAGAGAGTGGATATGAGTGGTGTAATTTTGTATTCTTCTCATTTTCATAGTGAAATTTTTATTGTGGCGTGACTGTATTTTTTTCTCAATTCTCGTGGTTTTCCACGTTAAAGTTGTGTGCTTTTTCTAAATTTTTGATTGTGTGCTTTTGTTCAATTTATTATTTTGGATCTCTCGAGTTGTGTTTTTTGCGGTGTGATTTTGGTTGTGAATCGATCAATCACCAAGTTTCCATCTATGAAGCACAGACACGGGGATACAAATATGACATGATACAATATGAGGACACGACATAATTGAAATAAATAGGACACAATACGTTAAACACATTTTTATATTTAATTAATTATTAGTATAAGATATATATTTTTTCAATATTCTTTATTAAAAATATCACATCACAAATTATGTATGAATAAAATTTCACTTCATAAATTTAATTTCTATTACAAAACATAATACTTATGAAAATGAATTTTTAAAATTAAATATAATATGTTTTAAAAGAATTATTCCAACTTATAATCCAACTTATCTATTAATATTTTTAAAAATTCTATGAGTACAAAAAAGAATTACTAATGCTCGGTTTACACGAATCTTTGACGCATCTTCAATGCTCATTTTTGATAAATGTTAGAGGTAGCTTCAACATGATAATAGATGAGGCAATTTCAATTATGAAGAGTTATTGAAGCCATACATTCATCTATAATTTTTTAATTATCGTGTCCCATTTTTTCGAAATCGTATTAAGCTCGAGTTCTATGCGGTGTTGAGGTGTGTCCTGGAAGAGGTCGGGCCTGAAAAAAAATTCAAACATCTATTTTGTAATGTCGGAGANAAAGTCATACATTCATCTATAATTTTTTAATTATCGTGTCCCATTTTCTCGAAATCGTATTAAGCTCAAGTTCTATATGGTGTTGAGGTGTGTCCTGGAAGAGGTCGGGCCTGAAAAAAAATTCAAACATCTATTTTGTAATGTCGGAGAAGTGACGGGGCGTTTCAGACAAGTATTATTGTCTGATAAGTGTTCGACACGGGTATGAAACATTTTTAGAAGTGTTGGTGCTACGTATGTTTCATCCCCACAAGTAGTATCAAAGTGAGATTTTTTGAAGACTTTTGATTCAAGTGGGAGCAATGTCNATCTGATACGTGTTCGACACGGGTATGAAACATTTTTAGAAGTGTTGGTGCTACATATGTTTCATCCCCACAAGTNTAAAAACGAATTACTAATGCTCGGTTTACACGAATATTTGACGATTAATATTTCACTTCAATGCTCAATTTTGATAAATATTAGAGGTAGTTTCAACATGATAATAAATGAAGCGGTTTCAATTATGAGGAATTATTAAGGCCATACATATATCTATAATTTTTTTTAATTCTCGTGTCCCATTTTCTCGAAATCGTGTTAAGCTCAAGTCCTATGTGGTGTTGAGGTGTGTCCCGGAAGTGTTCGGGCCTGAAAAAAATTCAAACTTCTATTTTGTAATGTCGGAGAAGTGACGGGGCGTTTCAGACAAGTATTATTGTTTGATACGTGTTCGACACGGGTATGAAACATTTTTAGAAGTGTTGGTGCTACATATGTTTCATCCCCACAAGTAGTATCAAAGTGAGGTTTTCTGAAGACTTTTGATTCAAGTGGGAGCAATGTCAAACGAAGTGAGGTACAATGTTGAGAAGTTCAATTGATCAAAATTTACATTTTGGAAGATGCAAATGGAAGATCAAGTTCTATGTGGTGTTGAGGTGTGTCCCGGAAGTGTTCGGGCCTGAAAAAAATTCAAACTTTTATTTTGTAATGTCGGAGAAGTGACAGGGTGTTTCAGACAAGTATTATTGTCTGATATGTGATCGACACGGGTATGACAAATTTTTAGAAGTGTTGGTGCTATATATGTTTTCATCCCCACAAGTAGTATCAGAGTGAGGTTTTTTGAAGGCTTTAGATTCAAATGGGAGCAATGTCAAACGAAGCGAAGTACAATGTTGAGAAGTTCAATTGATCAAAATTTACGTTCTAGAAGATGCAAATGGAAAATTTGTTGTATGAAAAGAAACTGCATCTGCTACTGAAAGGAATCACCGAAAATTCTGAATCAATGACTATGGAAAAATGAGAAGTGCATGATCGAACAACTCTATATTTGATTTGTCTTTCACTTTCTTAATCAATTACCTTCAACATAGTGAATGAGAAAACTATGGTTGATCTCACGGCGACACTGACAATGGTGTATGAAAAACCTTCAACGTTAAATTATATTTTTCTGATGAAGAGATTATTCAACATGAAGATAGTGAAATGTAGTTTGACAGCTGAACACTTGAATAATTTTGATAGTGTAACTAGGGTTGTTCAAACGGCTTGTTGTTCGCGAATAACTTGTGTTCGGCTTGTTCAACAATTTATGTTCGGCTTGTTTATTAAGCTTAATAAGCTGAACACGAACAAATTTTTAAGCTTGAAAAAAAAAACTAGCCGAACACGAATAAATATTTGTAGGCACGTGTTTGACTCGAAAAAAATAAAAAATAAAAAAAAATTAAATAAAAATATAATTATACTTAATATTCTGCAATGTTATTGATGTTATTCAGTAGTGTAAAACTGCGGAATAACACCCGAGTAACACTCGTTGTGTTATCGATGTTATTCTTTTGTCCGCGGTGTTATTGGTGTTATTTCATGGTGCAACACCGTAGAATAACACCGATAACACTAATAATAGCGCGAAATAACACCAAGCAACACTCGTTGTGCTATCGATATTATTTTGTCGTCCGCGGTGTTATTGGTGTTATTCTGCGGTATTTTTAGTGGTATCGGTGTTATTCCGCAGTGTTACACCGCGGAAAAACACCGTGGATTATTGAGTATAAAGTATTATATATATTATATAAAGCAAAAAAATATATATTTATGTTCGTACACTATTGTTATAAGTTTTTCTAGTTAAAAAATTTATAATAATTGTTCACAATAGTGAAAAGATGCATATTAAATAGTACACTCATATAACTTTATAAACCTTTCTTTATATGAGTTTTAGCTCTACTCTGTTCATTTACAACTCAAGATATCAAACATAAAATAAGTAAATTAGGATAAATGTATTTTTAATTATGATAATTTACTGTTTAATTGGTGGATGATTAAGATCTTGATAAAATGTATATTTAATGATAATTTAATTACTTATTTGAAGATTTTTTTTGTATTCAAGTATCAATTTTCTTATATCATATGCATATGTATGTTATTTTGAAGTATAACAAAATCAAACAAATAACTAGATAAATAAATTATAAATATTTCAATAATAATTTGTATGTCAAATATATTAAATTACAACCCGAACTTGATAAGAAAAGTAGTAAATAGGTTTAAAAAATATTTTGAAGGGAATGTACAAATATAGCACATAATTCTTATGTATTTACATATCTCATACCTAATAACACCAATAACACTGTGGAATAACACTGAAAACACCAATAACACTGTAGAATTACACCAATGATACGAGAATAATACCGCAGAGTGTTTTTCTGCGGTATTATTCTCTAATATCAGAATAACGCCCTAATAACACCAATAACATTGCAGAACAACACCTGATAGCACAACAATAACACTCTATTATCACATGCAATAACACCTAAGTAACACCTACGCTATTTGGGTGTTACTCTGGTGTTATTGCGAGTGTTTCTCGGGTGTTATCGCGGGGTTATCGATATTATTCAGTCGTCTGCGGTATTATTTGTGCGATTCCACGACATTTTATATTCCACCGAGCCTATTTCAAGCTGAATACGAACGCATTGTTCATGAGTCATTTCGAACACAAGTCAAATTGGAAGGAGCCAAACACGAGTAGAGGCTCAACTCGCTCAAGCTCGGCTCGTTTGCAGCCCTAAGTGAAAATAACCAGTGATGTCCTGTGTGCATGAAATTTGATGACGAGGTTAGGACACTGTTAAATCTATATTTATTATCGTACAATTAGGATGAATTGGTCATGACAGTGTCACTTAAGATAATATAAAATTAAACTTTGATGACATCGTGAGGTTAGTGTCGAATGAAGTTCACAAGAAGACGAGCGGTGAATCTTCTAGTTCTGGGTTAATTGTTGACAACTGGAAAGAATTTGGACAGGAATATAGGTAAAGACTAATTCAAGTCTAGAAGAGGAAAGTTCAGGTCAGGAAAATGAAATAACAGATGTAAATGCTGGAATTATGGAAAGAAAAGTCATTTTGAGATAGACTGCAAAGCTCCTTGGAAGGATTTTGGTGGAGGCCAATACAAGAATCTCTCTACAAATTTCTCCACGGGCGAAATTCAAGTTAGCTCTTTAGTTTTATCCTTAGTACCGAATCTTGGATAGTAAGCTCAGGCGTCTCTTTTCATGCATGCCCCAACAAAGATGTGTTTAAAAATTACACTCAGAGTGATCGGAGGATTGTATATTTGGGGGATAACAAAACATGCAATATTATAAGAAAGGGTGATGTTGATATCAAATTTCCAAATAGATCAATCTGGAAGCTCAGTGAAGTTAGACATATTCCAAGCTTGAAGAAAATTCTGATCTCGGTGAGCATGCTGACAGAGTACGTGATTGCTTTCACAGGTGATTTATGAAAGGTGACTAGAAGGCAATGGTGATGACTCGAGGCAACATTGGAAATACTCTTTACCTTCAATGAGATGACATAATCCATCGACGTGGATAAAACCAAGGTTGATGCAGGACTTTGGCATCACAGGCTTGGTCATATGAGTGTAAAAGATATAAATTATCTACTTTCTAAGAATAAGCTTAAGGGTTTGAAGAGAAAAAAGTATTTTTCTCAAAAAGCGGATCAATGGTGAAGTCCTAGAAGCTAGAGCCACTGCATCTTGATGTGTGGGGTCATTCTTCAATTTATTCCATTGGAGGTTGTCACTACTGTGTCACTTTTAGATTTGATCACACCAGAAAGGTGCTTGTTTACTTCTTATAGCCCAAATTTAATGTATTTGGAGTGTTTGAGAAGTGCAAGATCATGGTAAAGAATGAAACAGATGAGGTTGAAGTGTCTCAAATCTGATAATGATAAGTATCATGATTAAAGGTTCACAAGTTATTGTGCTTCAGAGGATCATGAATGAGTTCATGAATAAGTTTACTGTTCCAAGAACATCGCAGCAAAATGTTGTGACTGAGCGCATGAATATAATTATTATAGAGCATGCCATGAGAATGGGATTGTATGCAGGCTTGTCAAAGTAATTCTGGGTGGAAACAATGAACACTACTATTTATCTGATCAATCACGGTCTTTCAGTTCCCTTAAAGGAAATATTACCTGAAGAAGCCTGGAGTGACAAATAGGTAAATCTATCACTTGAATATATTTAGTTATTTTGCATATGTTTATGTTGATGCATGATTCAAGAGTAAACTTGATTTAAAATCTGTCTACTGCACTTTCATTGGGTATGACTGATGAATTTAGCCAAAAAATTTGGGATTATCAAAATAAAAAAATTATCAGGAGCATGGTTGTTACTTTCAATGAAATGGAGATGTACAAGGATAGGGCAGAACTCTGGATTACCTGCCAGTTACTTCTGAAGAGTCCAAATATGTTGAGATAGAAGACACCGGTAGAAGCATGAATATAATTATCACAAAGCATACCATGAGAATGAGATTGTATGCAAGCTTGTCAAAGCAATTTTGGGTAGAAGCGGTGAGCACTACTATTTATGAGATCAATCATGATCTTTTAGTACTTTTAAAGGAAAAATTATCTAAAAAAACATGGAGTGACAAATAAGTAAATCTATCTCTTGAAAATATTTAGTTATTTTGCATATGTTCATGCTGTTGCAAAATTCAAGAGTAAACTTGATTTAAAATTTGTCTAGTGCACTTTCATTGGGTTTGATTGATGAATTTGGGCAAAAAGTTTGGGATTATCAAAGTAAAAAAATTAATGAAATGGAGATGTACAAGGATAGCAGCAGAACTCTGGATTACCCGACAGTTATTTCCGAAGAGCCCAAATATCTTGAGATTGAAGACACTGGTGATCAGGAGGATAGAGAAAGGAGAAGTGCTCAATCATATAAAACACAGAAGTTCCTATGTAACTTATTACTGAAGTCATGAGGTTCAACAGAATTGCGAGACCTACACAGAGGTATTCTCATTTTTTTTGCTATTCGTTGCTAACAAATAATTATGAAATACAGTGTTATGAAGAGACCACTCAAGTTGAAGTTTCAAGGGAGTACGAGGCTGTCATGAATGACAAGTGCAGTCACTGAGGTCAAATCAGACTTGATCGATTGAATTACTAGATGACACAAAGCAAATGAGCATTACACTATAAGTGAGTCTACAGGTTGAAAGACGAGTCAGATGGTAGCAGACGCTACAAGACAATTTACTATGAACAACAGAAGAAGCAGACAATGCTGAGATTATCTCTTTTGTAATGAAGATGATAACTGTCAAGGTTGTGTTGAGCTTAATAGTAGATGAGGATCTACATGTGAAGCAAATGGATGTAAAAACAACTTTCTTACTTGAGATTTGAAAGAGGAATTATATAAGATGCACTCACATGGTTATGAGGGTCCAGGTAAAAAAAAAATTGTTTGCAGGTTGAAGGAGTGCATCTATGGCTTTATGCAAGCCTCGAGATAGTGGTATATGAGGTTTGACACGTTCATGTCGCATGGTGAGTACATGAAGTGCTAGGCAGACCACTGTTGCTTCATAAAAATATTTTTGTAATTGTTACATATTGTTTTTTTTATGTGGATGACATGCTGATTGTAGGGGCTGATATAGAGAAAATTAGGGACTTTAAGAACTGGGCACCAAGTTGGGCCCCAAGTGCACAGGCGCAATGCCACAATTTTGCTCTTTTCAGATATGGAAACATAACCATTGGAATTCTCGCACCCATAGGAGGACGCCTAGGCACCACTCTTCCTTCAGCAAACCTGAGTGAGCGGAAAGTCAGTTCTCGTGAGTGGCGCTACGGTGCCAGGAGCGGTTTGCACACAATTAGGGATTTAAGCCCTTGTTTTACTAAGGATCAATGATACTCTCGCTGTATTCTTGACAGTGTGTAACAGAGGCGGAACAACGTCTGTGTCGAGACAGTGGAATTTAACAAGTAATTTCTCTTGTGAGATCAAGAGAGGAAGGAGCGTGAATTGATGTAAGCTCCAATGGTATAGACAATGAATCTGAATGGTCTAATTTTGTACTATTCTCCTTTTCATAGTGGAACATTTGGTGTGGTTTGATTTTGTTGTTCTTCCAGTTGTCACTGTATTTCACATTAAATCTTTGTGTGGTTTTTCCAGATTTCTTTGTTGTACGCTTTTGTTAAATTTATTGTTCCGGATCTCTCAAATTAGTTTGTTTTCTGTAGTATAGTTTTGGTTGTGAATCGATCAAATCCCAAGTTTCCATCCCAACAATATCATGGCATTTCAGCTCCCAAACTACCTACATGATTTCTGAAATATTCTGTTCCATTTCTGAAATACTGCCCCGTGCATTTGGCAGGCAGTCGTTGCTGGAAGTCTAATCAACCTGGCCACAATCCTATACTTCAATTCAGTTCGGGTAAGAAAATATTCGAGCACATTTATGCATTTCATGCTCATCTTTTAATATCATTTTCATCTCATTTGTTTCCTGTCCAGTTTCCTGCCATGGCCGCTTATGTTCTCTCTGCACTTTTTGGTGCCCAAGTCCTTCTCGGCATTCTAAAGATGAAGAAATTAAACCAGCAAGAAAGATTGATAACGGGAACTGCTTAATCCTTTTGGTAAACGATTTTTCCTTCTACTTTTTCATATATATGTTCCAATTTTTACATTTATTTCTTCTTATGTTTATGATTCATGTATATATCTCCTTCGAAACCTTATTTGCTAGAAGGACTTTCTTTGTATTTACTTCTGTACAAGCGTTACAGGAGCACCATAATATTATTAATCCCGTCTTTGTCTTATAATGAAATTTTAGTAAGAATGCGGCTCGAGACCTCTCCGTCCTTATGTAGTTTTTTCGAGTAATTTACATACATACCAAATATTTTTTATGTATTTACATATCCAGTACTTAATGATATTTACACTTGTAACATCTGGTGTTACAAATCTACGCATGAAATATATTTTTGATGTGATGTTAAAGATTTGAGTGATAAGCACGTAAATATGAATGTTTTGCTGTTTTGTATGTAAATACATAAGAATTGTGTGGTGTGTATGTAAATGCACCTAATGTTTTTCATGATCCAATGAGCCACTAATCCTTTTCACAATAATAAGAGTCGTCAAAACTTAAATCTCAACCCACTAGTAGAATGTTATCATATCACAGAAAATGGACACATAATTTGATAAATTAAGCTTCATTAAGCGCATTATAGGAAGAAATTATTAGGCACAATTAATATTTATCTTGAGAGCTAGATGCAGAGTATACCCAATCAGTATACAGATGTGTATTGTGTAATCTGCATGTAGAGCTGAATATTACTGTAAAAAAAATCTCATTAATCAACTAAAAATACACATATATTACTGACACGGTTGGGGAGGGGACCCCAGACTCGCCCTCTCTTTAGGACTTGGGTTGCCGCCCGCTCCTAATGGCAATAAGAGTATTTTCGTGAGTTTTGTGTTTTGTTCATTTGAGTTTTGTGAGAGTTTGTGCTCTCTTTGTGGTTGCCATATGTGGATGATTCTGTATCCATGATGTTGGGTGGTGGCAACTATTTCTCGTCGATGTTGGTGGCGACATCCTGAGTCTCCTTCCTTCGTCAATACTTCGAGTAATACATTTTTTTACAAAAAAAAAAAGGAAGATTTATGTACAAGCCATACATTTTTTATGTATTTGCATATCCAAGATATAAACTTTGATATTTACAGTAATACCATTATATCCTTGCCTAAAAATATGTATCTCCTTTTAAAAAGTCAGTGTGATGGTGATATTTTTTATATGATACGAAAGATTTGAGTGGTAGAAATGTAAAAAAATAAAGTTTAGGTTTTGGATATGTAAATTCATAAGAGTCGTGGAGTAAGCATGCAAATGCACCAAATGTTTAGGACAACCAAAAGTTATTGTATTTCTTTTATTTGTGTTATGGTATGTCTTTTTTATTTTTCTTAAGAATTCTATAAAAAATTAAAAAACATGCTTTTCATAACAAATAATAAATTTTTATTTCATTAAAGAGAAAATCAAGCTTCGTTGCATATAGGGGTGTAAATGAACCGTACACGAACGAACAGAGCTTATGTTCGTGTTCGGTTCGTTTGAAATTTTGTTTGTTTGAAATAAGGTTGTGTTTGAAATTTTTCATGAAGTCACTGTTCGTGTTCGTTTCTTAACGAACAAGTCGAACGTGAGCAGAACACGAGCTGTTCCTTGTTCGCGAACGATCAACCGTTTGACATCCCTAATATTAATATATATAAATAATATATTATATTAATTATATAATTTATATTATATAAATATATAATATCTATATTAGTACATTATTAATATAATATATTAATGTATTATTATTATTATTAATTTATTATATATTATAATTTATAAAATTTAATTTTTTAAAATATCATAAAAAATTAAATATAATTATTTTATATTTCGAACAATAATGATTCGAACAATAATGATTCGAACAAGAATGAAAGCATCACTGTTCGTTTTTTGTTAGTTTAACTAACCAAACGAAAAAAAATTGTTCACGTTCGTCTGGTTTACTTATCAAACGAATCATGCACGAACTCATTGACGAACTAAACACGAATTATTCATGAACAACGAGCTTTTTTTGACAGCCTTGGTTGCATATCGTTGGATTTTTACATTAGTGATCCATATATAATTTATATTGTGTTAATTTTTAAGTAAATCTTAGCATTATTATTATTATTGGGATAATTACATGCACATCACTACATTAAATACATATGTGATATTTTTGAACTACTGAATTAATGAATTTACGTGCCCATAACTTTTATTTAAATTTATTTCGAGGTGATATAATATATTAATTCGATATAGATTATACACATATTGAAAAATAATTAAAAAAAATATTCATTCAGAGAAAATATTAAATTTGTTTAATGATTCCATTACCTATATCAATTCATAATCAGCAATACTCTTTTTATAGTCTTCTACAAGCCGTCTAATTATTGGGTACAGAGGGCGTACAGAGTAGCGTGCGCTCTCCGATCTCAGCCGCACATCGCGAGCTCTCCGCCCAATTAATTAAATACTGTCAAGTTTTAGAGGATTTGTATACATACCCTTCAATTTCTATGTATTTATGTATTTGCCATCCAAATTTTACATATATGCCACATTATGCATGAAAAAATTTATTCAACTTTTCAAAGGTTTAAAACAACTTATATGAAAGATTTGGTTTACATAAATATAGCAAAAATAAAATTTAGATGGTATGTATGTAAATAAATAGAAATCGGGTGGTATGTATGTAAATGCCACTATTTTTTTCATGATTTTTAGATCATAATTTCACCACCAAATTTACACTTTAAAACAATTTTTTTCCAAAAAAAATAAAATAAAATTACATACTATACAACTTGTAAATTTTAATTTTTTATAATATATGTTAACATATTTATGCATGAAAATAATTTTATTTTTTTCTAAAGGTTATGTAATAGTGATGTTTATGATATGATATAAAAGATTTGAGTGGTATAAATGTAACAAAGTAAATTTAAGATGTTAGATATATAAATACAAAGTAATTGATTGGTAAATGCAACCCCACCAAAAAAATAAAAAAATAAAAACCTACCAGGGGTAGATCATAATTTATGAATCTCTCCAGTCTGAGGAGGTCGAGCTGCGTCCGGGCTGTATCACGGTCGTCGCCCGGACATAGCTCGGTGTCCGGGCGACGGACGCAATAATTTTTCCCTATATGAAGGCAAGGCAATGGAGCAAACGTATTTTTTCAAAAACTGAATCAGAGAGTATAATTCATAATTTTTTTTTTTCTAAATAAGTGCTATCGCCCTTATATTAACATTATCAAATAATGATACTAAACAAAACATAAATTATCATTTATAAAATAGAAGTAAGGGTGTAAACGAGCCGAACACGAGTGAGCCATGCTCAGAAAGTGTGTTCGTGTTTGGCTCGTTTATATTTCGAGCTCAAAAAGTTCAAACTAACCTGATAGTAGTAAACTAGAACTTAGCATAAAAGATCTCTTGTCTTGCTTCTCTATGGAATCGATACTCTGTGTTTGAAAGAAAGTTATATATTACTTGAAACGATCTATTTTGCACACTATTCGTCTAAAGAAACCAGGTTAAGTTTTTGGTCAGGAAACTAAACAACTGCATAATTGCGGGTTAGGTTAGGGCTCTAGGAATGAAAATTCGCAAGAGATTGAGGAATTTCATCTGCGCGATAGTTGATTGACACGTTTCTCTCATAGAAAGAAGCTATCTTACCGAAGAGAATGACGACCTCGCCAGAGTTGCCTTCTCTAAGTATGTGAGACAGCTCTCCTCACCGAAGAGTAGGGGTGTAAGCGAACCGAACACGAACGAACAGAGCTTGTGTTCGTGTTTGGTTCGTTTGAAATTTAGTTNTCAAAAGTGAGGTCAACACATATATACCACTCAACTTCTATGTATTTACATATCTGGCACTCAGGCTACAAAATTTTACAATATATCATCAAAATCTTTCAAGTCGCATCAAAAGTACCACCATTTATATATTTTCATGCATAACTAGGGGTGTAAACGAACAGAGCATGTGTTCGTGTTCGGTTCGTTTGAAATTTAGTTTGTTTGAAATAAGCTCATGTTTGAAATTGGTTCGTAAAGTCACTGTTCGTTTTCGTTTCTTAACGAACGAGCCGAACACGAACTGTTCGCTAACGACGAGCCAGTTTGACATCGCTAATATTAATATATATATAAATAATATATTATATTAGTTATATAACTTATATTATATAAATATATAATATCTATTTTAGTATATTACTAATATAGTATATTAGTATATTATTATTATTATTAATTTATTATATATTATAATTTATAANTTCATTGACAAATCGGACACGAACTATTCACGAACAACGAGCTTTTTTGACAGCCCTACCGAAAAGGATAACGAAGCCATTAGAGCTTGCCTTCCCCAAAGTAGTGAGGAAGCTTTTTTCATCGGCTTGCCAGAATGTCATTAGAGAAGAAGAAGACGACCAAATTCTTTCTCCCAACTGATGAGGAAGCTCTCCTCACCAAGGAAGATGACAAGATCGTAGGAGTTCTTCTTCGTCAATGTTAGGATGAAGCTTTCCTCATCGACTCGCCGTATCCGAAAATGAGGAGGATGAGCGGAGAAGTCAAAGAAAAGTTGAGGAAAATTAAAAAAATGGGATTGCCTTCGCTTCTCTTGAATGAAGAAAAAGAAGCCCCTTTAAAAATCCACTTCGAAGCTCCTTGAATATAAGCTTGTGAGATTTGAAATCCATTTGAAGTTCAATTTATGCACCAAAAAACTTTCAAAATCGTTTATCTTCTTGATTGGACTTGGATTGAACCAATTTTAGCATTGTTGGGTCCTTCTCGTCAAGCCGATTAGCTTGACTATAAATTTGCTAAAATCATAATTCTGGATAATTTTTAATACAACTTTAAATATTTTTTTGTTCAAAAAATTTCTCGAGATTTTTGTCATGCTTTAAGATTCATACTGAATAATAGAAATCTGTTGATAGTATACAAGATTGATCTTAGAATTATTATAATTGTTTTTTGACACGTGTTTATGTGTGTGGGTGTGTCTATTTTTTTGGGCATTTACATATATATCTAATTTTTAAATTTTATTTTTTTATTTATATATAAATTTCTTAACTTCTAAAAAATATCATTTTTATGGATAAATTATATACATAGCATCTGAAACATTGATATTTTTAACATGTAGCACTCGTAACTAACAAACTGATGTATTTACACGTACCACGATTAAATCATTGAGACTTTGATAAAACGAAAAATAAGGGTAAGGATTTTATCATGAATTTTGATATTTGAGTGAGAATTTGAAAAAAAAAAGATGAAAAGGGTGCTAGATTTATAAATAATAATATTTCAGGTGCTATGCATGTAATCGCTGCAATACATCTAAGATGCTATATATAAAAATCAAAATTTAGGTGTTAAATATGTAATTTTTTCTTTGTGAGTTTTAAATATGAAATCTTCCGGTATGTATAAAAATATGCCCAATCTCCAACTTATTATAAAATGCATCTGATTTTTTTTGGGAGCATACTGAAACTTGTTATTTTAAAATTAATCTGTCGTCTTGCATAAGTCGTAGTCTCACTGAAAAAAAAAAAACACGTTACTTTAATGTGTGATTGAAATTCTATGGCGATTTTTTTTGGAGTTATTGAGTTTTATTACGATGTTATTTGAGTGGTATTGTGACGGTTGTATTGTTATTGTAGTCTTTTTTTTGTGATATTGTAGTATTTTTTTTAGGGTTGATATTATTGCGGTTTTTCGTGGTTTTACTAAGATTTATTGTGGTGTTATTTGAGTGGTATTACGACGACTATGGTGTTATTGTAGTTTTTTACGGAGTTATTGAGGTTATTTGGTGTTATTGTGGTTATTTGATATTATTGAGGTTTTTTTAATGAAATTATTGAGGTGTTATTGAGGTTTATTGTGGTGTTATTTGAATGGTATTGCGTCGGTTGTTGTGTTATTACGGTTTTTTTTTTGAGTTATTGAGGTTATTTGATGTTATTGTGGTTATTTGTTGTTATTGTGGTTTTTTGTGTAATTATTGAGATTTTAATGAGATTTATTGTTGCATTATTTGAGTAGTACTGCAACTGCTGTGGTGTAATTACGATTTTTTTGTGGTGTTATTTGAGTGATATTGCGATTTTTTTGCGGGGTGATGTTATTGCTAGTTTTTGTGGAGTTATTGAGGTTTATTATGATATTATTTGAGTGTTATGGCGGTTGTGGTGCTATTACGATTTTTTTTGTGTTATTTGAGTAGTATTGTGGTTTTTTTTTTTGCGGGTTGGTGTTTTTGTGGTTTATTGAGGTTTCATGTGATGTTATTTGAGTGGTGTTGCGACGACTGTGATGTTATTGCGGTTTTTATAGAGTTTTTGAGGCTATTTGTAGTTATTACGATTTTCTTTAAAGTTATTGATGCGTTATTGAAATTTTTTGTGATGTTATTTGGGTGGTATTGTGACGATTGTGGTGTTATTGCGGGTTTTTGTGAATTTATTCAAGTTTTTTGGTGTTATTGTGATTTTTTTGGTAGAGTTATTGAGATATTATTGAGGTTTACTGTGGTGTTATTTGAGTGTTGTCGGACGACTGTTGTATTATTGCAGTTTTTTGTGAAGTTATTGAGATTATTTGGTGTTATTATATTTTTTTGTGAGAGTTTTTGATGTGTTATTGAGATTTATTATGGTGTTATATATTGATAAAATTTATGTGATGATGTGCGAAGAAAATATATATTTAGGATCTGTTTGGGGCAGCTTGTGCGTCAGTTTATCCATAAACATGACTTGATAGTCGACAGCGGGGACAATCCGCGGCCCACGACCTGCGTTTAGTGTAAAAATCCAAAAAATAGTGTTTTCAAAAATGCACAACAATATTTTTAAAAATGCCCTCACACTTATAAACTTCCCTAAAAAGCCCCTTATATTTAGAATAAATGCATTGGGGCGGATCAGATAAAATATAGAATTTTTTGCGGCGCGAGTACAGCCAGCAAAAGGACTGGACGCATCATTCGTTGAGGAGGAAAAAGATAGAAAATCCATGTTCTTCTCCTTCCACGAGCTTCTTTTCAAGTACAGCTCTTTTATCTGCGATGCCTCTTCTCCTTCAACTATCTACATCACCCTTCCCCTCTCGGCCCAACTCTAGCCATCGCCTGATCCCCGCCGGAGGAAACTGTTGCCATCACAGTATCTTCTCCCTCGGAACACACGGTCGGCGTCTCTCCGGGGTGGCGGCGGCGTCCGGTGACGTCGACGCCTTCACTAAATACTCGGGATATCTCTTCGAGAATGGCGTGTCATCGGAGGCGGAGTTTCTGGACGAATACGATATAGGGTCGATTGCCTCCATCTATCGCAGCAAGCCGTTCCTGGTTCTTCGCCGATTTGTCCAGATTGGGGCTACATTCGGGCGGTGGTTTGCTCTACGCTTCGTCGATAGGTTGCTTGAACGCTCTGATGAAATGTTTAAGGTGAGCCTGNGTGGCATCTATTTTTTTTTGGGCATTTACGTATATATATCTAATTTTTAAAATTTACTTTTTTATTTATATATAAATTTCTTAACTTCTAAAAAATATCATTTTTATGGATAATTACATGCATACCATCCAAAATATTGATATTTTCAAAACGTAACACTCGTGAGTCAGGTAATATTTTTTTTAACTAACAAACTGATGTATTTACACGTACCACGATCAAATCATCGGGGCTTTGATAAAGCGAAAAATAAGGGTAAGAATTTTATCATGAATTTTGATATTTGAGTGAGAATTAAAAAAAAAAAAAAAAGATGAAAAGGGTGCTAGATTTGTAAATAATAATATTTCAGGTGCTATGTATGTAATCGCTGCAATACATCTAAGATGTTATATGTAAAAAATCAAAATTTAGGTATTAAATATGTAAGTTTTTCTTTGTGAGTTTTAAATATGAAATCATCTGGTATGGATAAAAATATGCCCAATCTCCAACTTATTATAAAATGCATCTGATTTTTTTTGGGAGCAAAAAGATGGAGGCCCCCTGAAACTTGTTATTTTAAAATTAATGCCACATATTTTTTCATTTTTATTAAATTCTTAAGTTTGATAAAAAATCACATGCATGATAATTTGTAAATATCAATATTTGGAATGGTTTGTATTACGTCCGGACTTAGACGCAGAGCTGCATTTGGACTCCAATAAAAAGTTATCTTGTGTCGTCTTGTATAAGTCGTAGTCTCATTGAAAAAAAAAAAAAAAAAAAAAAAAAAAAAA
>JXCR01148401.1:26690-44639 GCA_002079205.1 Phalaenopsis hybrid cultivar
AAAAAAAAAAAAAAAAAAAAAAAAAAAACGCTTGACTTTAATGTGTGATTGAAATTTTATGGCGATTTTTTGCGGAATTATTGAGTTTTATTACGATGTTATTTGAGTGTTATTGTGGCGGTTGTATTGTTATTGTAGCCTTTTTTTGTGATATTGTAGTATTTTTTTAGGGTTGATATTATTGTGGTTTTTTCTTGTTTTACTGAGATTTATTGTAGTGTTATTTGAGTGGTATTACGACGGCTATGGTGCTATTGTAGTTTTTTGCGGAGTTATTGAGGTTATTTGGTGTTATTGTGGTTATTTGATATTATTGCGGTTTTTTTGTGAAATTATTGAGGTGTTATTGAGGTTTATTATGATGTTATTTGAGTGTTATTGGGTCGGTCGTGGAGTTATTGAGGTTATTTGATGTTATTGCGGTTATTTGTTGTTATTGTGATTTTTTTGTGTAATTATTGAGATTTTAATGAGGTTTATTCTTGCATTATTTGAGTGGTACTACAACGACTGTTGTGTAATTGCGATTTTTTTGTGGTGTTATTTGAGTGATATTGCAATTTTTTTGCGGGATGAAGTTATTGCTAGCTTTTGTAGAGTTATTGAGGTTGTGGTGTTATTACAAATTTTTTGATGTTATTTGAGTGTTATTGTGGTTTTTTTTTTGCGGGTTGGTGTTTTTGTGGTTTATTGAGGTTCAGTGTGATGTCATTTGAGCGGTGTTGCGACGACTGTGATGTTATTGCTATTTTTCTAGAGTTTTTTAGGCTATTTGTAGTTATTAAGATTTTTTTTTGAAGTTATTGATGCGTTATTGAGATTTTTTGTGATGTTATTTGAGTGGTATTGTGACGATTGTGGTGTTATTGCGGGTTTTTGTGGATTTATTCAGGTTATTTGGTGTTATTGTGATTTTTTTGTAGAGTTATTGAGATGTTATTGGAGTTTATTGTGGTGCTATTTGAGTGTTGTCGGCTGTTGTATTATTACAGTTTTTTGTGAAGTTATTGAGATTATTTGATGTTATTATGTTTTTTTTATAAGAGTTATTGATGTGTTATTGAGATTTATTATGACCTTTTATAAAGATAAAATCTATGTAATGATGTGAGAAGAAAATATATATTTATATTTAGAAGAAATGCATTGGATGGGGACATAGATAAATATAGAAGTTTTTGCGGCGCGAGTACAGCCAGCGAAGGGACTGGACGCATCACTCGTTGAGGAGGAAAAAGATAGAAAATCCATGTTCTTCTTCTCCTTCCGCGAGCTTCTTTTCAATAACAGCTCTCTTATCTGCGATGCCTCTTCTCCTTCAACCATCTACATCACCCTTCCCCTCTCGGCCTAACTCTAGCCATCGCCTGATCCCCGCCGGAGGGAACTGTTGCCATCACAGTATCTTCTCCCTCGGAACACACGGTCGGCGTCTCTCCGGGGTGGCGGCGGCGTCCGGTGACGTCGACGCCTTCACTAAATACTCGGGATATCTCTTCGAGAATGGCGTGTCATCGGAGGCGGAGATTCTGGACGAATACGATATAGGGTCGATTGCCTCCATCTATCGCCGCAAGCCGTTCCTGGTTCTTCGCCGATTTGTCCAGATTGGGGCTACATTTGGGCGGTGGTTTGCTCTACGCTTCGTCGATAGGTTGCTTGAACGCTCTGATGAAATGTTTAAGGTGAGCCTGCTCTGTTTGGAGTTTAAGAATGACGGCCGCTTGAATTTTTTTCTTCCTGTTCTGTGCGGCTTTTTCATGGTCTCACTTTGTTGCTTGTTTGCAGATTAGGGCTAGTGAGTTGCGAATGATATTGCTTGAACTTGGTCCGGTATGTTCCATTTTCTGGTTCATGTTCTTCTGTTAAGGGGCTGTTTTCATGCTTCAAATATTTAGAGTGATTTTTTAATCAGAATTTCAGAGTATGGACTAAAAATGTTGTTGTAATCTGCAGTAAATGATACTCGAAAAAGAAAAGGTTCTTGCTTTCTATTCACTTTTGAACGTTTTCAGCCAAATGATTATTCTCTGTTTGTCAATTTAAAATCCTTCAGTTTTTTGTTTTGAGGTTAATACAAGAAACACCTTCCTGTTATTGGTAGGTCAAATATAATTTAATCTGTCTTTTATAAATTTCGATTTAATGATGCTCAAATTTAATATTCTTCTATATTTATTGTTGTTAAGTCAAATAATTTCACTATTTCATAGCTTGTTTTAATACTTTTCTTAAAACAGTTAGAAGAGAGGTGCTCAAATCTCCTTACCTATGAATCAGTAATAAGGATGCCTGGTTNGTGTTAAGGGGCTGTTTTCATGCTTCAAATATTTAGAGTACTTTGTCATCAGAATTTCAGAGTATGGACTAAAAATGTTGTTGTAATCTGCAGTAAATGATACTCGAAAAAGAAAAGGTNCTGTTAAGGGGCTGTTTTCATGCTTCAAATATTTAGAGTACTTTGTTATCAGAATTTCAGAGTATGGACTAAAAATGTTGTTGTAATCGGCAGTAAATGATACTCGAAAAAGAAAAGGTTCTTGCATTCTATTCACTTTTAAACTTTTTCAGCCAAATGATTATTCTCTGTTTGTCAATTTAAAATCCTTCAGTTTTTTGTTTTGAAGTTAGTACAAGAAACACCTTCCTGTTATTGGTAGGTCAAATATAATTTAATCCGTTTTTTATAAATTTCGATTTAATGCTGCTCAAATTTAATGTTCTTCTATATTTATTATTGTTAAGTCAAATAATTTCACTATTTCATAGCTTGTTTTAATAGTTTTCTTAAAACAGTTAGAAGAGAGGTGCTCAAATCTCCTTACCTATGAATCAGTAATAAGGATGCCTGGTTGCTCATCCAAAAAATAATAAAGATAGCTATATAGCCAAATTGTAAGCTCTATCTAACAAATCATCATTCAACACTTGAGCATTGTAATCTAAAACCTTACATGGAAGTAGGATAAGGAATTATATATTCTACAAATATGTTGTTTTGTTCAATTAGATGATTATATAATAAATATATTTGCATGAGAGATGAACATAGCATTGAGAGTGCTCTCATTATGCTATATCCAACCTCCATTTGAGTTTTCTTTTTCACACAAGTAATTTAAATATAACGAACAAAAAAAAAAAAACTACGAAAATAAAGTAGCGCTTGTTATGTGGCTTTGCACAAATAATAAGATTAATTTTATTTGCTGCATGAAGGTGTGCTACATTATGTTAAAGGTTATAACATGTGTTATTTTGCTTTGTTGATAGTTATGAATGTAACTGTTGAGATTTTCAATAGACCAGTAGTTGTTTTTTTGATAAAAGAGGGGATATTTAAATCCAATTATAGCAGACACAACAAAGAAAAGAAATAAAACATAATAAAATAAATAGAAAATGAATAAAACATAATAAAACAAAAATGAAATGCATAATGAGGGAATTAAAGATAATAGGTAAGAAATAATAAGTATTAACGACTAGGCATTTGATTAGGATTTAATTGCCGTTAAAAATCTAATACTCCTCCTCAAGTTGAATCATAAATGTCAATCATTTTCAACTTGGATTTGAAGTCATTGAACAATGATCGAGGAAGATTCTTGGTGAAGATATTCGCTATTTGACCACTGGATGGTACTGTAGACACTCAAATTTCTGCGGGGTCAATCTTTTTCGTAACAAATTGTCTGTCAATCTCCACATGTTTGGTACGATCATGTTGAACTGGATTGTGAGCAATGTTGATGACGATCTTATTATCACAGAATAGTTGAAGCATGACAAAAGTTGGCATACGAAGTTCATGGAGCATGATGTACAATCAGAGGGTTTCACATATCCCCAAGGCCATGGACCGGAATTCAGCTTCAGCAATGCTCCGAGTAACCAGAAATAGTTTTTTGCTTTTCCATGTGACCAAATTTTCCCATACAAATGAGCAACACCCCTAGGTGGATCGTCAGTCATGAATCGATCTAGCTCAATCAACATCTATACAAACAACAATAGACCGAGAGGGTGGACAGCTTGAAGATGATGCTCATAAGACTCATGCATGAATTGACTCACTATATCAATTGCGCGGCATATGTCGGGGCGAGTATGGGCGAGTTAGACGAGTTTCCCCACAAGACGTTGGTAGTGAATTATGTTGACAGATACAACATTGGGAAGTTAGATAATTTTTCATTGGGATCCATAGGGACATCCACTGGTTTTCATAGAAGAAAGTTATTCTCTTTTAAGAGGTCAAGCATATATTTGCACAGAGATAGGTAAATGCCTCGAGATGATCAAACAACTTCCATGCCTAAGAAGTACCAGAGAGATCCCAAGTCCATTTCAAAGGATTTAACGAGAAAATATTTCAAGGACTACAGTGCTGAGAGATCATTACCTGTAAGAACAATATCGTCAACATCGATAATAAGGATAGCTACCTGGCCATTGGAGGAATGCCTGAAGAAGAGAGTGTAATCTGATTGAGCCTAAGTGAACCATGACTCATGAACATCTTTGTGAACTTGTCGAACTAGGCCCTGTGGGACTGCTTTAGCTCATCGAGAGACTTTCGCAGCTTGCACACTTGCCCTTTGGAAGCAGTATAGTCAAAGCCATGAGAAAGAGACATCTATAACTCTTCTGTAAGCTTTTCATTCAAGAATACATTCTTGAAACCTAGCTGAATTAAAGGCTAATCCAGATTCACTATAAAGGACAACATGACCCGAATAGTGTTTACTTAGCCGCTGGAGCAAATGTCTCCTCATAGTTAACTCCACAAACCCGTGAGTACCATTTGACAACCAATCGTGCTTTGTTGCGTTCAAAGGATCAATCAGAGTTGAACTTGGTGCTGAAATCCATCGACACCCCACAAATAAGGAAGATCAACGATGTCCAATGTTTGGTTTCGTTGAAGGGCATTCATCTCCTCTGTTACTGTCGTTTTCCAGGCAAAATCAGCAAGAGAAACTTCAATAGTACTAGGGATCTAATGGCCCTTCTGGGTAGTGGCAAATGCTCCGTACATCGGTGATAAACTGCATAAGAGATATTTTACCATGGAATAGAGGGAGCTTGTCTGATTGCATACCTTACGCGGAGAATTCACCTTCTCTTTTAGAGTAGGGATTATGCTGAGGAGTGGAGTCAAGGTCCTGTAGGAGGTAGCTGTTTCCAAAGTAGGAGCATTAGAATGGGTGCGGCGAGTGTAGACACGGATAATAGGCTGAGGAGATGGTTCATTTACTAGATCCAAGAACTCATCAGATGGTGCACTCGCTGGGACATGGGACTTTTCAGTAGTAAAAACAATGGGGGGAACATCCATAGGAGTAAGATAAGTGATAGTGCCTATGAACCCAAGCTCCCACTCACTTGGGACCGTGCTAGGAAAATAGTGAACACATTCAAAGAAAGAGACGTCAACACTTATATAGATTTTGTTAGTGGCAGGATCAAAGCACCGATACCCCTTTTGAGTGACGGAGTACTCTTAGAAGATATTTTTTGTGAATCTGGGACCAAGTTTACTTCGATTGGGGGCAGTGTTCTGAACAAAGACAGTGCACCTAAAAATCTTAGGGTATAATGTGGAGAAGATCCAATTGGCAGGGAAGTATGAAATCAGGACGATTAAGGGGGTTTGAAACTTGTGAATTTTAGAGGGGACTCTATTTATGAGAAGTGCTAGTGACAATAACGTCGTTCCAAAAACGTTTAGGGACATTAGATTGAAACATATGGAGTGAGCAATGTCGATGAGGTGACGATTTTTTCTCTCGGCTACCTCATTTTGTTGAGGAGTGCTCGTATATGAGCTATGGTGGAGGATGCCCTTACTCACTAAAAATTTACCTAAAATATAATTGAACAATTAACGGTCATTGTTTGTCTGAAGGATTTGAATATAAGTTTTGAATTGAGTTAAAACGATAATGTAAAAGTTTTGGAAGGTGACAACAACTTCCGATTTGTCTTTTAAAATGTAGACCCATGCCATTCGAGTATGATCATTAATCAAAGTCATGAACATCTCTTATTGGTGTAGTTGGGAGTGCGAGAAGATCCCCATAAGTCACTGTGAATGAGGGAGAAAGGAGCAGAAGAAGTGTAAATGTGGGATGGGCAATAGACCCAATAATGTTTGGTTAACTAACATGTCTTTCAATTGAAATTAGAAGGGTTTTTATTAGAAAACATCAAATGATGCAACCTTTGACTTAAACGACAATACAATAAAATAATGAGACAGTCAATGACTCGAGATAAGCTACAACTCTTGAGACGTGTGTCTGTATTTTCCGTGCTCTTATCTTGGAAGTAGTAGAGTCCAGCTACCATCTTAGTAGTTTCAATCATCTTTCGCGAACGATGATCCTGAAAAACACAACCCATCAGAAGAGAAGTTAGCAACACTATCAACATCATTCATCAACTTGCTGACAGATAAAAAGTTATATTGCAATTGAGGAACATGCAAAATAGACTTTAGAGTTTGATCAGTTGTTAGTACAATCGACCATTTACCAACATTGAAACTATAATAACCATCGACAATTCTGTCTGCATCTTTTCCAAGGCAAAGATAGTAAGCTGAGAAAACTTGCGAACATCTAGTCATGTGGTATGTAGTGCTTGAATCAATAATCCATGGACTTGAGGATAAATAAACAGTGAGAGCTATATGAAAAGTACCTTGTCAGATGTGGGTGGTCGACAAACCTGAAGAAACTTGATTAGCTCCAAGAAGCTTTATCAATGCCCAATCTGATTTTTCAGAGATTCGGAGGATTCCAAGATGTTCCGGGTAGGAGCCGATTGAGCCGTGCCTTGTTCGACCATCGTCGTGAGTCCCTTGCCAGCATAGGATTTGACTGAAGGTTTGTATGTCGGCTTACCGTGAAGTTTCTAACATTTATGTCGAGTGTGGTTAGGTTTGTGACAGTAATCGCAAGTGGGGACCGGTCCGCGGTAGCATGAGTGAGGGTTTAACACTATTTGAGATCAAGGCGGATGACTCAGCTGAACGTGTAGAAGCATCGAGCATTACAAATCTCCTACTCTATTCCCAACGAATTCTAGTGAATGCAGCACAGGAGGAAGGAAAAAGATTCCGACCAAAAATACGACCCCAAATCTTGTCAAGGTCTTTGTTAAGGCCAGCAAGGAATTAAAACATACAACCCTTTCTATACGATCTTCTGGAAAAGAGATAAATCGCCTTGAGAATCCCAAGTGTAGTAGTAGTACGGGTCACATTTTATCCATAATGTAATAATGTCATTATAGTACTGGGTCATGGTCCTTAACCCCTGTTTGGCCTCCCGGTTCTTTTTAGATTCCTGCTAGAGTTGGCCAGAATTTCCAACATTCGAGCAGGTATCACAGACAACTGTCAAGAGAGCACTAACTTAGGGGAGGAATATGTATGAACGACCAATTGACGTTTCCATTGAGTTAATCAGTCATGACATGACCATGAAGTTCTCTACTTTCTCAGCTCCATATGCTGGGTCGGTTTTTGGAGGCTCAAGAATCAAGCCTGTTAATTGATTGAACTTCCCACATTCTTTAATGAACAAAGAGACTGCTTGGGACAATTGGAGGAAGTTGCTGTCGTTCAACTTATAAGTTGTGATAAAAAAATTTCATGTTGACTTCTGGTCCTCCAGTCTGCACAAGAGGGGGGTTTGGAGTCGATCATCCGTTGGAGTCAATATCATCTTCTGAGGGTGATTCATGGAAAGAATCAGCCATAATTCCGATTGAGCTAAATGATATGTTGTTGTGGTTCGATGAATTTCGGTAGAATCATGACAAACAGATACAAAATAGACAATAGTAAATGCAGGAATCGCTTCACCGGACAACAAAGATTGCTTTTGTGGAACCTGTTGTTGCTCTAGCGGAACCTGCAGGAAAAGCGAACAATCTACAGGGAGGAAGAGGCCTGCTGTTCCTAGCAGAACTGGAGCAGACAGGAAGAAGCTCTCTGGCAGAATTTCGTGCAGCAGAGATTGCTTTGGCGGAACCTGTTGTTGCTTTGGCGGTACCTGCAGGAAGAGCACACAATCTGTTGTTGCATCTATTGAAGATTAGGTAATTGAAAGCAGGTGTAGGTGATTTGTATAAGTACAATAAAGGGTAGAGAATGCTTCAAATAAACTAGTTAATAAAGTTAGTGTCAAAGAGTTTGGAAGAAGAAGGCGCGGTTCTAAGATACATGGATATTTGCTTAAAATGATTTATAAAACTTATGTTCAGTCTCTCCTAAAACACTTAGTGGGGATGAATGAAAATGAGGATTCATAAAGGCTATCTTAAAAAGTTGGATAATGCTAATGATGATGATTGTTATTTTTATTGAATATATTATAATTTACATATAATAATGTTTTTTGTATAGAATGATCATATGAATCACAGCGCCAGTATAATTCTATACATTTAATATTATTCTATGTAATTTATAATATATTCAATAATAGAATTAGTTTATATAATTTAAATTTTTTAGATAATACCTTGCATTATATTTGTATGTGGACAAATGTATGTCCATGTGTCTGTGACATTACTATTTTGCGAACATGTGAGAGTGTTGCATTCAAATACTTTAAGAAATAACTTTAGAGCACGGGACTATAAGCAAATGGCAAATTTTCCTATAAATCACTTCATAGGCACTTCTTAGTTCCTGCTGCCAACCAATTGGCTCTCACTATTGCCCTTCTAGCTTCCTACCCCTTTCTTACAAAGTACCCCGGTAATCTATTCCATAAGCCTTTAAATTCTTTATTTTATTTTTGCTATCCTAAAATCTTTGGCAATGTAGTTTTTCTACATTCTGTAAACATTTTTTTTTTGTTATTTTGACTCCTTTTTATGTGATGAGATGTCGAATGTTAATTTGTTATTTGCAATACAACATCAAGTAGCCTGATGACATCATCTTCTTATGATCTATTTGATCCCCTGGAATAATCAAATTCATTTGATGTTAGTTATTTATTTTTGATAAATCCTGCGAATACAATTTAACCTGTTTGTGCTGCTTTCCTTGGAGTTGTACATTGTTTTTTATTTTGCTCTCAAGTTTCCAATTTTGTCCTTTTGCTAACGTTCAAACATCTCAATTCTGTTGCAGACATTTGTCAAAATTGCTCAAGCTGTATCATCTCGTCCAGTTAAGTTGTCATTTTTTTCTTAATGAATTCGTTAAATGGTAGTAGCTTTATAATTTATGTAAACTATTCAATTTGAATTTTGCAGTGAGGAGGATAACTTAGGGCCCGTTTAAATTTGTTTTTTAAAATATTTGGTTTGTTTTTTTATTTTGTCTTTATTCTTTGTTTTTAAAACCAAAATGTTTTGGTGATTTTATTTTTGTTTTTTCAAAATGAAAACATTCCAGCCCATTGTTGTCAACAATCGGCCACTACTGANTTTTATTCTTTGTTTTTAAAGCCAAAATGTTTAGGTGATTTTATTTTTGTTTTTTCAAAATGAAAACATTCCAGCCCATTGTTGTCAACAATCGGCCACTACTGATTGTCAGATATACACTGCCGTCGATCAACGCTACTAGACACCGCCACCACTACTGATGNCTTTATTCTTTGTTTTTAAAGCCAAAATGTTTAGGTGATTTTATTTTTGTTTTTCGGCCACTACTGATTGTCAGATATACACTGCCGTCGATCAACACTACTAGACACCGCCACCACTACTGATGACCGCCTCCACCTTCACCTCTAGCCACCATTGCTAGCTACCGCCTCCTGGCGCTGCCAACCACCTCTCTCTTGGGCCGCTGCCGCCATGCTTTGCTAACTGCTGCCATCTGCCATTATTATCCAATGGAATATTCAACAAAAAAAATTTAAAAAAAACACAAATTTAGAGTATGAAAAATATTTTTGTTTGATATCAAAACACAAACAAACCAAAAAATAATATCAATAATCAATAAAACAGAATGTGATCCCAATTGAGCCATTAGAATTCTTTTTACTGATGTTTCTTTGTTTCTACGTTATATATTTATGTATACATCAGACTGATATTTCGGTGTTTAATTATATATGAAAGCAAAATAAACGACTGAATAAATTTGGATGACTACTTATCATATCATGAAACCCAGCTCAAGCTTTACAAAGAGTTAGCTTTATAATGNCATTCTCGTGCTTATACGTGATGTAACCCTAGAGGCAGGTGCCTAAGCACTACTTATCCATGCTTAAGCGTCGGTTTGCAAACAATTAAAAGTGAAAAATAACCCCAAAAATTGCCATTTTCGCTCTTGTCGTCACCTTCAACCTCTTGAGTTTGTGATTTGGAAGTCTAGGGCAAGCCATTTCGTGGAAATTTCTTAGTGGAATTGAGAAAAATTTGCTATATTTGGATTTCTTGAGGTAAGAGCTTCACTTCTATGTAAAAATTTTAGATTTTCACCATGTATTTTGAGTACATTTGGATGAACCCAAAAATCACTATTCATGGTGAAAAATGAGGAAAAATCTATGAAAATTGCATAGAAAGTGTAGTTTATACTTATAGGAGTTGAGTTTAGTGGATTAAACTTGATTTTTGAAGTTATTGTGAAATTTTAGGAAATTTGTAGAACAGAACCAAGAATGAAGAGGAGCAAAGGAAAAAGCCACTTTGATTCAAGGAAATTTGTGAGTTTGAAAGCTCAAGATAGGTATAGTGATGCTCTGCAATCACAAAAACTTATGTAGGAGCAATGTTTCAAGAATCCAGGTGGATCCGTGGAAGATCTAATCGTTCACCGATAATGAGAACAATTCTGCTATTTTTTTGTTGTGGTCGTTATTTCTGTAGTTAGGGAGTTCTATGCTAACCTATCCGAGGCTAAAGACGATCGAGTCATGGCTAGAGGAAAATTGGTACCTTTTTCACCGGAGGTATTCAATATGTTTTATCATCTACCACCTGATACTTTGTGTTTTTATTCAAACTATAGTCCTACTGAGACGGAGCTAGATGAGATTATTTATTATTTTACTATTGGAAGAGGGCTTTGGAAAATTATAAATGAAAGAAGAGTCAATTTTCCACCTCAAATTTGAGTGCACCTTCGAAGGCATGGCACTATTTTATTGCAGCTCTATTAACTACAAATCATCTCAGCGAAGTTACCAGAGAGAGAGCAACGTTGAAATATTGTATTCAGGAAGGCAAGCTCATCAATATTGGAGCTTTGATCTATCTTACTATCATCAGTTCTGCCACTGCCATTACTATTGCATGTCTGGGATTTGTTTCCTTGTTCTTTGCTTTATGTGAGCAAGCTGGAGTGAGATATGAAAGCTGGGAGGATGTACTGTTGCCTCTAAAGCCAATAACAAGTTTTAATGTAAATTAATAATCAGAGCATTCTATTTTTGGCTGGAGAGGAGGATTTTCAAGGAGTTATGAAATGGCAACGTCTGCTGCTTCTACCTTTGTTGCTTCTACATCTAGACTATCTACCTTACGAGCTTCTACTCCTAGAGGTGAGTCTACAGAAACTCAAAGTCAACTATTTCAGAGGATGATGGACAATATCAACTATACCGCAGATAAGGTAAGAAATTTAGAAAGCTTTGAAGATCTTATCGATGGGTATAATAGAATAAAAAGTGATTATGAGGAGAAATTTTATTCATCTCTGGAAAACCTCATTAGGGGTAACCCAGGAGTGCAATTTCCTCCATATTCTAGANGTCAAATGATGCAACCTTTGACTTAAACGACAATACAATAATATAATGAGACAGTCAATGACTCAAGATAAGCTACAACTTTTGAGAGGTGTGTCTATATTTTCCGTGCTCTTATCTTGGAAGTAGTAGAGTCCAACTATCCTCTTAGTAGTTCCAATCATCTTTTGATGATCCTGAAAAACACGACCCATAAGAAGAGAAGTTAGCAACACGATCAACATCATTCGTCAACTTGCTNATCAAATGATGCAACCTTTGACTTAAACGACAATACAATAACATAATGAGACAGCCAATGACTCAAGATAAGCTACAACTTTTGAGAGGTGTATATATTTTCCGTGCTCTTATCTTGGAAGTAGTAGAGTCCAACTATCCTCTTAGTAGTTCCAATCATCTTTCGCGAATGATGATCCTGAAAAACACGACCCATAAGAAGAGAAGTTAGCAACACGATCAACATCATTCGTCAACTTGCTGACAAATAACAAGTTATATTGCAATTGAGGAACATGTGAAACATACTTTAGAGTTAGATAATTTGTTAGTACAATCGACCCTTTAACAACATTGAAACTATAATAACCATCGGCAATTTTGTCTGCATCTTTTCCAAGGCAAAGATAGTAAGCCGAGAAAGCTTGCGAACATCNGTTTGTTAGTACAATCGACTCTTTAACAACATTGAAACTACAATAACCATCGGCAATTTTGTCTGCATCTTTTCCAAGGCAAAGATAGTAAGCCGAGAAAGCTTGCGAACATCCAGTCATGTGATCTGCAGTGCTTGAATTAATAATCCACGAACTAGAGGATGAATAAACATTGAGAGCTATATGAAAAGTACCTTGTCAGACGTGGGAGGTCGACAGACCTGAAGAAACTTGATTAGCTCCAAGAAGCTTTATCAATCGCTCAATCCGATTTTTCAGAGATTCAGAGAATTTCAAGATGTTTCGGGTAGGAGCCGATTGAGCCGTGCCTTGTTCGACCATCGCCATGAGTCCCTTGCCAGCAGAAGATTTTACTGAAGGTTTGTATGGCGGCTTACCGTGAAGTTTCCAACATTTATCTCGAGTGTGGTTGGGTTTGTGACAGTAATCGCAAGTGGGAACCGGTTCGCGATAGCATGAGTGAGGGTTTAACACTATTTGAGATCAAAGCAGATGACTCAGCTGAACGTGTAGAAGCATTAAGCATGACAAGTCTCCTGCTCTCTTCCTGGCGAATCTTAGTAAATGCAACACAAGCGGAAGAAAAAAGATTCCGACCTAGAATACGACCCCAAATCTCGTCAAGGTCTTTGTTAAGGCCAACAAGGAATTAGAACATATAACCCCCTTCTCTACGATCTTCTGGAAGAGAGATAAATCGCCCTGAGAGTCCCAAGTGTAGTCGTAGTACATGTCACATTTTATCCATAATGTAAAATGTCATTATAGTACCAGGTCATGGTTTTTAACCCTTGTTTGGCCTCCTGGTTCTTTTTAGATTCCTGCTAGAGTTGGCCAGAATTTCCAACATTCGAGCAGGTATCTCGGACAACTGTCCAGAGAGCACTAACTGAAGGGAGGAATATGTATGAGCGACCAATTGACGTTTCCATTGAGTTAATCAGTCATGACATGACCATGAAATTCTCCACTTTCTCAGCTCCATATGTTGGGTTGGTTTTTGGAGGCTCAAGAATCAAACCTGTGAAGTGATCGAACTTCCCACATTCTTTAATGAACAAAGAGACTGCTTGGGACAATTGGAGGAAGTTGCTATCGTTCAACTTAGAAGTTGTGATAAAAAAAATTCATGTTGGCTTCTGGTCCTCCAGTCTGCACTAGAGGGGGGTTTGGAGTCGATCATCCGTTGGAGTCAAGAACATCTTCTGAGGGTGATTCATTGAAAGAATCAGCCATAACTCCGACTGAGCCAAATGATATGTTGTAGTTCGATAAATTTCGGTAGAATCATGACAAACAAATACAAAATAGACAATAGTAAATGCAGGAATTGCTTCACCGGACAACAGAGATTGCTCTGGCAGAACCTGTTGTTGCTCTAGTGGAACCTGTTGTTGCTCTAGTGAAACCTGCAGGAAGAGCGAACAATCTACAGGGAGGAAGGGGCCTGCTGTTCAGAACTGGAGCAGACAGGAAGAAGCTCTCTGGCGGAATTTCGTGCAGCTGAGATTGCTTTGGTGGAACCTATTGTTGCTTTGGCGGTACCTGCAGGAAGAGCACACAATCTATAGGGACAAGGGCGAACAACTGTNCGAAACCTGCAGGAAGAGCGAACAATCTACAGGGAGGAAGAGGCCTGCTGTTCAGAACTGGAGCAGACAGGAAGAAGCTCTTTGGCGGAATTTCGTGCAGCTGAGATTGCTTTGGCGGAACCTATTGTTGCTTTGGCGGTACCTGCAGGAAGAGCACACAATCTATAGGGACAAGGGCGAACAACTGTCCACAGGAAGAAGCCTGCTGCTCCTAGCAGAACAAGAGCAAACAGGAAGAAGCTTTATGGTGGAATTCTTGTTGTTTGGTGAACCCGACAGAGGAGGCCTCCGACTAGGATGTGGAGGCGATCGCTCGAACAGGTCGAGGAGACCGGGTGTTGCTGGATCTAGGGTTAGACTCTGATACCATATTGAGATTTGGAATAGACCATCACACGTTTATTGATTGAAGAGGGGGTATTTTAACCCAATTACAGTAAGCACAACCAAGGAAAGAAAAAAAGCAAAATAAAATGAATAGGAAAGAATTAAAACAGAATAAAACAAAAAGGAAATACATAATGAGGGAATTAAAACTAGTAGACAAGAAATAATAAGTATTAATGACTAGAGACTTGATTAGGATTTGATTGCCGTTATAAATCTAATAGTAACTTTTATTGCCACGACTGGATGGCTAAAACGATAGTGTCTCATGAGTATTATGTGATAAAAGAATATCATAATGAATTAAAAGAAAACTTAAAAAATAATCATTAGGCCATCATTGGCGTATGAATCAAGTGTGGGGCTTTGAAATTAATGTCCATATCCTAGTGGAGCATGAAAATTAAGAATATTAAGGTGAATTTAATTTAAAATTAGGAAGGATATGTTAAATAATGATATATTAGAGGAATAATTGGAGTTGCATCTATTGAAGATTACGTAATTGAAAGCAGGTGTANAAAAATAATGTCCATATCCTTGTGGAGCATGAAAATTAAGAATATTAAGGTGAATTTAATTTAAAATTAGGAAGGATATATTAAATAATGATATATTAGAGGAATAATTGGAGTTGCATCTATTGAAGATTACGTAATTGAAAGCAGGTGTAGGTGGGTTGTATAAGTACAATAAAGGGTAGAGAATGCTTCTATTAAACTAGTAAATAAAATTAGTGTCAAAGAGTTTGGAAGAAGAAGGCGTGGTTCTAAGATACATGGATATTTGCTTAAAATGATTTATAAAACTTATGTTCAGTCTCTCCTAAAACACTTAGTGGGGATGAATGAAAATGAGGATTCATAAAGGCTATCTTAAAAAGTTGGATAATGCTAATGATGATGATTGTTATTTTTATTGAATATATTATAATTTACATATAATAATGTTTTTTGTATAGAATGATCATATGAATCACAGCGCCAATATAATTCTATACATTTAATATTATTCTATGTAATTTATATTCAATAATAGAATTAGTTTATATAATTTAAATTTTTTAGATAATATCTTGTATTATGTTTGTATGTGGACAAATGTATTTCCATGTGTCAGTGACATTACTATTTTGCGAACATGTGAGAGTGTTGCATTCAAACACTTTAAGAAATAACTTTAGAGCACGGGGCTACAAGCAAATGGCAAATTTTCCTATAAATCACTTCATAGGCACTTCTTAGTTCCTGCTGCCAACCAATTGGCTCTCAGTATTGCCCTTTTAGCTTCCTACCCTTTCTTACAAAGTACCCCGGTAATCTATTCTAGAAGCCTTTAAATTATTTATTTTATTTTTGCTATCCTAAAATCTTTGGCAATGTAGTTTCTACATTCTGTAAANCGCTGCCAACCAATTGGCTCTCAGTATTGCCCTTCTAGCTTCCTACCCTTTCTTACAAAGTACCTCGGTAATCTATTCCATAAGCCTTTAAATTATTTATTTTATTTTTGCTATCCTAAAATCTTTGGCAATGTAGTTTCTACATTCTGTAAACATTTTTTTTTGTTATTTTGACTCCTTTTTATGTGATGAGATGTCAAATGTTAATTTGTTAGTTGCAATACAACATCAAGTAGCCTGATGACATCATCTTCTTATGATCTATTTGATCCCCTTGGAATAATCAAATTCATTTGATGTTAGTTATTTATTTTTGATAAATCCTGCGAATACAATTTAACCTGTTTGTGCTGCTTTCCTTGGAGTTGGACATTGTTTTTTATTTTGCTCTCAAGTTTCCAATTTTGTCCTTTTGCTAACATTCAAACATCTCAATTCTGTTGCAGACATTTGTCAAAATTGCTCAAGCTGTATCATCTCGTCCAGTTAAGTTGTCATTTTTTTTCTTAATAAATTCGTTAAATGGTAGTAGCTTTATAATTTATGTAAACTATTCAATTTGAATTTTGCAGTGAGGAGGATAACTTAGGGCCCGTTTGAATTTGTTTTTTTAAATATTTGGTTTGTTTTTTTATGTTGTCTTTATTCTTTGTTTTTAAAGCCAAAATGTTTAGGTGATTTTATTTTTGTTTTTTCAAAATGAAAACATTCCAGCCCATTGTTGTCAACAATCGGCCACTACTGATTGTCAGATATACACTGCCGTCGATCAACACTACTAGACACCGCCACCACTACTGATGACCGCCTCCACCTTCACCTCTAGCCACCATTGCTAGCTACTGCCTCCTGGCGCTGCCAACCACCTCTCTCTTGGGCTGCTGCCGCCATGCTTTGCTAAATGCTGCCATCTGCCATTATTATCTAATGGAATATTCAACAAAAAAAAAAAAAAACACAAATTTAAAGTATGAAAAATATTTTTGTTTGATATCAAAACACAAACAAACCAAAAAATAATATCAATAATCAATAAAACAGAAAGTGATCCCAATTGACCCATTAGAATTCTTTTTACTGATGTTTCTTTGTGTTTACGTTATATATTTATATATACATCAGACTGATATTTCGGTGTTTAATTATATATGGAAGCAAAATAAACGACTAAATAAATTTGGATGACTACTTATCATATCATGAAACCCAGCTCAAGCTTTACAAAGAGTTAGCTTTATAATGCGTTTCAACATTATTGTGCAGATACTTATTTTGAAAATTTATCTGAATATTTACTTTGGAAAACCTATGGTTTAGGAGCTTCCTCATGATGCAATGAAACATTTGCTTTCACCTCTCTACTGTTTTATTCTAGGAATCTCCTCGTGATGCAAATAAATGCTAAACTATCATGTTACATCTTTTAAATATGGGCAAATTTCATGTGCAATACACAAAATCGCTCTCATATCTCCATCTGTTCAATTCCCATCAAAATATAAAAATTTGCAATAAAATTCCAACTCATATATTTCTCTTTTGTGATTCTTACTATGGTTTGATCGTGGCATGCTCAAATGCATGGATTCGTCGTTCAATTTTTTGGTAGGTATTTGATTTATAAATTTATATGATTTGGCTCATCAATTTTTCTCTTAAATATTCCTCTAGCTAATTTTAAGCTAGTTCTTTTCAGGGATAAATCCGTCTCCACGGGGATTTCTATACCCAAGTATTCTTTCAAGAGCTTTGTTATTTGTAACTAAAAGACACCATACATATATTCAAAATCACATTACTTCTGTTATTAACTTCCACATGAGTTTCTGAAGGATTTTGGATTGATTTTTTTAAAATAAATTGTGGGCTCCTAAAAATTTGCACCTAGGTCCCTCTCGAAATTATGATTTTTCGAAAGTTTCAATTTTAAACATGTGTTTTCTACTTCTTTGTGAATTTTGGTTTGCACCTAGAAAAATAACCTCGGAGGGTTCTACCCTCATCTAATTATTTATCGATTGTGCTATTGCCATTTTTATGGATAAAATTAGTTCAAGTAGGATTCACGGATGGCTTGTTTGGCATCACTTTTGTTTTTATTTTTTCATTTGTTTTTGAAGACATGTTTGGCTTGTGTATATATATATATA
>JXCR01148401.1:70244-92393 GCA_002079205.1 Phalaenopsis hybrid cultivar
TTGGAAATTTCCATACGTAATTCTGGCATTATTTTCACTATAATGTAGGAAGCTATATGGACAGCTACAGGATGTTTTCGTGCCAGAAATGTTTGCGAAGCAAAGCACCCGCCGAGTCCTTATCATGGAATGGGTGGAGGTGCATTATATAATTTTATTTTCTAAACCATAAATTCAGGAATTATGTGCTGAAGCCAAAGTTTGAATTTAATCTACTTTTCACAGGGGCAGAAGTTAGTGGAGGTCAAAGATCTTTATCTTGTAGAGGTAGAAATATGGCATTAATGTTATATTTTGAATTGTTTTTCGCTTTCTTTTTTCTTCTTTTCCACTCCTGTTCTTTTTAGAATAACCTTGGAAAGAATTGTATAATTTGAGCACTTCATGTGGATTTAACACGTGACCTAACACTCACGAATGGACCAATAAAGGTTTCCTTAAGCTCATTCAAATCAATTGGACAAGGTTAATGATAATGATTATGCTGAAGAGCTGTATGATTTATGTTACCGAACAGGTTGGAGTTTATTGCTCACTTTCTCAGCTTCTGGAATATGGATTTTATCACGCTGATCCTCATCCTGGAAACCTTCTTCGAACAGTGGATGGGAAGCTAGCATATTTGGGTATATTTTCTAAGCATCTTATTAGCTTGTTTCATTATATACTGTGAGGCTTGCGTTCTGCTCCATCTTTTATGTGGAAAGCATGATATGGGCATTTATATTCATACCACCCAGTTCCTATGTCCTTAAATATCTAACACCTAACTTTCAATTTTCACATTTATATTACCCAAATCTTTTTATATCACATCAAATTTACCATCATTTTAACTAAAAAAAGTGAAATACATCTTTTTATGAATCAGTAAAGTGTTGTGTATGTAAAAATTGAAATTTAGTTGTTAGATGTTTAAATACATAGGAATTGAGTCGTAGGTATGTAAATATTCCATTCATATTATGCTTTCGCTTGGAGCATAATCTTTATACATCATAATTTTTATAAATATGCTAGTACTTTCTTTCATGCATTACAACTGAAGTAAAGGAACCCAATTATGTATAAAAAAATATAAAAAAAGTAAATAAATAAATAAATTATGTAAGCAAAAATTTCTGATTCTCTAAACATGTATAATTTCTTGCTATATTTTCTTTGTTTGGCTTTCATTATCAACATTACTTTCTCCGAAAGTTGTGTATTGCTTAACATATATTTATGAATATTACATTGTTTTTTATTCTTAGTAATTCGGAGTATTTGGGATCGATTAGAAATGATAAAACTATTGAGATTTGTATCTAGTTTAGGGTCCTATTGATAAGTAGGAAATACAGAAGAAGTCTAGGGATTTATTTGTAAGAATGTAATAAGGCTCTATATAAGCCCAACTCTTTAATGAATAGAACAAGTTTTTAGAGCAATTATTTCTTTATGGTATGAGATAGATCGATTCATTAGTACTCTATAGATCTGGAGCAATTGTGGGCAGATTTTGACCACTTCTCACTGATGTCGAGCTATGTTGATCCGAGATGTAAGAAGAGGGAGATCTTTGCACAGACGAAGATTATGCAATTTTGGCTCATCTGAACTCAACTTTTGATTAGAGGAGATCATTTCTCCTAGCCCAGGTGATGATAACGTCACTGGATGGGCAATCATTGTGATGATACATGTGGAGTCACATGAGGTTACACTCAGAGCCAAGTGAACTTCTAGGTTCCCGATCAGCTTTGACTGCCTCAGGCTCAGGTATGACAGGTGTCCAGGGGGCGACTTGTAAGCTCTACAACTGCGGTGAAGTGGATAGTTTTGAGGCTGTGGTCGTGACCGAGATGGTCGAAGAGATGTAAGAAGGGGCTATCGGGAAAATCCGATGATAGCAGAAGATGAGAAAAAGACAGGTGTGGTCTTTATTGATGAGAATCATGATTTTCTTGAGATGTTGAAGAGGAAGCAGAAAATAATAGGTGATGAGGCTGAGGATGCATCCACCTCATCGTCATCAAATGGTAACATTGCTATTTATGCTCACTCTGAGAAAGGTGCTCGTGATCCACCAAAAAATCACCAAAGTGGATAGTAGCTTATAGTTCATCTTGACATGTGACATATACTGCTAGAGAGTTCTCTTCTTATACTCACATAGTAGTTCCAGAAAGCATCTAGATTGTTGATTGTACAATTTATCCCGTAGTGGTAATGATGCAATTAAGTGTACCGATTCTATGACATTGTTCAATATTTTGCATGCTCATTCCTTTCTAGTGAACTATTTATCCATTAGTGTCATCGTTCTTCAATTAAAACATATTATTTCATTTGATATTCCTAAGATGATCTTTCAAGAGAAGTGGACGGGTCGGACACTTGGGACTGGAACATGACATAGTGAATTTTGGTAGTTGAATAGAGGATGAACTCAGCCTTAACATCCATGGTAAAGTGTATTAGAGTTGGGGGTCTGAGAGGAGTGTGGATGTGTTATTGCTACATCATAAATGCATGAGACACTCTTGTTTTAGTTTATTTAGTCATTTGTATCTGTGTTTGTATGAAAAGACAAATAAATAAAAACTTGAATGTGATGTTTGTGAGTTTGTCAAGCTTACTCTTATATCAATTATGGGAATATGAGTTATTTTAGTTTTAATTTGATACATTCCAATGTTTGAGGACCGTGTTCTACAAGTTCAATAAATGATTATGAATATTTTATGACTTTTATTAATTATTTTTTGTGTAATTTTGTCTTATCTAGGAAAAGTAAGGCTGATGTGTTTGCTTGCTTTAATGTTTTTTATAAGGCAGTTTAGACTCAATATGGTGTAGTAGTGATAGTACTGATGTTTGATAATGGGACAAAGTATACCAATAATGTGTTTGAAATACTTATCAATGGATACTACATTGTTGACCTCATTTTGTGAGGTATTTTCTTCTTTTCATTAGGATCATAGGATCTAGCTCTAGGAGTTTCTATTGACTATCTTAGAAAACTAGAATTGGGACCCACCCTTTTTAGAAATTACAACAACTTCTTATTTTTCCCGTGATGTCTAGTATTTATGGTCTCAAATCCATCGCCTTATGGACGAGCGATTAAGGGCTATTGTGTGAAGACTCGGGAAAAATTTTCTAATAGGATCTCGAGCCCTAGGAAAATCACTTCATGACTTTGTCATCACACACACAAAATGCACAAAATTCGCTAAATTGCACAAGATTGAACTTAAATTGAGCCAAAAGATAGATGAAAATATGAACTTCTCCGAACGACCTCCGACGACAAAATGAACTGCGCCAACGTGTCCGATACACCAATTTTAATAGGAAAGAACACTCATATTGTCATATTTCCGGTATGAGCAAAAATATCACGCAAATCGATGAATTTGTCAATACGACTTCTAGTGGAGAAACAGACCGTACCAGCGCGTCCGGAACGTCAGAATTACCCAAAATAGACACCAATTTTGTTATGTTTTGACGCACGACTGAAAAGTTCAAATTGAATTTTATTTTTAAAAAATATTAAATTATTTTTATATTTTATCACTTATATTATTAAAACCCTAAGTCTTATTTACGGCTCCACCTGCACTCCTCTCTGTTCGACCCATTCACGTGTTCGAACAGAGCTGCTTGGCGTCCCGCTCTCTTTCGCGTTCGTACCCTGCTCCACGGTGGATCCACGCTGCTCCCGTCTTCTTCCCGTCTCTTCCCCTTCTCTACGTGGCACGACATCCATATGGTTCTCTAATTAGAGGAGGCGGGCTGACCGACGCTCCTCCTACTCGAGGCTACGCACTCTCCCCCTTTATTACGACTCTTCCTTTCTTCTTCTCGGTTGGTTGGCTAGTGCGACAAACGGTTGACATTCTCTTTTCTTTTCTTTGCCTTTTGGCTTCCAAGTGAGTTCTTGTTGAGAGGTTGTTAAAAAAAACTTCTGAGAGAGAAAAAGAGGGGTTTTTTTTTACAGAAGAAAGCTTTTGGAGGAACTTGGTGTTTTCTATCTTTCTTCTTCACTGTAGGGAAAGCTACCTTTTTCTGTTTTGTTGTTCGAGAGGAGATTTTCTTCCTCTTTGTTGTTCGAAGATCTTGTGGCTTGGGGTTGTCGAACTGGTAACTAGAAAACCGTGGGGGCTATTTGCGTGAAGCTTTCAGGAAGAATTTCTGTTGGGTGTTTTCTTCAGTTTATTTTTAGAGCTTTGATTTAAATCTGCTGAAAAGAGGTATTCTTCTCCTCTCCTCTATTTTGCACTATTTCGGATGGCATAAAAATATTTTCTATCTCATGTGGAAGCAAGATTTGAGCTTATTCTGAAACTTAAGCATGAAATAGTTCATGGAAATATTAAAATAAATCATGTTATGACTGTCACTTCCTGTATTTATCCTTGAAATTTTAGCTTATATCTCTTTTGAGACGGATGATAAAGACTATGATGGTCATTTTCTTTTTTTTATTGATGTCGGCCATGTCATTTTATAACTCTGGGTATTAAATTCAATTGACAGTTCTTCTGTAGTTTTAGTTAGCTTTGTTGGTTGATCCATAAACTTTGGTTTAACTGGTATGTTTTTCTGGAGAACTACATTTGATATGAATGGATAAAATATTGCATTTTGATCTTGGCTTAATGCTAATCCTATCTTGAGCATGTTTTCAGTTAAGATTGGATTTTTTGTCGTTGTTATTGCTAATAAATTACAACAATATGAGGTTTAGCTAATCCAGAATTTGTGGAAAGCAAATGTTGATTAAGTGCGTATGGACTATTTATATAATATAATTGGCATGTGACATCTGATCTTACCTTCAACCTCATACTTTTATTTGTTTATGATGCACACAAAACATAACTTGGAATTCATGTTGCCGGTTTTTCTAATGATGCAATGTTGAGCTATAATTACAGCTGTGGTTATTTAGCCTCTCAGTGGGGGGGGGAACACTTTACTGTTCAATGTCATTTCTATTCATGAAATCTAAAGGGCTTTGTTATTTTATTTGCAATGATTTATAGTTTTGATACTTATGTTTTGTAAATCTGAAACATTTATGAGGCTTATTTGCAAAACCTGAAATATTTGGGTGGCGTATTTGCAAAATCTGAAACATTTGGGTGGGGTATTTGCAAAATCTGAAATCTTTGGGTGGCGTATTTGCAAAATCTGAAATCTTTGGGTGGCTAATTTGTGAAAATCTGAAATGATTGGATGATTCATTTGCAAAATCTGGAATCATTTAGTGTTCTTGTTACTTGTAAGAAAATCTGAAAGCTATGCTCTAGTCACTTTGCAAAAATCTGAAAGTTTCTTTATTTAGTTTACAAAGTTTGGAAGCATTGATGTTTACTTACAAAAATCTGAAATCTTTATGTTGTTTATTTGCAAAAATCTGAAACTATTGGAGAGTTTATTTACGAAAATTTGAAATGTATGATAGGTGGAATATTGATTTGAGACTTTATGTTCATTCCCTATTATTGCTATGTGTTTTCCCATTTGTTGATGCTCGGTTTTGGCTCTTTGGAGCTGGATAAAAGCTGAAAATCTTTCTCTTTTTTTCCCATGTATTGGACTTGATTTAGCTTAAATTATGATTTATTTTTCAGCTCTTATGGATGTCGGCCTTCTTCTTTAGTTCTTTTATGATTGAAGATGTTTGGTTTGGGATTGGTTTTCCCCTTCATTGTCTCTGGCTGCAAATCTTAATGTTGTGAATTTTCACCTTTGCTGTGAAGGTCGGTTCATTGATTGGGTGAGCCGTACTTGGAGTACTTTCTACTAATATGTTTGGGCTACATTTTTAAAGTTTTATTCGCTACATTCCGAAGCTTTATTTGTGAAGGTTTAAATTACATTTTGAGGCTCTTTAACCTTTTTTTGAGATTGATTTGGTCTTTTTTTTAACGAGTTTTAAACGCCTTTAGGCCGATGCACTTACGATTTCGTTTTAAGCTTTACCGATTTGGCTTTGTTTTAAAATTGGATTGGCCTCTTTTCGTTTGTTTTGTTTTTTTTAATGATCAAGTTAAAAATGAGAATTTCTAATTTATTTTCGGAAATGATTCAAGGTCTTAAAGAAAAAAATATGAAGAAAAGAGAAAAGGGAGAATAAATTAAAAATGAAATTTGGTCTGTTGAGATGATAAAAAGCTAAAGAGGAGATATGATATCAAACCATTCACCATTCTTTTTGCATAAGAAAGATGAAATTGTAATTGGAAGAATAGTTGAGAGTTGGAAGAAAGTAGGAGTTTAAATGACGATTGAAAGCAGGAATTGAAAGATGAGTAGACTTGCATCTAGGTCCCTTAAGTTTTGAATAAACTTAAACCCAATTGACTTAACTAAGATTGAAGCACATTTCACAACCCTTTTGCCAAAATTATAGGTTTACTCCTAGGTCTTAGGAGTCTGATAGCGAGCTAAGCTTGATCTAAAGATGTAGACACTAATTTGAAGATAGACACTTTAGAACACTTCAGGCTCAAACTAAAGTGTAGACTTCCTATGTCTTAGGAGCATACTCTGAGAGAGTTCATCATCTTAATTTTCAAATGAACCTAAGAAGCCAAACATCTGACCCTAGTTCATAAGTTAATTAGGACACTAGACACGAGGGTGCACTAGGTTGTGGTTCATAACCGATTTAATTAAATCAAATAATGAAATTCTTGCTTTAACTTGACTAAAAATGAAACCCAATGCTCCGGAATTTGAGCTTGAATATTACACTCAGATCATCCTGACAATTGGGGACATTCCCAATATCACATATAAATCTCATATTCTTGGTCATTTATATGTGATATTATGTTTTGTTTTATTTGTTTGTCTTTTTTCCTATGATTTGTCGGTTTTCTCGAGTTTTTCAGGTCGTGCTTTCTCCTGTTTACATAGCACATGTTAGCTAAGCTTAAAGGAGTAGCAGTCCTGGTTTAATTTACATCATAATATTTTATTTCACAGCATGTTATATTGTTCTCCTAGCCTGTTATACTATTTTCCTAACATTTTATATTGTTTTCCTGGCATGTATATTCTTCTTCTAGTCTGTCATACTATTCTCCTAACATGTTATATTATTTCTTTTTTTTATATCACATGTTTTATTTGCTTTGATACACACTATATCTTAGTATAGGAAAACTTAGTGGTTATATATATGATTAACAACAAACCTGGAGGTGCTACAGCGAGGAGTGGAGCGAACATCGTGGGCAGCATGACGAGAAACAACTTCAAGATGGATCTACAATATCAAAACGTCTTCACATCATCGATCACTTTCCTTAGTTTAAATGACAACCCATAGGAGTTCGTTGTGGTTTGTCTAGCGCAATGTAAACCCTCACATATCACTTTTAGGCTTTTGCACAATCCTGTTGTGCAGTTATAAGTACTAACACTTTAGGATTCTGAAGTTACCGTACGGTACGTTGTAAATCCTTCTATCTTTTTCGGCTATTTGCACGATCAAATATCGTGCGAATATAAGTCCTGAATTTTATATAAATTGCATGATTAAACATTAAACAACATCACTTCAAAAGTATAAAGCCAAACAATAGAATAGTTGGGAAGTCATTTGGTTCTCCCTGGATTTATGATATTCCCTATTCTTTGTTACTTTGGATCTCTTAAAGTAACTGTTCCTATTTTGAGTCATTCCCATTTGATTTTCTCATGTTTAATCTTGGAAACCTAAACTTTGAAATCTTGAAGACAAAACCACTGATCTTAATCGAGAGTTTTCTTAAGCGACTCCAGTAATTTAAGATGTAATTAACTATAGGGGCTTGCCTCTATAGGGAACTTAGAACCCAGGTAAAATAAAACCCTATCTAATCTTTATATTAGGTAGGGGAACTTGTTGGCTTATATAAAATATTTTGCAGACTAAACGGATGTCACAAATTCTTTAGTTTAGGTGATTGAGCCTACTACAGGTGATATGTTTATTATTCGGGATAAGTATATTACTTGTGGTATCGTGTTTAGTCACCCAAACTATTCAAAATGTGAGATTCGTTTGGTCTCACTTATTTTTAAATCAAAATGTTATTTCAAAAATTATATTCATATCAAAACTATTTTCATATTTTTCCTATATTTTCAAGATCAAAATTAAAACTGCCGACAAACATTAAACCGCATGTCTATACACACTGACACAAAATAAAGTAGTAGAGAAGAAGAATAAACACCTTCTAGAGGTGGTCCGAAACGTGATGATCATAATGAATTTCCCAAAGCACTTGTGGGCAAACAATTTCGACAGTTGTTCAATTGATTAATAGAATGCTCTCAAGAGTGTTGGAAGATAATAGCGGGATCATCCAATTGAAGGTATTTGAATTTAAATGTTTTGTGAAGGTCAACAGACCATTAGTATGGAAGCTGGATTCTGGAGTTGTGAAGTATGGTTTTGTGGGTTATTCTACTACCAGAATAGGTATGTTTATTAAAGTTTGATAGAGAACAGACTATTCGTGAGCATGGACGTATCCTCTAGAGAATTTGAACTGTATAACACTCTGGAGATGATCTCACCCTTTGGTGACTTGCCAAATGCTGGAGATATGAGATGAGAGGGGGAGAATAGTGATTGTGAAAGATTGGTACATATGGGAGCAATGCCTTGTTTTGTGATATGGGATGAATCGACCGAAGAGTCAAAAAATGAGGAGATTGAACCCGTAGGTAGTGGGATTCAGGCTCAAAGGGAGTTGTGGGTGTATACAAGGAGATAATAGAATGAGGGAATAATGTCTACAGTGCCACTCATGCCGACAAGTTCCTTGTTCTGGTCTACCTTGATTCTTGAGACACCTACATCATCCACCCCAGACTCAGATTACAAAGGTGATATGATTCTTCTTCTTTCTTCTAATCCCATGACTTTAAGAAGAACCTCTCACATTAATGCGGGACATCTTCCTGATTATTTTGGGTTCTCACATGAAATTGCTCAGTTTGTCTCATACTCTAACATATCACTTATACATGGAGCATTCATTGCATATTTGGATACTGTCTTTATGCTCAAGTGTTGGCTGGTAGCTAAGGACGATACCAAGTGAAAAGCGATTATGCATGAAGAGTTTAAAGCTCTCGTTCAAAACCGAACATGGGATATTGAGCCACAACTAGCTTAGAAAAAAATAGTTCGATGCAAGTGGATATTCACAATGAAACAATATCCATAAGGAAAAGTGGAGCATGACGAAGCACGATCGATGACGAAAGGATACAATCAAATAAAATTGACTATGATGAGACTTCTGCACTGGGAGCGAAGATGAGCATATTGAAGACACTAGTTTCTCTAACACTGAATAGTGGATGAAGGTTATACCAACTCGGTTTGAAGAATGTGTTCCTTCATGGTGAGTTATTAGAGGAGGTGTATATGGAGATGTCACCAGGATTCTACACATGCCAGGCAGCTGGCAATGTGTGCATGCTTAGGAAGTCGTATTATGGCTTGAAACAGTTTCCTCAAACCTATTTGATAAGTTTAGAAAGGTTGTGATGGGCTTGAGATATCAACAGATGAATATCGACCATATAATGCACTTTCGACAAAATGAATGCCATGCTACTATGTTTGTTATGTATTTGATGACATAATTATCACCAGTGATGATGAGATAGAGATTGCTCAGCTAAATGTAAGATTGGACAAAAAAATTGAGGTGAAGGACTTTGGGCAGCTCAGATACTTTCTTGGAATTGAGGTGGCTTGTGGACCGGATGGGATGATTTTGTCTCAGGGGAGTATGTATTGGATCTCCTCATGGAAACAAACATGTTGGGATGTAAGTCTACTGTCTCTTTATGTGATCAAAAGGCCAATATAAGTGCATAGGTTGGAGAGTCAGATGATCGTGGGAGGTATTAAAGATTGTTGGTCTTCTGATTTATCTGAGTCACACTTGTCCCGACATATCATTTCCAGTGAAAGTTAGCTGATACATGCATGATTCATGGAAGAGCCTTATGGATGTAGTGTATCATGTTCTAGGGTACTTGAAGAGTATACCAGAGAAGGGTTTGATCTTGAGAAAGAATGAACATGTAGGCATTGAGGGATATTACGACTCAGACTGGGCGAGTTGTGCTGATGATAGGAGGTCCGCACCATGATACTACATGTTCATAAGGGGCAACTTGATATTTTGAAAGAGCAAGAAAAAATCACTAGTAGTGTGGTCAACAACAGAGGCAGAGTATAGGGTCATGGCCTTAGGAGTTGCTGAGAGCCATGTTGGTAGAACTCAAGGTGGGCCAATGAGCTCAAATGAAGTTTTTGTTGCTACAAGTCAACAATTAGCATTGCCAATAACCCAGTGCAACACGATATAACCAATCATGTGGAGATTGATAGGTTCTTCATTAAGGAAAAGCTGAATAACGGATTGCTGAAGCCAAGTCATGTAGCCACCAGAGAGCAAGTGGCTGCAATCTCATCAAACGACTTTGCTCATTAGATTTGCCTAGGTTATGTGACAATATGTGTTTAGTGAATATCTTTTGATGATCTTGAGAGGGAGTGTCGAGATTTGTATCTAGTCAGGGTCCTATTAGTAAATAGGAAATATAGAAGAAATTTAAGAAATTATTTGTAAGAATGTTGTAAGGCTTTATATAAGCCCAAGTTTTTAATGAATAGAACAAATTTTTAGAGCAATTATTTTTTTTAAAACACTTATCATTTTATTCTCAATATAAAATTGCGTTGCACAGAGTAATATATGTTTTGATGAAGAAAGAAAAATGGGGATTTGATGGATTATTTGACGCTCATCAAAATTATTTTAGCCTTTCCTAGTATTTTTATATTTTTTTTTCAAAATTTTTTTTTAGTTTTAGTGTATGTAATTGTCTGGATTTTCTTTATTTTGAATTAAATGATAGGATTCGAGAACTTAATTAAACTTGTTTTAAATTTAGTTTGAATTTTAATTTGTAACTTTTTTTTTTACAAAATATAGATTTGATGGTTTCTAACAATGTTTGTTACTGAATTTTAAATTTATTATGATTTGTGATGAAAGATTCTATCCTCTCCCCCTCTCCCTCACCCTCTCCCTCACCCTCTCCTCCCCTCAACGATCTTCTCTGATAGAATCCCTCTCCTCCTTTTCTCTCCCCCATCTCATGACAACCCACTGATCTTCCTCTCTCATGCTATGCAAGAAACCCTAGCTAAGTGAGGCCACACATACATACACACATACATACATACATACATACATACATATCCATCCATCCATACATACATGCATGCATGCATCCATAAATACATCCATCCATCCATCCATGCATACATACATACATACATACATGCATTCATTCATATACATACATCAATTACATACATGCATACATAAATTATATCAATAACAAATTGTTCATAAATCATTTCAATAACAAATGAAATAAATCAAGTAATAAAAAGAAACAAATGAAATAAATCAAGTAATGAAAAGAAACAAATTACTTCTATTTTTAGTATAAAGTACATGTTCAAGGAATTTCTATGATTTAATTAATCTGGTTTTATTTTTTCCGCTTATCAGTTCGCTTTTGTAGCTTTAGTCTGTTGTATACCTTGATAGAAGAGGGCATTCTTTTATCATCTAAATTTTCTTTTACATTTTTTTTTCAGATTTTGGAATGATGGGGGAGTTTAGGCAAGAGCTCCGAGATGGATTTATTCAAGCTTGTCTTCATCTTGTTAATCGCGATTTTGATTCTTTAGCAAAGGACTTCGTTACTCTTGGGTAATTGTTGATTCTTTAGAAGTCACTCTCTGTTAGCTGCATTTCTGGTTTGATACGCTGGCAGAATATTAAGTTTTTGGAAGATTATATACATACCACTTAATTCATATGTATTTACATATCTAACACCTAAACTTCAATTTCTTCATGCATGCCACCTTACCTATGCATGAAAAGGTATATTTCACTTTTTAAAAGTTAAAATGATGGTATTTTTGATGTGATATGAAAGTGTTGGGTGGTAAAAATGTAAAAAATTAAAGTTTAGGTGTTACATATGTAAATACATAGGAATTCGGGGCGACATGTGTCTAGGTTTTTTCCTTAATTTAATACTTCATTTGACTGACTTTAGGAAATCAGATTATTTGACAATTAGATACCTAATATCAATGGCTAACCTTCGATATGATTAATCTGATAACTCTGTAATGGTAGTGCTTGTCAATAGATTCTGGTTAGTATTATTTCATATGAGTAATAACATAAGGTGAAAAGAACAGTAGGATGTCAGTTTGGAAGTTTGGTTGAATTATGTCAAGATTAAGAGCAAGCTGTTTATGTTTTTCTTTGGATTAACAAATTTTATTTGCAAAATACATGAAGTTTGAGGTATGCTTGTGATACCGTTCTAGGGCTCCTAGAATGTATTCGGGAAGCAGGTTTATAGGGGAGGTGATCAGGGAATGGTAAGGGAAAGGTAGTATGCACGTTCAACAGTATTTGGAGTGGATTACGTGGATAAGGTGGCTGTTGACAGCAGTTTGGCATTGATCGGCAGCTGTCCTGCGAGCTGGAGGCAGGAAGACAGTAATTTCTTGCTGGAAACAGCAGGTAACAGTGAGTTGAATGGCTACTGGGCTGTAAACAGCAGATTGGATGGTGATAAGGCGATATACAGTTGGCAAGGGAGTTCCGAAGCCTGTTCCTAAGCAAAATACCAGCACGCCAGTTGCAAAAGGAAATGATATAGGGCTCCGGAGAACAAAATTCTTTGAAAATAATTCTTAATTCATCAAGTCAGAAAACTCCAAATCCATAGCCCTAATAAAGCATATATAAAAATCCCATCATAGAAAATATCTTGTTAGAAATTAGGAAAGCAGGAAAGGACTAAAAAAGAAAGGAGCAAAAAGAGGGAAATTGTTGAAAATAACATAAATAAAATAAAAAAGACGTCTTTTGCTGGCTGCAGTATCAAGGGATTCTGTGATCGATTCACAGTTGAGCAAGACACTTGGCGTCAACTTGAAATGGCATTGATCATAAAAAATTCTTTCCTTGATGGGACTCTGCAGCGTACAAAAAAAATTGGGATAAGGTTAAAATGAAGAAAGTATGTCACACTAAATTCAAACAGAAATTAAACTTTCAGTTTCAAACATGTCTTTATTTATTTATTTTCATTGGTATGAGTGTCACTTGATAAGGTTTTTTGTGTTTAGATAAGCACAAGGGCGAGCCAACTCTTTTTAATAGAAAAAATTGCGTAAATAAGGCGTACGCAGCGCTGCCTACGTCAGAGAGGTTATTCAGAAGGTATTGGGGGGTTATATCTGCGTTATACCCTCTGTAACCTCTCTGTAACTCACCTGTAACCTACCTGTAACCTACAAATATATGAAAACCGAACCGCAAAATTTATTAGAAGTTACATGTAGGGTACTGTTGATCTCACTTTCGATCGAGGTGCAGTTTTCCCCTCCTTAGTAGCCTAGGATCTAGCCGTAGGACCTTTCTGTCGGCTACTCCTAGAAAACTAGTGAAGGAGCCCTCCCCATTAGCAATTCTGAACTTTTCTTCGCTCGACTTGACGTTCCATATAGTAGTTTTGTCCGCTATTGCTTAGCAGGTAAGGCTACTCTGAAGGAACTCAGAGAGCATTTCTATAGGATTGTCAACCTTAGGATTGATTGTACTCGTTGATTTGGCGCCGCCGTCCTCTGCACCGTCCTATTTGATTGAACTCATACCGAAATTTCGGACCGCGACGTGTTTTTGACCCGATCGACGATGAGGTTGCTCGGACGACTCCGGATGAAGAAACGGACCGCGTCGATGCGTCTGGAACATTGATTTTGCTTAGTGGGGGGACGTTCGTTTCATTGCGGTGGCGCGTCTTGGGGAAAATACATGTTTAAATGTTAATTATAATAATAAATAATATATTATTATTATTATTATTATAATTAATAACTTATATTAAAAAATTCTTAACCTAAATCTATCTCCTCTCTCCCCGCCTCATTCTCTCGAACCCGTAGGCCTGCCTCAGCCCTAGATCTCGCTCGGTTTCGCCAGGCCTGCTCCTTCATCCCGTTGGAGTCTCGCTCTGCGGTCGCCTGACGCATGCGGGACGATCCCGCGACCCATCCCTTATCGTATCTCATCCTCTGCGAGGATCTCATCCTCTGCCTCTCGCATGCCCGTATGGAGGTGTCCGCTCCTCTCGATCCTTCGAATCGTATACGATCTCCTAATCATTCCTTCTCCTGTTCTCTGGTCTATATGAGGCTTTCGTTGGTGCGTTTCAAGAGCCGAAAGGGAAAACTCTGTCATTTTTCTTTATCACTTATTTAACTTTCTGTGTTTGGGTTGGCTTCCTCTTACTGTTGGAGGAAGGATTGAAATTGAGAAGCGCTTTTAAAAGTTCTGTGTTGCTTTCTTTTGCTGCAAAGAGGTACTTCTCCACTCCTCTGTCCCTGCTTTCTCTTGGTTTTGCTGGGCCAAGGCTGCTGCGAGCGACATTCTTGGATCGGGTATAGCATGCTGGTTCGACATACTCCATGAATTTTGCGATATTAAATAAAAAAATGGTGATATGGATTTATGGAAGTTTAGTTCATTGTTCAAGTATGTGTAGATTATCTACTTATGTTCTTCCCATATGTGTTGAATGTAGAGGGAAAGCCTACTCTTATTTCTATCTCCTGCTACTTTCTTGCTCGAATCATGTGTAGAATATCATGTTTACTTCCCCACTGTGGAAACTATATATGCATGAGTAAGGGGGAGGGGTTCGATTTTGGTTTCCTGTGGCTTTGCCTTGCTCGAAACATATGCTATGAAAAAAAAAAGAATTTCTTTAATTTGGAGAGTCCTATAAATTGTTTTGGTGGCTCGTTTTAGCCCCTCATTAGGCATTCTTTTTTGTAAATTCCTTTTGGAAGTTGTTTCATGCTTGGAATACTTAAGTTGGGGGCCTAAATATACTCTGTGTTATTGTTCTTGTGTAAGGCATGTATTGGCTCTATATCTTGATATTTCAAAAGTTTGTGAGCTGTACCTTGGCTTTGAATGGCTTGGTTTTATCTTGAAATGGCCGGAATTTTTAATTTCTATTAAAGCTTGGATTTTAATCTATGCTCAGGCCTTGTCTTGGCCCTTAATGGCTCGATTTTGGGTCTTTGTGGGTATTCGATTTTCATTGCAGGAGCATGGGATGTTAATTTTTGTTGAGGCTTTGAACCTCCTTTACTAGCTTTGAGGGTCTCGCTTTGGCCCTTGCTGGTTTTCGGTTTGCCTAAAAAATGGTTGGGTTTGGATTTGCTATCATATACTGCATTTGATTAGCCTTTAAAGCTTTGATTTGATCTCTTTGGGGGCTCGGTTTTCACGTTGGAAGGGTTGGAGGCTAGGTTCTGGATTGAGAGCTTGTCTTGGGTATGTGAGCTTTACTTGTTAACCTTGAGGAATTTATTTTGGCTTGATTTGAGAGCTCGATTTGCTTGTTTTAGCTCCTACCCGAGAGATAGCTTGGGAGTTTGATTTGGTTTGTTCTTAGTCCTACCCGTGAGCTTGTTGGTAGGTCATTTTGTTTGGCTTTGGCCCCTGCTGGGCTCGGTTTTGGCTTGTGCTGGACTCGATTTCAGTCATTTGCTGGCTGTGGTTTTTTGGCCTTAGTTGAGGGGCTCAGTTTGGCTCGTTTTAAACTCTTGCCCGAGGGTCTGGCTTGTTGGGTGGTTGTCCTGTACTTCTCCTATTCCTACCCGTGAGCTTATTGAGGGGTTGCCTGGGACGGTGTGACTCTTCTTGTTGAGTTTGAGTGGCTTGAGTTTTATTGATGAATCAAGTTTGTCATTCAAAAAATTATAATCATTTTATTTATCCTCTTATGTATATCGAAGGAGCGTGTTAAAATAACTAATGGTATTTCCTTTAGTTGCCTGGGCTTTGAGCCTTAGTTTGGTTGGTTCCTTTTGTCGCTTTGGCCGAGAGCCTTAATGGTTGTTAGTGGTGGTCCTTCCTGTTGGTTGCCTCGGTCGTGAGCTTTGACAGCTTCCCCTTTTATTTTTTGGTGGCTTTGGTCGTGGGCCTTAGCAGTTGTTCCTTGTTGCCCTGAACCGTGAGCCTTAGTAGTTGCCTCCCTTGTGGGTTGCCTTGGCCGAGAGCCTTAGCTGCTGTTCATCTCTTTGTATTGAGCTCGGCTGTGAGCATTTATGTGGTTTTAGCCGGAGGATTTCATGCTTATTTGATACGAGGAGATTTTCATCAAGTATGGAATTGAATAGCTTTAATGTTGACATGATTTTTGGAAGTATAAGTGACCGCCATCCCAGGGTTATATTCCTTTCATTTAAATTGTGAAGTTTGGGAGATTTCCGAATTTTATTTCGGGAGAATACTTGGTTGAGACGACTTGATTTCGTAAAAGATATCTTTGGGGTTTGGATACCGGCGTTAGGAGGTCATTTTGACTCGGGTTAAGCCATTTATAAAAACGTGAGAAAGTGATATCCTTTCGGATTGATTCAATGATCTTCAGGTATTCCTTTTTAGGTCTTTTTCGTCATGAGTTTTGAGAGCTGATTCATCATCCGTTCTTTTCGATGTTTTAGGTGGATCAGTCCCCACTCTCTCTCACCCCATTTTTGTTCTTTTTTTTCTTGCTTCTTGGTTCGGTTTTTTATGCTTATGTCCGATACATAAGTGTCCATTAATAACTTTTTGTTTTACGTGAAACCATCAAACAAAGTCGCAAGTAGGTCAGTTTTGTTTTGGGGCTTACGTCGGTGATGACAAAGGCACACCGGAGATAGAGCAAAATGATATGTCATCCTACGACATCGGGATCCGATTTAAGAACCCATCAAGATCCGATTCAGGAACTCGGTGAGCTGTAGGATGACAGTATCATTCACGGACACAAGACTAGCGGGAGTTGACCCGAACTTTCTTAGGTTATTGGTAGTCTCATGCCCGATAGCACGATCAACTCGTGGACAACTACTTTTCAAAATTGATAAAAACAAATTTGATAAGAACAAACACACATTTTTCCAAAATAAAAAAAAATATTTTTCGCTAAAAACAAAATTGATACAGTCCACTTTTTGCATGTTTGAAACCAATGTGCATGCTGAAAATATAAATTTTAAATACATTTTAAACTTTGGTTGTACACCTGTTGTTCACCTGTTTAGGCTAAGGAATTCCCTCCTGAGTTAGATTCGATAGGACACCCTTCTAGTTGAGTGGCGAGCTTTATACATCTGGGTGACCGAGTAACCTTCGACGACCCTCGAGTACTAATATATAGTTGAGCCTAGCCCCGATCCTAGTGCTTGCGGTCCCCTCTTTTTGGACTTTTTCATATGTATTATCAAATTTTTTTGGACAAAACACTCGTGGTCTCTATTTGGGATTTTCCCGTGTTTTCTATGATTTTAATCGATTTGTCGATTCGTCGATTTCCTCGCATTTCTCTTGTTGTGAGTCTTTTGACGATCTTTCTCGAGATTTCTGAATGATGTTTCTTTGTTTTCGTTTATATAAAACATTTCAGCCTGTTTCCTCAAGTTTTGTTGCTTGGACCTGTTGCATCAATTACACCTAAGGAACATCAGACTTGTATAATACATGTTTGTTTTATGTTTATAGCATGTTGTTCTCTTATAATCACTTCCCTGCTGGACCTTTTACTTTTCTTTACACCGCATGTTGTACTGCTTTCTTTACTGCATACTCTACTGCTTGTCTTGTGCTACATTCTCTACTGTTATGCTATACACTGTACAACTTTAACATGTTATCCATAAAATATTTGAAGAACTACAACCATAGGGCCACTGGATTTGATATTATAACCCGACACCCTAGAAAACTTAAACCCGTCACGACAAAAAGCTTAGAACTAGCGCGGTGGGCAGCACGACCATCTTCAACAGCAGAACATGTCTTTCCTAGCTAATGTTGAGGAAGGTGGAGATCCGGTCCACTTCTTATTACGACAGATTTTTTGATAAATTGATTCTAATTTATCTGCTCTTAATTCTTTTCTTTATGTATTTTATTCCCTGTCATAGCGTGATAGTTCCTAATTTTTATTTAAAGCAGTTGCCTTCTATTGACAGGAAGAATTAAGGAAAACTTAATAATTGAGTTTTACCAGATTAATTTTCCGTCCCTCTTGTTATAGAGAAAACGACAATGAATTTGATAGTTTGTCTTAATGGGCTTTATATGGGTCATTAAAGCATGATTCCATGGAATCACGAAATTAAGGATTACCAAAACAAGTTGGATACTGTCAAGCTTTAAAATGGGCTCCGATTACAGGGATGTGTATTACTCTTCAAACAGTTTAAAGTTATCTTTTCTTCTTCCTGGTGTGACTCTCGGTTTATAGAGAGAGAGAGAAGGTGAGAGAGAGAGAATTCTTTCTTGTAAGTCGACGGTGTAATTCTCAAAGCTAATAAAATCATCTGCAGCTCCGTGGACGTAGGCAAGTTGCCGAACCACGTAAATCTTGTGTCGCCTTTTCTGGTGTGATTTTTCTCGATCTGTTTTTCGCTTTATTGTCGTCGTTTTACATAACAACTGGTATCAGAGCTTTGGTTCGAGGCTGAAAGAAAATGATGGGCGGAGACGAAGTGATGACATCGGGGATCTAGAAGTTCAATGACACAGATTTTAGTTATTAGAGAATGTAGATAGAGGACTACCTCTATAGGAAGAAACTTCACCTGCCGTTGCTGGGAAAGAAGCCGAAAAAGATGGACGAGGCGGAATGGAATCTGTTGGATCGACAGGTTCTGGGGGTTGTTCGATTAACCCTATCAAGATCTGTCGCCCATAACGTCATCAAGGAGAAGACTACTGCAGATCTCATGACAGCTTTATCAGACATATATGAAAAGCCATCAGCGAATAATAAGGTGCACCCGATGAAAAAGTTATTCAACTTGAAGATGGCGGAAGGTGTGTCTGTTGCTCAACACCTGAATGAGTTCAATAATATCACTAATCAATTGTCATCTGTTGAAGTTGATTTTGATGATGAGATTCGTGCGCTGATATTGTTGGCTTCATTGCTAAATAGCTGGGAAGCCATGAGGATGACAGTTAGCAGTTCTGCAGGTAAATCTAAATTGAAATATGATGATATACGTGATTTGATTTTGGCTGAGGAGGTGCGCAGGAAAGATTCTGGCGAGACCTCGGGTTCGAGTTCGGCACTGATTGTTGATTCTAGAGGGAGATCACGGGACAGGAACTCAAACAGAGGAAGATCAAAATCAAAGTCTGGTCAGCAGGCAACCTGCTGGAATTGTGGCAAAGTTGGCCACATAAAAAAGAACTGCAGAAATCTCAAGAAGGAGAATGATGACGCAAATGTTGTAACTGAAGAAATACATGATGCGCTATTGTTGGCGGTTCACAGTTCTGTTGATGACTGGATACTGGATTCAGGGGCTTCCTTCCATACATCTTCCCACCGGGAATTAATGCGGAATTATGTTGCAGGCAACTTTGGGAAGGTATATCTGGCTGATGGAAAAACTCTTGACGTGGTGGGGATGGGAGACGTTGATATTGCACTCCCTAACAAGAGCAATTGGACTTTGCAAAAAGTCAGACACATTCCTGAATTGAAGAAAAACCTCATTTCTATAGGGCAGCTCAATGAGGGTGGTCATTCAGTAGTTTTCTCAGATAGTACTTGGAAGGTTACTAAAGGAGCATTAGTACTGGCTCGGGGTAAGAAAACTGACACACTATATATGACTGCAGGTTTACTCAGGCGTGAAAACATGAGCCAGAAGTGCATTATGGGGAAGCAGAAGAGAGTCAGTTTCTTGAAAGGTGGCAGAGCGCCAAAGACAGAAAAGCTGAATTTTGTACGGACATATGATGGAGAACCACAGAGCTATGAAAAAGTCTTGCAAGATAAAAGTTCGAGCAAGTGGGAGCTGGCAGAACTTCCACCAGGAAAGAAGACATTGCATAACAAGTGGGTGTATCGGGTGAAGACTGCGTTTGATGGCGGTAAGAGGTACAAGACTGCACTTGTTGAAAAAGACCTTCAACTGAGGCATGATATTGCCCATGCAGTGGGAGTTGTTAGCAGATACAAGAGTAACCAAGGAAAGTGCTTGGAGGTACAAGACTGTGTTTATGCTGATATATCAGCTGAGGGTGTTACTCTTGAGAAGCTGAAGTTGTGCTCGACTTCAGCTGGTCTTCTGGCATGAAGACCGGAGGTTTGAGTTGCAGAGGTGGAGGATATCACGTTTGAGGAAAAGGGCAGTGCAGCCAATGGATGGTGCAGTTAGTGTCCCAGTCTCCAAGTGGGAGAATTGTTGAGGAAGGTGGAGACCCGGTCCACTTCCTATTACGACAGATTCTTTGATAAATTGATTCTAATTTATCTGCTCGTAATTCTTTTCCTTATGTATTTTATTCTCTGTCATAGCTTGATAATTCCCAATTTTTACTTAAAGCAGTTGCCTTCTATTGACAGGAAGAATTAAGGAAAACTTAATTAATTAAGTTTTACCAGATTAATTTCCCACCCCTCCTGTTATATAGAAAACGACAATGAATTTGATAGCTTGTCTTAATGGGCTTTATATGGGTCATTAAAGCATGATTCCATGAATCACGAAATTAAGGATTACCAAAATAAGCTGGATACTGTGAAGCTTTAAAAGGGGCTCTGATTACAGGGATGTGTATTACTCTCCAAACAGTTTAAAGTTATCTTTTCTTCCTGGTGTGACTCTCGATTTAGAGAGAGAGAGAAGGTGAGAGAGAGGAGAGAGAGAGAGAATTCTTTCTTGTAAGTCGACGTGGTCGACGGTGTAATCCTCATAGCTAATAAAATCTTGCAGCTCCGTGGACGTAGGCAATTTGCCGAACCACGTAAATCTTGTGTCGCCTTTTTTTGGTGTGATTTTTATCGATCTATTTTTCGTTTTATTGTCGTCGTTTTACATAACAGCTAAATCATTCATTTCTTAGAAATTAAAACAACAATCCATAGGATTTCAAGGTTGTTCGTCTAGCGCAACATAAATTCTCAACTTTTCGTTAGACATTTGTATAGTTCTGCCGTACGATCTAAACCCTAACTCGTTTTAGGATTCTGAGGTTGTCGTTCGTTACGACCTAAATCCTCACATCTTCCAGACTGTTTGTGTGATCGTTTCATACAAACAGTCCTAATTAAATAAAATTGGCAGGATAAAACACTTGAACATTTCTCCTCGAAACTGAAGCCAAACCATAGGATAGACTAGGAAGTCACCGAGGTTCTCCTTCGAATCTGTGGCATCCCCTAGTTCTTTCTCCTTTGGATTCTACAATAAATGTTCTAAGTTTGAACCATTCTCCTTTTGCACGTCTCTTTGTCTGATTTCGTTGAAAAGTTATATCCTTTTGACCTTCTCGAAGACAATCTTTCCTGATTTTTATCGAGTATTCTTAAGTGACTTCGGTCATTTAAGATATAATTAACTATAGGGGTTTGCCCTTATAGGAAGCTTTTTCGAACCCAGCTTAAAATAAACCCTATTTAATTTAAAATGGTTTCGCAGACCAAACGGACGTCATATATTTCTTAGTTTATTTGATCGAGTCTCATCCTCAAGTCTTGTGTTTATCCCTCGGGATAGATATGATTTGAGGTAAAGCGCTCTTTCATTTAAACTATGAAAAATATGAGGTCAGTTTGATTTTTATATTTGATTTTAAACTTAAATTTATATATAAATTAAAACGTCCTTTCGAAGCGGACGACGAGATTTCGATTCTGGTGACCGACAGCTTCCTACGGGCAACTCCTCCAACTCAACTTTTTTATTGCCGACATTTACATGTGGGTTACAAGAAGGTTGCAGGGGGTATAACGCGAATATAACCCCCAATACCCTCTGAATAATTTCCCACGTCTTACGTACGCAAAATTTTCTCCTTTTTCACAGGGATGACAAATATTTAAATATTTAAATAATATGATAATTAAATGACAATAATAATAATAATTAAATAGATGAATGTACATAATTAATATTTTTAGAGAAAAAACACTAACATATAGCAAGATAATGCCATTAAA
>JXCR01148402.1:0-57378 GCA_002079205.1 Phalaenopsis hybrid cultivar
TATATATATATATATATACATATATATATCTATGTGTGTGTGTTTGTGTGTGTAAATTAAATGCCTTTCCGAAGCGGGTGACATGATTTTAATTCCAGCGACCGATAGCTTCCAACGGGCGACCCCCCTAAAATTTGTGTTGACCATACTTGTACTTATATTTTAAAGTTTCTTATAGTTCCAACATGTTTAAGATGAATGAAGGAGGTCCGTCTGCTATATGCGATAAGGAAGTTACAATTATTTTTTGCAATCTTTATATTAAATAAATAGAACTCGAAAATAGGCCAACCACGTATTTTAACAATGAAGGTTGGCAAAATATTGTGAAGAGGTTCAAAAAATTGACTGAAGGGATTACAACAGGCTCAAATTCAAAAATAAATGGGATCAATTAAAGAAGGAATGGAAAATTTGGAAGGAGCTAAAACATGGATCTGCCGGGTTGGGTTAGGATCCCATTAAGCGGACAATCAGAGTGGTGGGTTAACAAATTAGAGGTAATATTTACACTCCCAATTTGTTTATTCTCATAATGTTTTGGTTTAACAAATAATCCCTATAAACCCCCTCTTCAATATAATGTTACAAGCAATGCCGACAATGAATAAATCTAAGTAGTGTGAAATTGAGCCAAACTTTGAAGATAAACTTAACATAATGTTTATGGGGGTTATCGCGATGGGAAAGCATGCATTCAACCCTAGTGAGATGGGGGAGTCTAGTTAACTATCAAAGAGGCCCAGAATTGGTAGAAGGAAGAAAGAAAAAGACAATTTTGTGAAAACCTCATTTAATAGACTCATTGATGATTTTGCAGCTCCATCACCTGTTGCACTCCCTGATAGTACCATCTTAGAATGTGTTGGAGCTTTGGATGCTCTTCCTGAAGTAGTTGTCGTAATGTGATTCCATGCAAAGTGTGTAAGAAAACTTAAAGATCCTACCCATAGGAAAATATTCTTGGCACTGCAACCTAAATTATGCGTCGAATATTTGTGTGTTTTGGTGGATGAATTAGTATTTTTTATATGTTGATCTTTGTAGTTTTTCTTTTGTTATGTACTTCTAAATGAGTCATTTTAATATGTTTATGTTTGTAGGCATTTCTTTTATGTACTTCTAAATGAGTCAATGTTTTTTTATATGTTGGTCTTTGTATGTTTTTTTATTTAATGTGTAATTTGTATTCCTTGAGGTTTTCATTGCTTATTTTTGCTGCTACTATGTCTTAACAATTTTCTTAACACTTATATCTTTTTCCTTTAGGATGGATCAGCAGCAAGAACGTCATAAAAGAATGGCATGGGTTGTAGCTATTGCGATATTATTGTTGGAGTATTACCGATTCAGTAGTATTCACATACCCCGTATGACGTCCAACTTTGTTGGAGATAAATGGGTAGATGAGGTGCTTTCTAGACATCCAAAAAGGTTTAGCAACATATGTCAAATGATTGTACCCATTTTTATGGATCTTCTTCACGAGTTATCTTTGAAGCACGACCTCCAAGGTTCTTCCAAAACAACGAATAGGGAGGTGTTGGCTATAAAATTATACATTCTATCACAGAAAGAATCAATTACAGGAGTGATGGAGAGACTTTAACATTCATTAGAAACAACTAGTCGTTACTTCTCCAAAGGCGTACAAGCACTTGTTAGTTTAGCAACTCAAATCATTAAGCAGAGGCCCATCATTTGCTAGTACTCAAGAAAAAATTGCCAACAATCCCCATTACATGTTTTATTGCAAGGTAACTATTGGTTTCTTTACATTACTTTCATAATATAATTAGTTTCTAATGGTGCGAAACAGAACTGTATAGGTGCAATCGATAGTACTCGCATTGATGCCCCACTACCAAGCCACGATAAGGTGGCGTACATTGGTCGGAATAGTTCAACAACTCAAAATGTCATGACAGTATGTGACTTCAACATGTGTTTCACTTTTGTAATGAGGGATGGGAAGGGAGTGCACATGACAGTCAAATTTTCTCCTATGCAACTTGAAATAGATCATATTGTTTCCCTCGCCCGCCTTCAATTTTGTTTTATTTTGTAAACATACTAGTTATATGTATTATTTTTCATTAACAGTGTCTTTCATAATAGGCAAATATTATTTAGTTTATGTTGGATATCCTATGCAGAGGGGCTACCTGAAGCCCTATCCAGACACTATATACCACATTCTTGATTTTGAGAGAGCAAGTGGCACCATCCATGGTAGAAAGAAAATGTTTAATAAACAACGCGGGGTAATTGAAAGAACATTTGGGGTTAGGAAGAATAAACGGATAATTCTACATGATATGTTGTCGTATCCATTTCCAAAGCAGGTGCATATTGTGATGGCCATAATGACACTTCATAACTTCATCTGACAACATCCCTCTCAATCAACTACAAACTTCAATATGGCTAATAATGATGAACTGAAATTCTTTGAAGAACCATCAAAATTTGTGGTTGGCCATTCAGTACCTGATGGTGAGATTGACTCTAATGAATTCAGAATTCATGATGTTGAGGGTGTGGCCAAGATGGATGCTTTGAGGGAGTTTATTGCAGATGTTATTTATGGTTGCTGATCCACCAAGTCTTATTTCTTTATTATAGTATAGGTTTATTTTCGTCTGCAATTCGTTTTGGTTCTTTTTCTGGATCTAAAAATTGGTTTTTTTATATTTTTTATTTTTGGGTAGCTACAAAAACATGAGTTCCAGGATTTCGGGGACCAACAGAGTAGTCTTGTGTTACTGCGGACTACCAGTTCTGTTACTCTCATCACATCAACCTCATAGTAGTGGGATACAGTTCTACGGTTGTCATAGGGGCGTTTCAGCTCGTTGTGATTTCTTCTATTAGGCTGACGTCCAACATATTACAATGCCAATAGTGATCCGGACATGATGATTTCCCAGGGTGACAGTGCAGTTGAAGACAAACTTAGTAAGAGTTTTAAATTGAATATTTTAATATTTCTCTTTGTAGCTGTAATTGTATTTATCTTTATATTTTTTTCTTCTGATACTCACGAGAGTGTGAGCACTCTATGTTATCTTTTTGTACTGATCTATGATGATTTGCATCTTTTGTTTTATCTATTTTTGTGTGTCATTCAGTTCTATTGCAAACAACTTCACTAAATAGGGGCAAAATGGTCGTTTATCCAACAACAACTGCCAATAAGCTATTCTGCATAAGCTCCCCCAAATAATAAGGCAGCTTATCCTGATAATATACAGATTATCAAATTGTTAAGATGATCTGCTTATCAGCAGGTTATATATAATCCGCAGTTGCCCCAAACAAACTTTTAGTATCTTTTTTTAAAAGATGACATAAAGGCTTAGCAATTCTAGAAAAGTCATTAATATACCTCCTATAAAATCCAACATGTCCTAGAAAACTTCTTACAATAATTACTAAATTAGGAAGTTATAATACAATAATAAATTAAATTTTTACTTAATCAACTTCCATAAATTTTTTAGAAATTTTATGTCCCAATACAATCCCTCTTGTGACCATAAATTGATATTTTTTCAATATAGCAGTTACTGAATTAGGAGGTTGTAATTCAGCAATAAGTTGAATTTTTGCTTCATCAACTTCCATACCTTTTTTAGAAATTCTATGTCTTGATAAAATCCCTTCCGTGACCATAAATTGACATCTGTCTTAATTAAGAACTAAATTTGTTTCTTCACAGCGTTTTAGAACCTTTGATAAATGGTCTAAGCATGAATCAAAAGAGGTTCCAAAAATTGAGAAATCATCCATAAACACTTCAATTCCTTTCTTATTTAGGTCACAAAAAATAGACATCACACATATTTGAAAAGTTGCAGGTGTGTTACAGAAATCAAAGGACATTCTTCTAAAAGTAAAAGTCCCCTATGGACTTGTAAATGTAGTTTTTTCTTGATCCTCTGAAGCAATAAGTCTTTGGTGGTAATCAAAATATCCATCCAAAAAGCAAAAGTATTTATGTCTTGCTAGTCTTTCTAACATTTGGTCCAAAAAAGGTAAAGGAAAGTGATCCTTCCTAGTGGTGATATTTAATTTTCTATAGTTAATACAAATTTTTCATCCAATGGCTTGTCTTGTTGGAATTAATTCATTCTTTTTATTTACAACTACAGTCACGCCTCGTTTCTTAAGAATACAATGAATAAGACTAACTCATGCACTATCAGATATAAGATTAATAATCCCAGCATCTAATCATTTTAAAATTTCTTTTCTTACCACTTCTTTCATCATAGGATTTAATCTTCTTTGAGGATCAGCCATAGGTTTACAGTTATCTTCCATTAAAATTTTGTGCATACAGATTGAAGGACTGATTCCTTTAATATTTGGTAACGTCTAACCAAAAGATTTTTTATAATTTTTTAATGTCTCTAATAATTTTTCTTCCTGATCTTTAGTTAAATATGAGAATATTATCACAGGTAAAATAGATGAATTTTCTAAGAATGCATACTTTAAATGTGTAGGAAGTACTTTCATCTCAAGCTCAAAAGGTTATTTAATTAAAGGGATTAGAGATTTATTATTTTCAGTAGTCTTCAACATCTCAAAATTTTCTCAAACATAATTTGTATCCTCAACATTTATCTCTAATGATTTTTCTTTAGATTCACTTTCAGTTTCATTTTCTATTTCTTCTTGATCTAATATGACTTTTTTTTTCCTCAGAAATGACTTCACATATTTCTTGATAATGCTCAACAATCATCTAATCAATAATATCCATCCTATAGCATTTTCATTTAAAAGGGTATCTCATTGAATTTAGAACATTAAATGTTACTTCCTGGTCATTAACTTTCATAGTCAACTCTCCTTTATGCACATCAATCATAGCACATCCAATAATAGAAATTTCTTTATCTTCTTCCATGTCGAGCACAATAAAATCCACATGGAAGATAAATTCATCAATCTTAACAAGTACATCTTATAGAACCTCTTTAGGATAAGTAATAGATCAATCAGAGTAATCTCTTCTAAGTCTAACCTTTGAAAAATGGAAAAATGCATGAGATTAGTACTAGCACCCAAATCACATAAGGCTTTTCCATAAAATTTCTCTCCAATTGCATAGGGTATTGTGAAGCTACTAGGATCTTTAAGCTTTTGAGGAAGCTTCTTTTAAATTATTACACTACATTCTTCACTAAGTGAAATAGTTTCATAAGCATCAATCTTCCGCTTTTTGTGCAATATATCTTTCATAAATTTAGCATAACTCAACATTTGTTCCAAAGCTTTTGCAAATGAAATATTGATTGAAAGCTTCGTAAATAATTTAATAAATTTTGAAATTTGTTGATCAAGCTTTTTCCGTCCAAGTCTTTGAGGAAAAGGAGGTGGTGGTCTTTCTAAATCATTTTTAGTTGGAGAGACATATTCTTATGAGTCTTTAAAAATAGTCTCTTTAGGTTTTTCAGTCTCTTCAACCTCTTTCTCAACTTCAATCTCTTTTTGAATTCTGACATTTAATTATGTTCCACTCTGAAGTTGAACAACTTTAACTTGCTCTTGTTATGTTCCTTTATTTTTTGGATTAATCTCAACATTACTAGAAAGTGTTCCCTACGGTTATTGCTAAGTGCTTTAGTAATTTGTCCCAGTTGATTCTCAATATTTCTTATAGTAGTACTTTAACTTTGGATTTGATTACCCATTTGCAAAACTACTTCTTCTATAGACAACTTTTTTTTCTTTAAATTGTTGGTTATTGAAGCCAGGAGGATAAGAAGGTCTATAGTTAGAATTACCCTGATTGTTTCAGTTTCCTATTGGATTTGCTTGACTGCTCCCCTATTGCTGATTTCGTCCACTAAAATTATTCCAATTAAAATTAGGGTGGTTTTTCCAACATGGAATATAAAAATTAGAATATGGGTTAAAGGGTTTATTAGCAACTACATGTAACATTTCTAATGATTGAGAATCATTCAGCTATCCTAATAAATTTTCCTCACTCGCTTGCAGTATTTGAGAATAAGTCATAGCATAATTATCTAATTTCTTAGATATCACAACAACTTGAGATATTAAGATGGTAAAAGCATCATTATCATGAATACTAGCTACTCGTTTAGGATTTGCCCTTTCTAAGGGCCATTGAAAATTATTAGTGGTCATTTCTTCAATTAAGGCATGAGCTTAATCAATTGATTTTGACATTAAAGATCCTTCAGCAGCAACATCAATTATAAATCTAAGAAATCCTATTAATTTATTCTAAAATGTTTAGATAATTAACCAGTCAGGTAAAACATGATGTTGACACTTTCTAAGGAGTTCCTTAAATTGTTCCCAAGCCTCATAAATTAACTCCCCTTCATACTGAATCAAAGAAGTAATACCATTTCTAACTTAGCAGTTTTTTAAGGAGGAAAGTATTTAGCCAGGAATTTTTGTGTCATTTCTCCCCAAGTCTTAATAGATTCATGTGTTAATAAATTTAACCACATCTTAGCTTTATCCCTTAAGGAAAAAGGAAAAATTCTAAGTCTAATTGCATCATTTGATACACCATCATATTTGAATGTAGCACAAATTTCTAGAAAACTTGCAAGATGTAAATTAGGGTCCTCAATTGGTGTTCCCCCAAACTGATTATTTTGCACCATTTATATTATTGCAGGTTTAAGTTCAAATATTTTAGCCGTTACAACAGGGATTTGAATACTTAAGTGAATTTCATATGTCGTAGGGTTAGCATAATCTCTTAAAGGTCATTATAATTTTTTATGGTTATTTTCATTAGTAAAAGTTTCAATGTTATTTTTTTATGTGTTAGTCATTTCTTGAAAATTGTGAAGTTGTTTTTGCTTTTAAATTCTTATTATAGTTCGTTCTAATTCCGAATCGTAGGGTACTAAACCTTCAGATCCCGAACTTCACATACAAAAAGTAAAATTCAGAAAATAAAATACTAAAGAAATCCAAATGAAATAATTTTTTTTTTATTTTTGTAAAAATTTTTTATAATTTTTTTTGGTAATTTTCAATTTTTATAATTTTTTTTTGCAATATTTGAAAATTTTAAGTAAGCAAAAACTAAAATATATAGTAATAAAAAATAAAGTTTCAAAGAAAATTTTGAAAAAGATATTTCCTTTAAAGTTTCATTTTTTTCGTCGCTTGTCCCAGGCAACAGTGCTAAAAACTTGACCTGACCGCAATTACTTAGATATTTATATTCCTTAATATGCCAAAAAAAAAACTTGACCGAAATTACATTTAGCATCTAGTGAAAACAATTGTAATTTGTTAAATATTAAAGAAATAGTTTTCTCACTAGGGGTACTACGCAAGTATACATACCGTTTCAGGGAAAATAGAGTTTTCTTTAAAAACCTCAGTATCGATCCCACGGGGAAAATGAAAATAAAAAAAAATAATAAAATTAAGTACAAGAATTTTAACTTTAAGAGAACTTTACTTAAGACTACAGTAAATATCTAAAGATGAAAATCAAGTTTACTAATTTCTACAAAATGCAAGTAAAAGTAAATGGAATGACTTTAAGCAATACATAAAAGACACTTTCTCCTTACAAATAATTCATAATCAGTATAGGATTTCAATATGTTTAGAAACTTAAATGTGGCATTGTGAGCAAAAGGAGCATACATATTCTTTACCTCTTCCGAGCATAAAGAATATTGACTTATCTAAAGTTGGTGTCGGCATGTTTAGTAGTGTTGGGTAGGTTTCAGCTCTCACTACTAGATTACCTGCTGTGCCCTCTTTATAAGACCTACCTGTTACCCTTAGTTACAATCTTTAGACCAAATTGATAAAAAAAATCTAGCATGTCACTCTATAAACATCAATTCTACGCCCATCAAGTCTTATCTCCCTATTTATTTTCACCCTCATTCGGACGATCGCGACTGCTCTTTCCAAGGTAGAATGTGATACTTACAATTCAAGAAATCTTAGCCCTTTCAGGTCTATAAGTTCCTCAAGATGTTTTAACAAGTCACCAATTTGTAAAATAAATGAAGGACCGGTAAAAATATCATCACAACTTTTAGAATTAAAAGAAGTTCCAAACAAAATCCAAATCGCCAAAATTTGCCTCATTAATTGAATCTTCTAGAAAGTAATTGTGGTGCCTAGGCACCAAACAGCCACGCCTAGGCACCAAACAGCCACGCCTAGGCACCAGTTCGGCTGGTTTGGTACTTTTCTTCAATTTAGCTCATTTTTGCTCCTTTTTATGTATTTTTACTCATTTTTACTCTTAAAATATTTTTCTTGCACCTGTAACCATAAACATTAAAAAAACTTTTTATTAAAGCATAATATCCTCAAGATTTGCGGATAAAATATTCATAAAAAATAGGTGATTTTAAGGTGGATCAGGCGCCTAGACACCCATGGTCGGATGCCTTGCCGCCAGAATCATGGAGCTTAGACAGCAACCTCTCGAGTTTTCCAAGTAAGGAACTAGCGCCTAGACGCCCATGGGTCTGGCAGCTAGGCGTAAGTTCTCAATATTCTCTTTTGCTCCAAGTCCAATCTATGTTTCCTCACTTCCATTACCTGTTGTAACTACAAGAAAAACATAAAAATGCTTTTTTTTAAAGTTCAATCTCATCAATAAAAATGTATAAATGATAAATAAATATAAGCATACTTATCTACATATCATAGTAGTGATCATGACGTCTTATACGATAGTACTACGATGTATGCAGCTATATTCTTAATTTTTCCTTACTTATATTTCTTACTTTGCAATGGTACCAAAAAAGATAAAAATGCATTATTATATTTAAATATGGGATACTACGCAAGAATACGTATTGTTATCAAGTAATGTAGGACGTCTTGATTAAGCCCCGAATATTAAACCCATAGAGAGCATTTCTATATTTAAATAAGTCAGAAGAAATTAGATAACAAATTCTACTTTGCAAAATATTCTTAATCAAACTATAGAATCTATAATAGGAATAAAAGTTTGATTCTTTTTGGTAATTTTTAATAATTGAAAATAAAGTAAACAACTAATTAAATTTAACTAGATATTTGTAAGATGAGGGCATTATAAATAAAATAACTTTTCTTATCATGAATCAGTAAAAAGTATAGGAATTCTATTGTAAAAGTATTTAAATTATTTTTATGCCAAATAGGAACAATAGTATTCTTTACTCTTACTAAAGATGCTATAAAGAACATTGGGTAATTTAAAGTTTGAATAGTCTTGAAGACGGACTAGGTAAGGAAGATATTGGCTCTCACTATAGAGTTCTCTCTTCTCCCTCCACCTGGGGGCTAACATCTCGTATCAAAATCTAAAACTATAAAATAAATTAATGGTTTCAGCATGTCACTCTAAAGTCCTCTAATTTTATACCCTTCAAAGATTATTTCTCTATTTATTTGCACTCAACCATATGAATAACATTATCATCCATACAATCTCATGTGATTCTTACCATTAGTTGACTGAGACAATATCATCACGGATCTTACATGTTCTCACAACAAATATTAACATCTTAATTGGCCAAATTAAGAAGTAAATAAAGTACAAGGTTAAAAATCATCACAACTTATTCTAACATTAAAGATTAATACTTCACAGAACTTCCATCCAACACTTAATCACTTATCATTTTAAGGAAAAAGATAAAGAAAACTACTCAAAATTCAAGGAGAAAACATAATCGCATTTGAGTTTGATAGTAGAAATCATGCAAACAAACATGAAGTCTAAATTAAAACCAAATGTAGTCACAAAGATAAAAACTTATCTCAAATCCTCTCCATCAAACACATGAAGTTTCTTTGAATCTCTTCTCTTCCTTTCTCTTACAATACTTTATACTCACACATTACAACTCCTCTTTTCTTCTCGCTAAATGGTATCCTAATTAATCTATGAGAGAGGCATCAGTGGTGTGGCTGTGGGGGCGGCGTAGGAGTCTCTTTAAGGGCACTGGGGGGGACTCTTCAATTCAATCCAAGTCCTTTTTTATAATTTTCCAAAAGATGCCTTGGTGTCTCTACAAAATGCGTCAACATTCAATGAATATTCCAAGATTTGCCTCCTTTTAAAATCCAATTGAATTGATTTTTGTATCCACTAACCGTATCCCACGTTTTCACCAAGATTTGCTTCAAAAACCTCTTCAAAAATTTGTCTAAATTCATTGAATCAACAAGTAACTACCTATAGCACTTAAGCGCGAGGTATGTGGAGCTTAAGTGCGGCCTTCTCAGTTTTTCTAGTGCTTAAGCGCCAGTTCAGGGCACTTAGGCGCCACAGTTCTTTTGCATATATTCTTCATTTTTGCTCCAAATTTGATCCATTTTCACTCTTTTCACCATTTTTCATCCATTTAATTGTAATTAAAAGAGAAACACACAAATATCTTTCATTAAAGCACAATATCCTAAAAAATAGGTATAAAAATGTATACATAATTGCTATATATTTTAGGTGAATCAAAATCCTCCAAACTTAAAATGTTACTTGTCCTCTAGTGACACTCTAATCTTTAAAAACTAAAATAAGTAGATTATATAAATGAGTTTCTTTAAGATATTCTAAAATTTTGATTTAGAAATATAGTAGTTCAATTTAAAAAAAATTTATTACATGAGACCAACTTAGAGTTTAGAAATCTTTATTGTAAAAAAGTCTGAAAATATGAGTTCCTAACTAGTTCAGAAATATGTGTAGATTCTCTAAATATAGAGTTTAGGAATTCTATCTTCTCCACTTAAAAATTTTTTATTAAGACTAATTATACATATGTGTAGATTCTCCAAATATAGAGTTTAGGAATTATCTCTTCTCCACTTGAAAATTTTTTATTAAGACTAATTATACTTACTATATTTTATCCTTAAGCTTAAGTGTTTCTCAAGTCTTATACTTTAAAAAGATTTGATGTGGAACTAATTTTTGTTCAGGCGCTAATCCTCAAGCTTCTTCTCCATATTTTAACTTTTTTTTTCTTTTTCCAGTTAGGATTACTACATCTGGATAGGTCTTTAATGATTTTGGATTCTTCTCCTCCTTTCCTAAAGCAAAGTTTTGATATATATCCTTTACTTAAAAATATAATAATAGTTTTGAAAATTATTTTTAATAAAATAAATTTAAGTATTTAAAATAAAAGTCTAACCCTTTTATATTTTTCAAAAAAATATAATTTCTCCTACTAAAGATAGTTACACAATATTTATCATTTCTATACTAAAAATTTTTAACTTTAAGTTTTTTCCTTCATTAGTATAGGTTGCAACTAAATTTTCTTACTAATTTCTATATTCAAAATTTTACTTCCCTAATATAACTTCATATACATAATCATTTTTTTTTTCAAAACCAAAATGAAATTTATTTGTAGCACATTTGAGAACAAATAAAATTCAAGTTTTAAAAATACTTTTTCATCCCCCCAAACTTAAATTTTTAATAAGATAAAACATTTTAGCATCATATTTATATATAGGCATGAATGAAAACCAAGAAAATAACATGCTTACAGAAATTTTCATACCCTAAAAAGACAAGTACAAAAATTAAAAACATGAGTAAAAATTAATTGATCAAATTTTCACTTATCTTAACATATTGAGAATCATTAGACTTTTATATAATGGAAGATGACTTAAAAGCAAACAAACACACTAACATAATTTTACAACTACAACATAAAGAAAATACTTGGTAGAAAATTGAAAATTTTAAATATGAAGTTCTTAAGTGAAAGTTAGTAATATTCTAACCTTTCTAATATTCAGGATTAAGTTCAGCACAAACTAACAAAATAAACTAAACAATACAACTAACACAATTACTATCACAAAAACAAAATATAACTACTCAGAATAACATAAGTACATCACAACAGTATCTAACAAAACAAAACACAAATAATGATAGCAATCTAAACAAGTACAACACAAAATAAAATAACAGCTCAATACAACTAAACCATAGGAAGTTCACAATTTAAAACTAAAGTACTCAAATTAATCCTCCTCCTCCTCCTCATCATCATCATCATCATCACTATTTCAAAAAGTAGTAGGCTCATACGAAGGATATTGTGTATATGAAGGAAAAACCACACTTTGGTCACCGTTGATAAGGTTTTCCAAAGATGAGTGAAATTTTTCTTCATAGTCACTGTGTATCCTCATATAACCATCCATATGATCTATAAAGTTCTTCATATTTATTACCTTATCTGCAGTATAATTAATGTCAGTTAACATCCTTTGCATTAGTTGAGCCTGCAAATTAGAACTAGAAGCCTGACCTTGTGATGTGGATGCACGTGAAGTAGAAGCACCTAAACTTCTAGAAAATCCTCCTCTCCAGCCAAATATCAAATGTTGTGAATAAGATTTCACATTAACACCCGTGATAGACTTTAGAGTTTGCATTATCTCCTCCAAACTATTGAATCTAACACCAGCCTGCTTACATATGGAAAAGATTAAGGATGTAAATCCCAAACCTGCAGTAGTGGCAGCTGTAGCAGAACTGATGATAGTCTGATAGATTAAGGATCTAATATCGATCGGCTTGAACTGCTAAATGCAATAGTTCAAAGTAGCTCTATCTCTTGTAACTTCACTGAGGTAATTGGTTGGGAGCAGACGAGCTAAAATAAAGTAGTGCCACGCTTTCAATGTGGCATCTAGCTTTGACACAGGGAAATTGACTAGCCTTTCTTTTATTATCTTTCATAGTCCTCTTACCGTATTCAATGAAGATATGATCTCATCTAACTCCTCCTCAATCGGATTATAATTTGAATAAAAACACAATACACTAGGGGACTATTGGTAAAACAAATTTATTACCTCAGAGGAGAAATGACTGATTTTCCTTGGACCATAACCTGATCTTTATCAGCTTTAATGAGATTAGCATAGAACTTTCGAACCACATAAATTACAGCTTCAATAGAAAAAACAACAAAATCGTTCCCACTATCAGCGAGCTATTAAATCTTCCACTGCTCCATTCGAAATTTTGAAACATCGCTCAGGAATTATTTTTCTTGATTGCAGTGATTCGGTATATATGTCCTAAGCTTTTGAACTAATGAAATTACTAGAATCGAAGTGAGACTTCCCTTTGCTCCTCTTCATTCTTTTGGAAATTTCTAAAAAATCACATAAAATTCACAATAAATCCTAAATTCAAGACTAAATCACTAAACTTAACTTCTAAAAGCTTAAATTATCATTTATATCTATTTCCATATGTTTTACATAAATTTTTACCATGAATAGTGATTTTCGATGAAATCTCTAATGTGCTCAAAATACATGGTGAAAATAAAAAATTTTTACCTAGAAGTGAAGCTCTTACCTCAAGAAGATCAAATCTAGCAAATATTGCTTGATTCCCCAATGAAATCTTCACTCTAGAAGAAGCTCTAGATCCAAAATGGCAAACTTAAAAGGAAGAAGATGATGTCAAGGGTCAAAAATGGCATTTTTTGGCTCAACTTTGCACTTTTAACCGTTCGTGAACTGGTTTAAGTGAACTGGTGCTTAGGTTCTTACCTCTCGGGTAGTCCAGCGCTCAAGCATGGGGTTTTGGCGCTTAGGTGCCAGTGCACGAATTTTGATATTTTTTATTTTAAGTGAAATTCACATCTGGCCTAAGTCAACTACCCCTAAATGGTCTTATAAATCTTAATAATTATTTTCTTCCCCTTCAACTCTTCTCTTTCTCAAAATTCACCAATCTTCACTAATTCTATTCAACAGAAAATAACACAAAATTTTACACACAAACAAACACTTATATTACTTCACAAACACTTGTGATACATAATTTTTCAATCCAAAGAGTCTTGGATGAGATAATTTCTAAGCACAAACTTCAAATACTAAGCAAACTTAATATTAAAAACACTTAAAATAAACTTAATACTAACATCATAACACCTGACACAAACAAAAACTAAACTTAGAACTTAATTTCATTCTCCTTATGGTGGAATGAATTCCGGCCTTTCATTTATCTCTTATGGGGCATTTGGAATATAGATCTGATAGAATGGATGGTGATGAAGAACTTTGGTTGAGTCTTCTTCAATCCATTTCTTTTTCAAGTACATAACCTTATCCTCTTCTTCTATAAAACTTGTATGACTAAATTACATCTTAAGTTGCCATCTAATCTATTCTAAATGTGTGTTAGTCTCATTCACCTTCACTTCAATTGAAGCTACGCCAGCCTCAATCTTTGTGATCTTCTCCACTATTCCTTCTATACTAACAGCTAGGAAACCAGTGTATAACTCTTGCGCACTTTGGCTAACAAACTTTTTCTTCATGGCTTCCTCTTTCTTCTTCATATCAATCTCTTAAGAAGACATTTTTCCAAGATCTCTCACTTCTCACTTAGACATTAGAGTAAAAATGGAAGTGGGATGAGAATTCTCTTCATTCCCTACTTTTTATAGGCTTTCGACCAAGCCTAAAACTACTAGACACGTTCTCAAACCACTAAACCACATTAAAACCCTCTAAACCATGCTTAATTTTTCTAGAAACATAATTTAGCATGTTTAGTTAATCGCCGCGCTTGAGCGTCGAATGTTGGCACTTAAGCACTGGTGCTTAATTTAGCACAGGTTTGATTAACATCCAAATACTCATTCTAACATGTCTAAGTCATCTATTTAGGTTTTAAAATCATCACTAAATCATTATATATTCAAAATACTACCACATTTTTTTCTTAATCAAACAAAACAACATAACATTCAAAATAGAAACATATTGATAACTATGGGTTGCCTCCTACAAAGTGCTTGGTTTAATGTCGTCAGTCTGACATAACCAGTGCTTATTCGGGTAGACCCAAAAACATAAAGATCATTCAATTTAAGTTGATCCCCCAAAAAATAAGGTTTTAGCTTATGACCATCCACTTTGAATATTTTATCAGTTTTAGGATCTTTGATATCCACAACTCTATAGGGATAAACATTTATCATAACAAATGAGCCCTTCCACCTGGACTTAAGTTTTCCTGGAAATAATCTTAAACTTGCATTATATAGCAAAACTTTTTACCTTGGCTCAAAACTTTTAGTAAGAATCCTCTAATCATGCCACATCTTCATCTTTTCTTTATAAATTTTAGCACTCTCATAAGATGCATTCCTTATCTCTTCAAGCTCATTTATATGTAATATTCTTCTCTCACCAACATCTTTTAAATTATAATTAAGTTCCTTAATAGCCTAATATGTTTTATGCTCAGGTTCAACTGGTAAATGACAAGCTTTCCCAAATATTAACTTATATGGGGACATTCATATAAGAGTTCTATATGCTGTCCTATAAGCCCATAAAACATAATCAAGTTTGACTGAACAATCCTTTTTTGTTGGATTCACAAATTTTTTCAATATTCTTTTAATTTTACGATTGGGTAATTCAAACAAACCACTTTTTTTAGGATGATATGTAGTAAGAATTCGATGGTTGATATGATAATTTTCTTTATTAATTTTTGCATTATTTCATTTTTGAAATGACTTCCTCCATCAGTTATGATCACTCTTGGCATCCCAAATTTACAGAGTATATTCGTTCTTATAAAGTTTGCAACACTTTGAGCATCACATCGAGGTAAAACAACAACTTCTATCCATTTTGATACATAGTCTACTGTTATCAATATAAATAAATTTTTAAAAGATGGTATAAATGGTCCCATGAAATCTAATCCTCAAACATCAAATATCTCAACTTCCAACACATAATTGAGGGACATCTCATTTCTCCTAGAAGTATTGCCTACTTGTTGACATCGATCACAAGCTTTGATATAAGCATTAACATCTCTAAAGATTGTAGGCTAATAAAATCCAAATTATAAAATCTTGTATGTTGTTTTATCAACACCAAAACATCTCCTGAAATCAAAATTATGACATTTTTGTATAATTTCATAAGTTTCTTCTAAAGGCACACATATTTGAATAATTAGATCATTTCCTTGTTTATATAAAAAAGTGTCATCCAAAAAATAAGTCTTAGATTCAGATAAAAATTTCCTTTTCGTTGGTATGTCAGTCCATAGGGTATAATATAACTAATAATAAAGTTTACAATGTTGATATACCATGAAACACACCACTCATTAATACTGAACAATTCTTCATCTAAAAAATGTTCATTAATTTCTTTTTCAAATCAGAGTAATTTTTCTAATTCAAACCTGGACAAATGATTAACAATTTGATTCTCAACTCTCTTCCTATCTACTATCTCAAAGTCAAATTCTTGCATAAGAAAAATCCATCTTATCAGTCTTGGTTTTGCATCTTTTTTTTCATTAAATATTTAATAGCAAAATGATATGTATGCACAATACATTTTGTTATAATTAAATATGATCTGAATTTATCAAAAACATATACTACTGCTAATAACTCTTTCTCAGTTATGGTATAATTAATTTGAGTTTCATTAAGAGTTCTACTAGCATAGTAAATTACTTTGAAAATCTTATCATGTTTTTGTCCTAAAATAGTTCAAATAGCATAATCACTTGCATCACACATTAATTCAAAAGGTTTTTTCCAATAAGGTGAAACAATAATTGGAGCAGTAACTAATTTTTCTTTTAATAGCTTGAAAGCTTTTAGCCACTCCTTATCAAAATAAAAAATTACATCTTTTTCAAGTAAATAACATAGAGGCTTAGCAATTTTTGACAAATTCAATAATATATCGCCTGTAGAATCTAGCATGTCCTAAAAAATTCCTAATTTCCCTCATATTTATTGGGTGAGGTAAATTAACGATTACTTGATATTTTGCTGGATCTACTTCCATACTATTTTTTGATAAATGATGTCCTAAAACAATTCCTTCTGCTACCATAAATTAGCATTTTTCCCAATTAATGACTAAATTTGTTTCTTCACAGCGCTTAAGACTTTTGATAAATGTTCTAAACATGCTCAATGAAGTTCCAAACACGAAAAATCATCCATAAAAACTTCAATTCCTTTTTCAATTAAATCACAGAAAATAATCATCATACATCTTTAAAATGTAGTAGGGGCATTACATAAACCAAATGACATTCTTCTAAAAGCAAATGTACCATAAGTACTGGTAAAGATTGTTTTCATTTTATCTTCAGAAGTCATTTGTATTTGGTGATAACCAATATATCCATCCATAAAATAAAAATATTTATGCACAGCTAGAATATCCAACATTTGATCTAAAAATGGTAGTAGAAAATGATCTTTCCTAGTGGCAAGATTTAATTTTATATAATTAATGTATATTCTTCACCCTATGAGCTGTCTTATTTGTATTAACACAGTATGTTCATTCATAGTCACATTCACTCATCCTTTCTTAATAACATAGTGAATTGGACTAACCCATGTACTATCTGAAATAAGGTAGATAATTCTAGCATCTAACTACTTTAAAATTTTTTTATTAACAACTTCTTTTATAACAGGATTTATTCTCCTTTGAGGATCAGCCCTAGATTTGCAATTCTCTTCTATATGAATTTTATGCATACAAATTGAAGGATTGATTCTTTTAATATCAGCAATTGTCCATCCTAAGGCATTCTTATAATTCTTTACAGTTTTCATTAAACTCTCTTCTTCTTATGTAGTTAAATTTGAGGAAATTATAACCGGTAATGTTAAGGAATCACCTAAAAAGACATATTTTAAATATTCATAAAGCAACTTCAACTCAAGTTCAAGAGGTTTTTAAATCGATTGACAAAAAGATTTAGCTTTTTCTGTTGTATCCAAAACTTCAAAAATTTCTTGAACATAATTCAAATCTTCCTTATAAAAATCTTTAAATTGTTGTAATTCCTCTTCTTGCTTGTGTTCCAACTTTTTCACTTTAGATTTCTCTTCAAAGATTGTTTTGAAATTTCATTCACTTAGGTATATAATTACATTTATTTTGTAACATTCATCATTTTTACCTTTTGCAGGATACTTCCTTGATTTTGAAATAATAAAAATAATTGTTTGCTCATTGACGAGCATAGTTAATTCCCATTTCAGCACACCTATCATTGCTCTTTTTGTAGCTAGGAAAATTCTCCACAAAATGATAGGTATCTTCTTACCTTCCTCCATATCTAGCACAATGAAATCAACAGGAAAGATAAGTTGATCCACTTTCACTAAAACAACTTCTATAACTCCCTTAGGATATGTTATTGAATGAACTGCTAACTGCAAAGTTACAGTAGTAGAAGATATTTCTCCTAATCTCAATCTTTTAAATAGAAAAAGGTTAATAATTGCACCCAAATCACATAAATTTTTCCCATAAAATCTGTCTCCGATTGCATATGGAATTGTGAAGCTACCAGGATCTTAAGCTTTTCATGAAGTTTTTTTCTGAATTATAGCGCTGCACTCCTCATTAAGTGCAACAATCTTGTTATCTTCAAACTTCCTTTTCTATTAAGAATATCCTTCATAAACTTAACATAACTTGACATTTTTTCTAAGGCTCGGCAAATGAAATGTTAATCGTAAGTTTTTTAAAAATTTCTAGAAATTTTTAAAATTATTTATCCAACTTTTTTTAATGAAGTTTCTAAAGAAATGGAGGCGGTGGTTTTTTTAAGTCAATTTTAAGTGGAGAAATAGGTCTCTCTAAACCTTTCGGAGCGTCCTCTTCAGGCTTTTCAATTTATTCTCTCTCTACTTCAATTTTTTTTTGAACTCTACCTTCCAACTCTCTTCCTCTTCTAAGTTGAACGGTTTTTACTTGCTCTTTATTCTGGTCTTTTGGATTTACTTATGTATTATTAGGACGTGTTTATTAAGATCTATTACTTAATGAATTTGCTATTTTTCCATATTGATTCTTAATATTTCTAATTGTAGCTCCTTGACTTTGTAACTGATTTCCCATTTGTAACACCACTTCTTAACAACTTTTTTCTTCTTTAATTGTGGATTACTGTTAAAACTTGAAGGATAAGTCGATCTATAATTATTTTTTTCTTGGATGTTCCAGTTTGGCAATGAGTTTACTAGGTTTTTCCCCTATTGTTGATTATTACCACCCAAAGTATTATTCCAGTTAAAGTTATGATGGTTCTTCTAACATGGGTTATAATATTTTGAATATCGGTTATTTGGTTTATTGTTTATGACATTCAAAGTTTCTAATAATGTCTGATAATCTACCATTTGGCCTAATAAATTATCTTCAATCATTGAAATTGGTTGACAAAAATTCATTCCAAATTGGTCTAACTTCTTTGAAATTGTAGAAACTTGATTTGCTAACATTGCAAAAGCATCAGATTCATGGACATTGGCTACTTTCTTAAAATTTACCCTCTCAGAAGGCCATTGAAAATTATTAGTATTCATCTCTTCAATTAAAGAATAAACGTCATGAAATGGTTTTGACATCAATGACACACCAGCAGTGGCATCGATAATTAATCTAAGAGATTCAGCTAATTTATTGTAAAATGTTTGAATTATTAACCAATCTGGTATATCATTGTGTGGACACTTTCTCAGTATTTCTTTAAAATTTTCTCATGCTTCATAAATAGATTTCACTTCAAAGTAACAAAAAGATGTAATATTATTTCTAAACTTCACAGTTTTTTGTGGTGGAAAATATTTAGCAAGGAATTTTTGTGCTAAACCACCCCAAGTTCTGATAGATCGAGGTGCTATTGAATTTAACCATATCTTAGTCTTATCCCTCAATGAGAAATGAAAAATTCTAAGTCTTATAACATCATCCGAAACACCATCATATTTAAATGTAGCACGCAATTTTAAAAAATTGGCAAGATGTAAATTTGGATCTTTAGTTGGTGCTCCCCCAAATTGATTATTTGATACCATTTAGATAATAGCATGTTTAAATTCAATTGAATTAGCCACCACAACAAATTTTTTAATACTACAATGAATTTCATCTACTGTAGGGTTTGCATAATCTCTTAAAGGTCTAAACTCTTGATTAATTTAAACTTTTTGGTTATTTTGGTTTGTCATTTCTTGAAAAATTTTATATTTTTCTATATTTTTTTATTTTTTTTATTTTTCTAATAGTTCTTTCCATTTCAGAATCGTATGACACTAATTCTTTAAAACCTGAACTATACATACATTACTATAAAACAATATAAAATATAATCACAAAAATACGAACTTATATAAAAATAACACTTCGATATTACTAAAATAAATCTAAAAGTTTAAATAAGACTTTGTAAAAATAGAAAATTGTTTTCCTAAAATTCCTTCAAAAATTTTTATTCTCACCGGCAACGGCGCCAAAAACTTGATCCCGATCTTATATGACAATGCTACGATGTATGCGATTATATTCATAATTTTTCATTACTTATATTTCTTACTTTGCAACAGCGCCAAAAACTTGACTTCAAGGCAAATAAGAGTGTAATTATTATATTTAAATATGGGATACTACGCAAGTATACATATTGTTATCAAGAAATATAAAACTTTTTGATTAAGCCCTACATATAAAACCCACAGAGAGAATTTCAATCTTTAAATAAATCAGAAGAAATTAAATAACAAATTCTACTTTGAAAAATATTCTTACTCAAAATATAGATACTATAATAAGAATGAAAGTTTGATTCTTTTTGGTAATTTTTGATAATTGAAAATAAAGTAAATAACTAACTAAATTTAACTAGATATTTGTAAGATGAAGACAATTTAAATAAAATGTCTTTTTCCTTATCATGAATCAATAACAAGTATAAGAATTCTATTTTGGAAGTATTCAAATTGTGTTGTGTCAAATGGGAGCAATATTATTCTTTACCCTTACTAGAGATGCTATAAAGAACATTGGCTAATTTAAAGTAGAGCAATAATATTCTTTACCCTTACTAGAGTTGCTATAAAGAACATTGGCTAATTTAAAGTTAAATAGTCTTGAAGACGGGATAGGTAGGGAAGATTATAGCTCTCACTCCAGAGTTCCCTCTTCTCCCTCCATCTGGGAGCTAACATCTCGTATCAAGACCTAAAACTATAAACCAAATTGGAGGCTTTAGTCTCTCACTCTAAAGTTCTCTAACTCTACACCCTTCAAAAATTATTTCCCTATATGTTTGCACTTGACCATATGAATTATATTCTCATACATACAATCTCATGAGATTCTTACCATTAGTTGATTGAGACAATACCATCACGGATCTTACATATTCTCACAACAAATATTAACATCTTAATTGGCCAAATAAAGAAGTAAAAGAAGTAAAAGATTTAAAATCATCACAACTTATTCCAATATTAAAGATTAATACTTCACACAACGTCCATCTAACAATTAATCACTTATTATTTTAAGGAAAAAGATAAAGAAAACTACTTAGAATTCATGGAGAAAACACAACCACACTTAAGTTTAAAAATAGAAATCATGTAAACAAACAAGAAGTCTAAATTAAAACCAAATGTAGTCACAAAGATAAAAACTTATCTCAAATACTCTCCACCAAACTCTTGAAGTTCCTTTGAATCTCATCTCATCCTTTCTCTTGCAATACTCTCAACTAATACACTACAACTCCTCTCCTTCTTCTCTCTAAGAGTATCCTAGTTAATCTAAAGAAGTCTCAAATAAAGGGGGCGGTGGTGGCATCTGGAGTGGATGGGGGGGGGCGTAGGAGAAAGTTCTTCAATCCAATCCATGTCTTCTTTTATAATATTCCAAAAGATGCTTTGGTGTCTCTTCAAAATGTGTCCACATTTAATGAATCTTCCAAGATTTGCCTTCTTTTAAAAGCCATTTGAATGTATTTTTGTGTCCATTAACCATATCCCACATTTTCACCAAGAGCTGCTTCACCCCTTCAAAAATTTGTCCAAAATCATTAAATCATCAAATAACTACCTCTGGGGCTTAAGCGCGATGTATGTGGTGCTTAGGCGTGACCTTCTCGATTTTCCTTGCGCTTAAGCGCCAGTTCTGGGCACTTAGACGCCACAGTTCTTCTGCACACTTTCTTCATTTTTGTTCCAAATTTGATCATTTTTCACTTCTTTCATCATTTTTCATCTATTTGTTGCACCTGAAAGAAAAACACACAAATACCTTCCATTAAAGCGCAACATCCTCAAAAATATGTATAAAAATGTGTGCATAAATGCTATATATTTTAAGTGTATCAGCTACTTCTTTTGCCTTACTGTCTCAGGTCGAGCCTTTTACTCTGGCCTTCTAACCTTCATTGGATTCTTCACATTCTTGGGCAGCCTCCCTTCGAAGGCCTCTCTCTCATAGCACTTCCTCACCAAGGGTATCCAACAGAGACTTCTTGTCGCTCCACTGATACCACTCAGATCAAACCGAATGAACCAACACACTCACAAGAAATATGAACGACTGTGACACCCTTTATGCCCTCTTTATAGAAGGCCGCTGACAAGAAAATTCAGGGAGTTCTATTATAAAAGCACTAATTATGAATTATGATTTTCTATTAAATTCTCTTATTTTTTATTGCAGAATGACTTTCGAGAAGCAAGAGAATACAGAGAGCTAAATATGTATGCCCATAATATGCCAACATAAATCTCAAAGAAATCTTATGGCCCACCAGGCAAGCTTGGTCAAAGATGACCTACCAGAAGTCAAAGATCACATCAATGTGAACTTATGAAATCTGACGCCTAAGGCCTCCCTAAATAAGTGTACAAAACTTGTTGAATGATAGCCCCTCTAGACAAGGACTAGGGAATACCCCACAAGAAAAGAGAGCTACCAAGCTCCTCATGATGACACCATGAATCTTCTCCAAAAGAACCTCAAAAGGCCTTCATGAATACTAACATCCAATGCAACACCAACTCAAACTCCCTAACTACTTTTCTGTTGAAGGGGTGGAGCGATTTGTTGGATTACGGTAACCTAGCCTCATCTTGACAACAAGAGTCTCGAAAGCTGACCGACCAAAGGTTCATAGCTTGGTCGACCAACGACCCATAATTTGGTCGATCGAAGGTCCATACCTTGGACAACTGAAGAACTACACTATGGCCAACCAAAGGTCCACAACTTGGCAGATCAAAAGACCCTTCGTTTCACCAACCAAAGACCCTTAGTTTGGATAACCAAAGGTCCACAACTTGGCCGACTGAAGACCCTCAAACGAAGCAACCAAAGGCCCCAACCTCATATAATCGAAGGATGTGTCATCTGAATCACTGATCTTTTTACATTTTATTTATTCATTTATTTGTTTATTAATGTATTTAATTATGACGAAAATATCTTGTAATGTCCTTACTTCAAACAGGGGTAAGCAAGTAATTATACACTTCACACCCCATGTGTATAAATAAGGAGTCATTTCTACAACAAAATGCTAATGAATTTTTTAACTAATTTATTCTCTCTCTCTCTCTCTCTCTCTCTCTCTCTCTCTCTNNCTCTCTCTCTCTCTCTCTCTCTCTCTCTCTCTCTCTCTCTCTCTCTCTCTCTCTCTCTCGTTTTATTTCTTTTGTGGCTTTACTAGACACTTTGATTCAATAGCCGACCTTAAAATTATTTGTTGGGTCATGTGGGCAGGTCATGTGGTCCTTCACTATGACTCCCCTTATATAATATTCTGAACAATTTTTTTAATCTACAGCAGGTCATGTGGTCCTTCACTGTGACTCCCCTTATATAAATATTCAAATTTTTTAATCTACAGCAGGTCATGTGGTCCTTCACTGTGACTCCCCTTATATAAATATTCTGAACAAATTTTTTAATCTACAGCACAAATTAAGCTTTTAATGAACTTGACAACACAAACTATAGACAACTTGTTAACCAGTTTCAAAGAACTAAAAAAATTATCATTAGTTAAGTTTGAACGCTTCAATGCTTGAGCTAACTCTTTCAAAATAAACTCATTATAAATACTTTTAATTATATTAAAATTCATTAATTTAAATAGACATTTTTACCACCAAAAAAAATCTCATTTTATCTCCCACCCTTTAATTTTTATTAAAATTTTATAATATAATTTTAAAAACTACTAAATTTATACAAGTCAAATTATAAAACTAAGCTCAACCTTAATTATTGTCAAACTACACAGTTAATCTTTCCAAACAATTACTAATAGCAGCCTAACATCAGCTAAATTCATGTAGTTCTATGTAAAGATATAAATAGGTTAATTGCCTATTACTAAAGATAAAATTATCATTAATCATAATTCTTAGAGAAGTAAACCAATCGTCATTTACCTAAAATTTAATAGAAGAAACCTACTCAAGGTATCATCAAGTCCCCTCTGATCAAATTCAAAAAGCAACCTCCTAAATTTGGACTATCCTATAAGCTTTTCACTCAAATCTTACAATCTTTAAGCCACCTCATGCAAATTTATTGCAGAAAAAAATAAAGTTTATCACACAAACATTTAATACAAAATATGAAAGAAATCATAGAATCACATACGAAACAAACCAGAGCCCCATAATGACCACAAGTGCATATTAAACATTACAATAAAGCTTTATAACGCAAGCGAAGAGAGAGAAAGAAAGGCAGAGCAGTGTTGAAGATGTTCTATGGCTTCTCCACAAGCGCCAGCGCATCCGCGAGGCTGGGCAGAGCAGGGATGGCTCCTTTTTTTGTGGTGGTGATTGCTCCACAAGCATTTGCAAATCTAAGCACTTCTCTCAATTTCTTTTCATCCTGTGCCGAAATATCAAATAAAAGTTGTTTTAGGAAATAAGACGAGCAGACTGAAATATGGAAACAACGAGAATGAAAAATGATATTTGATGGTTCATGCCATTAGGTAACAAGAAATCAAATATTTTAAAATTCCACAAATAGGAGAACGTTGATTTAAACAATGGGAGTAAAGAAAATACAACAACAACAAGGACAACAGCAAAATGTCTCTCTCTCGCTAAGTGGGGTTCTCCATTTCCATGAGTATCATTGTTTAATTTAATTCTAATAAATTAAGATCCTTTTTTATAAAGCATGCCCCAGTTTTTTTAGGTCTATTTCTATCTTTCTTGACAAGTTATTTACTGTCCTAATCGGAACATCGGATGGTCGATGTTTAATGTGACCAAATCATATAAAGATGATTCACTCAAAACTTTTCGGACGTTGGAGCAACACCAATCCTTTCACGGATATATTTGTTTCGCATTTTGTCTCTTAAGTGTAAAACCAATCATCCACTTAGTCATTCTCATCTCAGCAACACTTTAATTTATGCATCTCTTTTTGCAGCATTTATGCATCTCTTTTTGCAGCGATCTAACAAAATGGTGGTTCGATTCTATTGTCACAAATGCAGATTTTACTATAATTTAATTTTTGAGAATTACAGCCCTTTAAATCTTTTGATAGACACAAGACAACTTGCTCAATGTCAGATAGGTTCCCCAACACAACAATTTTTGAAAATAACCCACAACTATTAAGGCAAAAATTAAGGCACCGTAACTAAATCCTGGAGATAGGTTCTCCAACACAACAATGATTCGGTTTATAAACGCAAAATGATTAAAAAAATTGTTTTTTTTTTCAAATTATATTTAGGCAATTTCAAGTTCATATTAAAATTACTTCCAAACAAATATGCTAAAATGATTTTTTTTAAAAGTATTTTATTAAAAAAAATTTCTAATTCGTCCAATTTGATTAGCATAAACATAATTAGTCAAAAGAGTATACAGTAGCTGACCTGCAATACAGACATATCATCAACAGTTTTGGAGAGTAGGGCACCAACAAATGCATCGCCAGCTCCAGTGGTGTCGACTGGGTTAACCTTAAATGCATCAACAGCCCCTCGGAAATCCTACAAGTTGGGCAACCAGACCAATCAGTGCTGAAGACTCAGATCATGAGCCATGCTGAACAGAGGAGGAATCATGTTTATTCAAGGCGGACAATTGCCCCCCTGAAATTTAAGACTTTTATATACATAATAAAATTTAATATTTTACAATGTAATTTAGAGAATTTAGTAATTTTACCCTCCCTCGATATACATTTTTTGCCCAATACTTAAAAATTAGACATTTTGTGATTTTGCCTGCCTAAAACTTAATATTGGTTACGCCCTGATAATCCTCCAAATCTCCTCTTCCTTCTAATAAAGAGATCCAACTCCAAAAATCCTTTTCAAAGAATAAAAATGAAACTAAAGGAATTTTTTTGCTTTCTAATGTTATTTGGATATAATAGTGATTATAGAGTGCTTAATGTTAATTCTTAGATTAAAAATTGGCATTTTTTGTTCTTTTTTAAAGCAATGATATTCTCTAATGAAAGTGCCTAAGAGTGAAGGCTCACCTTAGTGTAATACTTACAACCATGCTCACCAAGGGTGACCAGTAGAAGCTTCAAGGTTGGCCGCCACAGCAACAAGGCCACTTCATCTTCTACTGAATCTTTACCAGTTAAGAATTCAAGCTCAACGTCACTAACTTTAATGATATCAGCCTGGTCCCAAATGCTCAAAATTTGTTCCTTCGCCTCTGCTGCAGAAGGCCACAATGGTAGCCGAAGGTTTGGGTCATAAGAGAGTAAAAGTCCTGCTTCCTTGGCCACCTCCATGGCCTTTAAATGAGCTGACCTACATGGCTCTGTGATCAGACTTATAGATCCATAATGGAAGACTTTCGCCTGTGAAACAGTGAAAAGCAATATTAGCATTCAGCTGATATTTTAAGAACACTTAAAGATTATAGAGACCTATGGAATTTTTGCAAAATAAGTCCGACAGATCGATCACATTAACCATGCAACAAATTTATGAAGAAATTTACATTAATTCAAATGAAAGACAAAGTTATTTTACAAAAACAACAAGCCCTTCTCCCACTAAGTGGGGTCGACCATATGAATCATTTTTCTCCATTGTCCTATTGAATGTCATATTTTCATTTAATTCTGATAAATTAAGATCAATTTTTATACAACATGCACATGTATTTTTTAGGTCTACCTCCATCTTTCTTAACATAAGTCAATCTTAAAACATTATACTCTCCTAACAAGGTCATCAAATGGTCCATATTTAACCTGACCAAACCATCTAAGGTGGCTTTCTCTAATCTTGCCCTTCATTGGAGTTAACTCCAACCCTTTCACGGATATATTCATTTCACATTTTATCTCCAAGTATATGACCACTCATCCACCTAAGCATTCCAATCTCAAGAACTCTTATCTTAATTTTCTGCTTCTCTTTTACAAGCCAACATTCTGCAAGTCTCACCACCATCTTAGAAAAATTTCTTCCAAGCCCAAGTCGTACTTTTCTATCACACAATGGCCCCGATGCATTCCTCCGCTTCAACCATCCAACTTGAATTCTACTAATAACATCCCATATATATCACCATCACTTTGAACGATAAATTTGAGATATCTAAAAAGTTCACTCTTTTTAATGACTTGACACCAATTGTTACAATCCCGCCACTAAATCTATTATTACTAAAATTACATTCCATGTATTCAGTTTTAGATATACTCGAACAAAAAGCCTTTATATTTTGAAGTTGACCTCCATAAATTAAGTTTTTTTCCTAAACACTCTCCCTAAACTTATCCACAAGAAGGATATCATCAACGAACAATATAGACACACGTACATCCTACCGTAAATGCCCAGTAAGAACATCCAGATAAAGTTATTTCACACGAAAATAATTTATTTTGCTTCAAATTCTCACAAAACTTTATAGTTCCATGGAAAATGCAGATTGCTGTGGATGGAAGTCGATGCCTAACCAGTGCAAGCATAGACTCAAGTATAATGACCGATTACAGATTTTTAGTTTCCAGTAAAATGGGTACAGAATAAACCAGAAAAAATAGCAGTATTTACGTGCCAAAACCTTAAAAAAAAATGAATCAATTTAATCACATTTATATTTAAGAAAAGTCTATTCAACAGCAAACCAAGAAATTAAATTGAGAGAAAAGCCTCTTTTATATATATTTTTGGCTCTTAGTTACACAATCCTTTGTTACGAAGTTAACAAATTAAAAGAAAAATACCAATATTTCATTAAAGTAATATAAACAGCTGTTTTCCTTGAAACTTGTTCATAGAAAGGAGAGAACCAGACAAAAAAAATACAAATCCTTCATTTAAGTAATATGAACAGCTGTTTTCCTTGGTATTTGGCCATGGAAAAGATAAAAAATTGTCTAAGATTAGATGTAAAATTCAATAAGAAAATAAAAAATGAGACCTACACCGTACCCTAAAGAGAGAAACTAGGATGAGGGTTGTAAAATAACTAATGCAATCGATGAACAACTCAAGCCTGACTCGACCAATACTCGACCATGTTCATTCAAATTAATATATAAATAAGTTTGAACATTTTTTTACAACTTAAAAGTAAAATGCACCATATTTGAAAATAATTAAATTTGATTATTAATGTTCACGAACAAACTCATTTATTGTTCGATGAGTAACATGTTAAATGCCCTATATTAATATGATATATTAGTCAAATAAAAATTCATTAAATAATATTTATTTAATTGTATATTGAATAGTAATATATTAAAAATTTAAAATCGATGTGCATAAAAATTTAATGCAAATTCTATTTATTTTTTAATTTCGATGAACTATTTTGTTAATACTTACTAATGCTGCTTTAATTGCACTTATAATTTATATATTATTTTATTTGGTATGAACTAGTTAAATATTAATTTAAATTTTATTCAAGTGCTTATTTATCTAGATTTGCAATATTATTTGTTAATAAATTTATATAATAAATCAAGTATCCATTTGAATTTTTAGCTTATTTACTAATCTTATATGATAAATATTTAAGCAAGCCAGGTCCCAACATACATGTTCAACTCGGCTCAAGCTCGAATTGAACATATATAAACTACCCATGATTCACAAGCACGCTATAGCATAGTAACATGGTCATCAATAATGGTTGAATGAAAGCCCATAACACAATGATCTACCGTAGAATTGCAAGAGACAACAATTGTTATCCAATCCACTCCTTTTTTTTCTTAAACCAACATAAAAGTATGTAAGGTGAGAGCTTATTATTGTGCAGGCAAGAGTCAAACCCAAAACCTTCGTGACAACTTCCAAGACTCTTACCAACTAAACTAATTGGTATCCAAAAGTTATACTATCCTTTTGAAAATCTTTTAAAGTCCATGACTTATTCAATTACCATGCACTGGTAAAACAAATGACAATTGTTTTCATGTCCTCTTTACAGTCCTCTATCATCCACCTGCCCAATTGCGTAGCTAGAATTCGAACCCGTGACTTCTGCTCGGATACAAATTGAACAATTTAGTGCAACCAATAATTCCATAAGCATGCACTAAAGGAACAAAAAATATAACCACAACTTTATAGTTAATAGACCAACCCTGATCCATCGTCGCATTGCGATGCCCATGATTAATTTATTTTGTATGATGTATGTTCATTACTAAATACTTCAACATGTACTAATTCGCACTCTCAATGGTCTAATGTCACTCTCCTTTATAAAATACATTAAAATAAAGCACCCACACCCCCACCCATCAAAATAAGTTACAAAATGCTTTATTTTTTGAAGGCGTATTTCCTATATAGCTCATATTGGCTTAATGGTTGGGTTGCGTAGTGAATATGACTGCGCGTGAGATTTTTATTAGATTCATTGGAGAGAGAGAGAGAGAGAGAGAGAGAGAGAGGTATCCTAAAGAAAAAAAGAAATAGACGAAAATGCCAATACATAAATTTATAAAGCTTCACAAAGGATGCAATGTTTTAAGCATTGCCAATAAGTGTTTAATAGGACACGGCTTTATTCCCCACCTAAAGAAAAAAAGGACACGGCTTTATCCCTCCAAAATAATAACAATAATAACAAATAATTAAATAAATAAAAGTACACGGCTTTATCGTTCACCAACCTTCCAAATGGTCCCCATAGCCCTGGGCTGCTCCATCTTCGTAAACATGTATGAAATATTATATTGAAAATCTACCATAAAGCTTACCCTGCTACCTCGCTCACTAGGCTACAAAACAAGCATCTGATAAATTTTCACCCAAAAAGACGAGATGAATTTTTCTCCTCCTACCAAGAGAATCCTTTTAAATTTATTTTTCATCTGCCGTATTATATAATATGTTATCTATGTGATATAGGTGAAAATTACTCATAGTTGAATTATCATCATTTTTCATTAAGATTAAAATACATCAAAACATTAAAACAATAAGAATGACCAAACATTAAATAAATGGCCTATTAGAAGTCAAATTTTATAAATATCTCTTATTAAAAGACCAATTTTATCCATGCATTTCACGAATCATATTCATGAAATTGACTCCATACTTCATTGAAGTTTCAATTTAAATCCTTCTCAAAACCTCCCCTCTCTGAAATCACAATCGTTTTTATTCACGCCATTGGACCAATGCATCAAGAAAAAATTGATGCATTCATTAGAAAATCATACAAACTAGATACAGAGCACCGCTCAAAAGAAAAACAGAAACCAAAATAAACAAAACTCATTGATCAAGTCATTTTAAATTTTTAATAGTCACCAAAAAAAAATTTACATCTATAAACATTCCTCTAGTTCTGGAAGATCCCACCCCAATATGCAAATAAGGATTTCTTTTTAGACAATAAGGAAAGTCTCAAAAATATTGAAGGGGCCACTTTCGCCACAAAATTTAGGTTTGTACAAGATCATGTACATATCTAACATTTTCAGACTTTCTTATGAATAAAAAATAGCCAAAATACGTGAAATTTATGTAATTTATTCACAAATCTCTACAAAAGAAACTTACTCGTAGATCAGCATTTTTTTATTGCATTCAACAAGAAATTTGAGTCTATTGCAGACATTTGATCATAGAAGTTGAGGGGAAAAAAAAAATTTAATGCCAATAAACTTTTTTTTTAAAAAAAAATTCTATGAGGAATTCCTTATAGGATTTGATGAACGAATAGTTTATGAAGCACAATAATTTTAGCCTAAAATTCAATAAAACTTAAAGCCGGGATCCAGGAGCATTCCCCCATGGAAATAACATAATCAGCTCCCCTATTTCAAAAGGGGCTCTGCTAATCTTTTTCAGAAAATGAACGTCAACCATTTAAATAACACAGATCCATCAAAGTGACATATAGATCTATAAAACTAATCAAGCCAAAGCATTATTTCAAAATAAAAGCCTACATGCAAATAAATAAATAAAGAAATAAAAAGGATTTGGACTCTGGAAAGGCCAAGGCAGTTTTAGCACTCAGAACCATAGAATGTATCAAAGGGCATTAGTGGAAATAAAAAAATTATAAAGCATTGTTTCGACAAAAGATCTAAGAAGAAAAAATCTAGAATCCATGAAAAAGGGGAAAAGGGGAGGAGTCTGACGAACCCTGCGGATAAGGTTGAGATCGAGCTCAGCTGGCGTAAGAAGCATATCGGCGCTAGGGTTACGATAGAACATAAACTCCCGCTCGCCNAATGAGTAACATGTTAAATGTCCTATATTAATATGATATATTAGTCAAATAAAAATTGATTAAATAATATTTATTTAATTATATATTGAATAGTAATATATTAAAAATTTAAAATCAATGTGCATAAAAATTTAATGCAAATTCTTTTTATTTTTTAATTTCGATGAACTATTTTGTTAATACTTACTTATGTTGTTTTAATTGCACTTATAATTTATATATTATTTTATTTGGTATGAACTAGTTAAATATTAATTTAAATTTTATTCAAGTGCTTATTTATCTAGATTTGCAATATTATTTGTTAATAAATTTATATAATAAATCAAGTATCCATTTGAATTTTTAGCTTATTTACTAATCTTATATGATAAATATTTAAGCAAGCCAGGTCCCAACATACATGTTCAACTCGGCTCAAGCTCGAATTGAACATATATAAACTACCCATGATTCACAAGCACGCTATAACACATTAACTTGATCATCAATATAGGTTGCATGAAAGCCCATACCACAATGATCTACCATAGAATTTCAAAAGACAACAATTGTTATCCAATCCACTCCTTTTTTTTCTTATACCAACATAAAAGTATGCATGGTGAGAGCTTATTATCGTGCAGGCAAGAATCAAACCCAAAACCTTTGTGACAACTTCCAACACTCTTACCAACTAAATTAATTGGTATCCAAAAGTTATACTATCCTTTTGACAATCTTTTAAAGTCCATTACTTATTCAATTACCATGCACTGGTAAAAGAAATGACAATTGTTTTCATGTCCTCCTTACGGTCCTCTATTATCCACCTGCCCAATTGCGTAGCTAGAATTCAAACCCGTGACTTCTGCTCGGATACAAATTGAACAATTTAGTGCAACCAATAACTCCATAAGCATGCACTAAAGGAACAAAAAATATAACCACAACTTTATAGTTAATAGACCAACCCTGATCCATCGTCGCATTGTGATGCCCATGATTAATTTATTTTGTATGACGTATGTTCATTACTAAATACTTCAACATGGACAATTAATTCGCACTCTCAATGGTCTAATGTCACTCTCCTTTATAAAAAACATTAAAATAAAGCACCCCCANGTGCAACCAATAATTCCATAAGCATGCACTAAAGGAACAAAAAATATAACCACAACTTTATAGTTAATAGACCAACCCTGATCCATCGTCGCATTGCGATGCCCATGATTAATTTATTTTGTATGATGTATGTTCATTACTAAATACTTCAACATGTACTAATTCGCACTCTCAATGGTCTAATGTCACTCTCCTTTATAAAATACATTAAAATAAAGCACCCACACCCCCACCCATCAAAATAAGTTACAAAATGCTTTATTTTTTGAAGGCGTATTTCCTATATAGCTCATATTGGCTTAATGGTTGGGTTGCGTAGTGAATATGACTGTGCATGAGATTTTTATTAGATTCATTGGAGAGAGAGAGAGAGAGAGAGAGAGAGAGAGAGAGAGGTATCCTATATGCTTGCAAAAAATAAAAAAAGAAAATGCCAATACATGAATTTATAAAGCTTCAAAAAGGATGCAATGTTTTAAGCATTGCCAATAACAAGTGTTTAATAGGACATGGCTTTATTCCCCACCTAAAAAAAAAAAGGACACGGCTTTATCCCTCCAAAATAATAATAATAATAATAACAAATAATTAAATAAATAAAAGTACACGGCTTTATCGTTCACCAACCTTCCAAATGGTCCCCATAGCCCTGGGCTGCTCCATCTTCGTAAACATGTATGAAATATTATATTGAAAATCTACCATAAAGCTTACCCTGCTACCTCGCTCACAAGGCTACAAAATAAGCATATGATAAATTCTCACCAAAAAAGACGAGATGAATTTTTCTCCTTTTACAAAGAGAATCCTTTTAAATTGAATTTTCATCTGCCGTATTATATAATATGTTATCTATGTGATATAGGTGAAAATTACTCAGAGTTGGATTTCATCATTTTTCATTAAGATTAAAATACATCAAAACATTAAATAAATGGCCTATTAGAAGTCCAATTTTAAAAATATTTCTTAAAAAACCAATTTTATCTATGAATTTCACGAATCATATTCATGAAATTGACTCCATACTTCATTGAAGTTTCAATTTAAATCCTTCTCAAAATCTCCCCTCTCTGAAATCACAATCGCTTTACTCACGCCATTGGACCAATGCATCAAGAAAAAATTGATGCATTCATAAGAGAATCATACAAACATACAAACTAGATACAGAGCACCGTTCAAAAGAAAAACAGAGACCAGAATGAACAAAACTTATTGATCAAGTCATCTTAAATTTTAAGTAGTCACAAAAAAAAATTTACATCTATAAGCATTGCTCTAGTTTTGGAAGATCCCATACCAATATGCAAATAAAGATTGCTTTTTAGGAAAATTTTCTATAAAAATATTGAACGGGCCACTTTCGCCTCAAAATTTAGGTTTGTACATGACCATGTACATATCTAACATTTTCAGACATTCTTATGAATAAAAAATAGCTAAAATACGTGAAATTTATGCAATTTATTCACAAATCTCTACAAAAAGAAACTTACTCGTAGATCAGCATTTTTTTATTGCATTCAACAAGAAATCTGAATCTATTGCAGACATTTGATCATAGAAGTTGAGAAAAAAAATTTTCTATGAGGAATTCCTTATAGGATTTGATGAACGAATAGTTTATGAAGCACAATAATTTTAGCCTAGATTTCAATCAAACTTGAAGCCGGGATCCAGGAACATTCCCCCATGGAAATAACATAATCAGCTCCCCTATTTCAAAAGGGGCTCTGCTAATCTTTTTCAGAAAATGAACGTCAACCATTTAAATAACATAGATCCATCAAAGTGACATATAGATCTATAAAAATTAATCAAACCAAAGCATTATTTCAAAATAAAAGCCTACATGCAAATAAATAAATAAATAAATAAATAAATAAAAAGGATTTGGAAAGGCCAAGGTAGTTTTAGCACTCAGAAGCATAGAATGTATCAAAGGGCATTAGTGGAAATAAAAAATTATAAAGCATTGTTTCCACAAAAGATCTAAGAAGAAAAGTCTAGAATCCATGAAAAAGGGGAAAAGGGGAGGAGTCTGACGAACCCTGCGGATAAGGTCGAGATCGAGCTCAGCTGGCGTAAGAAGCATATCGGCGCTAGGGTTACGATAGAACATAAACTCCCGCTCGCCATCGGAACGGAGGGTGACAAAAGCTAGCGCGGTGCGCGCACCGGCGTCAAAAGTAACGCCTTCGTCAGAAACGTCGTTGTCACGGAGGATCGCGGCGAGCATGCGGCCGAACTCGTCGTCGCCGAGTTTTCCCATGAAAGAGGATCGGCCTCCGAGGCGAGCGACGGCGATGGCCACATTCGCCGGAGCTNCTCACGGAGGATCGCGGCGAGCATGCGGCCGAACTCGTCATCGCCGAGTTTTCCCATGAAAGAGGATCGGCCTCCGAGGCGAGCGACGGCGATGGCCACATTCGCCGGAGCTCCACCGGGGGCCTTTATGAACCCCGGCGCTTCCGCAAGCGATACGCCCGATACTGTCGGTACGAAATCGATCAGCATCTCGCCAAAACTAACAATGAGGCGATCATCTTCGCCGCCGCCAATAGCCATCGCCGGACGGAAGAGAGGTAGAGAGAGGAGAGAGGAGAGAGGGGGAGGGAAGAGAGGAGACTTTCGGATCTGGATGATTTATTATAGTAGCGAAGGAAGGGGAACGATGGATTACGGCCTTACTGGTCCGATGAAATTTCAACCAGATTCAACGGCCGAGATGGTGTAATTTTTATTTATAGAATGGGGCTGCACGTAAAATTGAACGGTGCGTTGAAATTAGTTGGTAAGAATTGACATTTAAAAGCTGAAGTGGAAATCAAGGTCGGATTAATTAGGAATTCTGATTTATTTATTCAAATATAATTCAAATATTGTTTTTTTAAGGTTGGCTGAGTATTTGATCAAACTGAGTCAGAGTAAAATTTTAAATTTATTATAAATAAATACAAAATTTTAACTTAATGCTTATTTTTTATATTATATTTATATCAAAATTAATAGAAAGTTTAAAATATACGAATCATTAATTTAGAATATTTGCTCCGTCAAAATCTTACGCAAAAGCCAGCATGCATAAATATTAATACGTTTATATATGAAATTTTTTGTTCTCATATAATATCTCTAAAATTAACTAGCGTTGTTTCAAAGGTTAGATCTGTGCAGTTATTGAATTAATACCTCACCAATCAGTTATTGAATTGAAAACATACGGTCTATTGCGATTTATGCCCTAATCTCGAGAAATGCAGAGTATCTCTGGCACATCATTCTAGCCTTAATCATTCCCAAGTGGACTCGATTTGACCTCTTCCATTACAGGCTACTGTCGTCAAACAAAAAGCTCTGACATACAACCTTTTATAGATCAAAAATCCTTTGTGGATTTCCTTTAATCTCTTCTATTAGAGGCTACAGTCATTAAACAAAAGTTTCGCCATACATCCTTTGATAAGTCAAAAATTCATGGTGGATTTCTTTTGACCTCTTCCATAATAGGTTACGGTCGTCAAACAAAGGCTTCGACCAACAACCTAGGATAGGCCAACCATCCTCAGTGGATTTCATATGAATCTGTTCATTATGAGTTAATACCGTCAAGTATCTCCTATTACATAACTCAGAACTAGTCTTACATCCTTAATAGAATTTTCTTTCAACCATACCCCTAAAAGTTAAGCCTAGGGGACAAGACTTGATGGGAAGTTATGGTGCTCTAGGAAGTCAAGTCTCGAAAGGCACAGATATATCAAAGACCTCACAAGACTACAAGCTTCAGAAGGCTCAGGTACATCAAAGACCTCAAAAGGTCGCCAGCCTTAGTAGGTACCGGTTCAAGCTTCTATAAGACATAGATTCGAGAGGGCACGACCTCAGAAGGCATGAACCACCAAAGATATGTGATTCTTCATTTTATAAAATTTGTGTGATAACTTTAATTGCAGAATTTCATACGATTAAAAAGTCATAACAACCTCAGAAACAAACAACAAAATATGTTTCAACATTATCACAAAAAAGACACTCAAGGGACAAATAACCATTTACTTGTAAATTAAAGAGCCAATGTCAATTGATTTGTTCATCGGAATGTAATAGTTTAATGTGGTTCTTTCTCGAGTTACATCACTGAAGTGATTAGTAGGAAGCAAGCTAATATAAATAAAATAATGCTAGGCATTAGAATGAACATTTAGCTTCGAGAAAGAAGAGTTTACCCGGCGTCCATTCTTAATCTTCCATACTCCATTACAATCAGTAAAAAATTGCATAATCTCATCCAATTCCTCTTCAGTAGGATGAAACTCAGAATAGAAACAAGTAGGNTCTGGATGATTTATTATAGTAGCGAAGGAAGGGGAACAATGGATTACGGCCTTACTGGTCCGACGAAATTTCAACCAGATTCAACGGCCGAGATGGTGTAATTTTTATTTATAGAATGGAGCTGCACGTAAAATTGAACGGTGCGTTGAAATTAGTTGGTAAGAATTGGCATTTAAAAGCTGAAGTAGAAATCAAGGTCGGATTAATTAGAAATTCTGATTTATTTATTCAAATATAATTCAAAGATAGTTTTTTTAAGGTGGGCTGAGTATTTGATCAATACGAGTCAGAGTAAACTTTTAAATTTATTATAAATACATACAAAATTTTAACTTAATGCTTATTTTTTATATTATATTTATATCGAAATTAATAGAAAGTTTAAAATATACCGATCATTAATTTAGAATATTTGCTCCGCGTTAAAATCTTACATAAAAGCCGGCATGCAAAAATAATAATACATTTATATATGAAAATTTTTGTTCTGATATAATATCTCTAAAATTAACTTGGGTTGTTTCAAAGGTTAGATCTGTTCAGTTATTGAATTGATATCTCACCAATAGTTTTTCATCATTCATACACGAATCTCGAGGCAGAATATGAATCTCGAGATAATATGAAAAAGAATCGTTCAAATTTTGATAAAATGTTATCCAAAGCTTCGATTTTAGCAAACTTTTAGTTAAGTTGACCTACCTAATAAGGTGAACTTAATGATGTCAAAGTTAATTCAATCTGAGTCAAATCAAGCCTGGAACAAATCATTAAACCACTATAAGAAGATTTCCAAACACATTTGGAAGGTCAAATGGATGTCAAATCTAGCGAGCTCATGGTCGAATCGAGCATCTCGATAAGACAAATCCAACGAGCCGAATAACACTCAATTTCGACATCATTAAGACACCAAAATGTCCATTAAACGTCATTTGAATGAGGGAAACTCTCGGACCGTCCGATTAAGATGGTTCATATTACTGCATTAATTGCACCTTGAACACTATAAATAAATCTCTCCTCCTCTCATGAGGGGGGCTTGAGTCTTGAGAGAGAAGGTTTTGGGAAGGATTGAAGTCCAACACCATCCCTGTCACGGTCGACCACCGCCGACCTTCGTCCACCATAGTTGACCACCGCCGACCGTCATCGACCCCTACTGACATTCGTTAACCTCCACCAACCGTCATCGACAATCACTAACCACCATCGATCACCACCAATCATCGTCATTCACCACTGACCAGAGGTCGTCAGTCGATGTTATAATCTAAAAAATATAGTTATCCTTTCCCGTCTGTGGGATAAGAGATTTTTGTAACATCAATCAATAGTGTATTTTTATAATTAGGTCAGCCCAATTGTTTTTCATTTTACTGGTTTTCTAAGTAAAAACGTCTGGTGTCATCACTGGTTATTTTTCTTTCATCTAAGTAAGTGATGAAATCTCGTGCAATGTTAAGACAATAATATGTTACTTTACCACCGTGAATTTTCTAGCACACATTAGTTTGGCATTGTCTATGGAAAACAAAGTCTCGTTCGATATTATCTTAACCTCTAAGGCACTGAGCCCCAACTTCCTTTCTCAATGATGTACTTCATCCGACTGGCGAAGGAACCTCCTTCACATCTTGAAGATCATCTCCGAAGCATGGGGGACCTTCGCTGCAGTCTCGACAAATCGTTCACTTTAATGTCTAGGGCATAATTGTAGCTTGTTTGTCTTCTCACATCTTATTCAAACACAAAGTTTTTCACAACTCTTCCAAGTTGGGGGGCAACCTTCATTGCATTCTCAAAAGGTTGTTCACGTTAATGTCTCAAGCATGATTATAGCTTGGTTGTCTTTTCAGTTTTTTTTAACATAAAATCTTTCACATCTTCTTCTAGGCTAGGGGCTCGAAAGGTCGTTCATGTTAACGTCCTGGCCACGACTATGTTGGAGAATTCATCTCATATTTCATTCAGATTACGAGTCTACAAGATTCTCTCCTGGAATGAGGGGCAATTTTCACGGCAAATAATGCTCCCTCAACACCCCCTCATCGTACTGGAGTTCTTCTTCAACTAGATCAAGAAATTGATCACTTCATGACCCGATAAATGTGTTGTTTTACAAGGTCGCATGGAAAACACCCTCGTTGGGGGGAAAAATATTCAAAAACAGCAACTAATATGTTGTCAAACATTTTTCTCAAGTATGACTGCAACCGCGTTTCCAAGAAAACATATGGTCTATTGCGATCTATGTCCTAATCTCGAGAAATGCAGATTGTCTCTGACACATCATTCCAGGATTATTCATTCTCAAGTAGACTCGATTTGACCTCTTCCATTACAAGCCATACAACCTTTTATAGATAAAAAAATCCTTTGTGGATTTCCTTCAATCTCTTCTATTAGAGGCTACAGTCATTAAGCAAAAGTTTCGCCTTACATCCTTTGATAAGTCAAAAATTCATAGTGGATTTCTTTTGACCTCTTTCATAATAGGTTACGGTCGTCAAACAAAAGGCTTCGAGCAACAACCTAGGATCAACCAACCATCCTTAGTGGATTTCATATGAATCTGTTCATTATGAGTTAATATCGTCAAGCATCTCCTATTATATAACTCAGAACTAGTCTTACATCCTTAATAGATTTTCTTTCAACCATACCCCTAAAAGTTGAGCCCAAGGGACAAGACTCGATGCGAAGCTATGGTGCTCTAGAAATTCAAGCCTCGAACAGATATATTAAAGACCTCATAAGGCTACAAGCCTCAAAAGGCTCAGGTACATCAAAGACCTCCGATTAAGAAGTCATAACAACCTCAGAAACAAACAACAAATATGTTTCAACATTATCACAAAAAAGACACTCAAGGGACAAATAACCATATACTTGTAAATTAAAGAGCCAATGTCAATTGATTTGTTCATCGGAATGTAATAGTTCAATGTGGTTCTTTCTCGAGTTACCACACTGAAGTGATTAGTAGGAAGCAAAATAATATAAATAAAATAATGCTAGACATTAGAATGAACATTTAGCTTTGAGAAAGAAAAGTTTACCCGACGTCCATTCTTAATCTTCTATACTCCATTACAATCAGTCAAAAATTGCATAATCTCATCCAATTCCTCTTCAGTAGGATGAAACTCAGAATAGAAACAAGTAAGAACACTATGCAGCTTATACATGTGTTTTATCTGAGCAGAACTTATATCCACATATTGCCCTCTCGCATAAACTAAATCATTAGGTAAATTTGCGTATAATTCTCTAACTACAGAAATCACAGCAACGTCAGTGAAATAACAAAACTTTCCCACTATCGATCTCTAATCATATATTCTATCGTTCCACCAGGACGAAGAAAACTACGTTCTGCAATCAATTTCTTAGATTGCAGATCGTTGTACTGGTCCTATTCTTTCATGCTCGCAAATTTATCAGCATCAAAAACTCCCTTTCCTTCTCCTCTTATCCATTTAGTAGCATGAAAAAAATCTAGAAATTCCAAATAAATTTCCAATAAATCCCAATTATATGATTTTTAGCCTCCAACAGATATATTCTAAACTAAATAATCATTCACCCATAGATTTCTTACCATTTCCACCAAGTTTTGAAATTTTCGGTTATACCCACAGTGTGAAAGAAATTCATGGTGAAATAAAAAATTTTCAGAGCAAAGATGAAGATCTTACCCAAAGATGATGAAATCTAAAGTTTAAAGTCTTTCCTCAAAGTGAATCAAGCACAAAACCAAGCCTTAGGGGAGAAAAAATGGGCACAGTAGAGGAAGAAGATGAATCAAGGTAAAAAATAGTGTCAACCGGCAGTTCAGGCCCTAAAACCTGCTCTCGGGTTGGCTCCACACTATAGTGTCATTCAAATGCACCTAGAATTTTACAATTTTTTATATCATGATAGAGAACAAAAAATCTAAGACGTTTAAAATCTAGTTTTCCAGTTTTAATGGCCATTTTTTGGTTCGACAACATTCCAAAGCTTAAGATTTAAATACTCAATTCATCAAATATGGTCTTCGTTTAATAACAACACAAATTTGGTTTTCTTATATTAATAGTATTTTTAATACAAACGACACAAAAAATCATAGATAAAAAGTCAATACAACACAAACACAATATTTAAAAGTTCAAAAGCCTTGACAAAGACAACATCGACACGCTAAACAGAAGAACAAATTACTAACACATTTATCTTTCTATGGAATCTCTTCAGACCTAGTTGTGATTAGAGGTGTCATTCTTCTGTGCACCCACCAATTAATTCTGATTGTAGGAATGATAGAAATGAGTGTGAAGAAATTCTGAAGCCAATTTCTCATCCACTAATTTGTGTTATACATTGTCACCTGATAATCTTGAAAACATGTAAAATTGTTGAATTGGAGATTCAAATGTGAATCCAAATGCTCATATTGATGGAAAAAGTTTTTAAGTTTGGTGTGCAATTGAAAGATCTCACCTTCAATCTTCCCAAGTTTGTCCATAAGTCGCTACAAACTCAATGCAGGAAATTCGCTGAAATACATCTGAGCATCCTTACACACCATCTTCTTATCTTCAAATCTCCCAATGTCATTGTTCTCCACAATCCTTAAAATAGAAATTGATTTCTCCACTCTCAAATCTCACCAAAATGCTAAGAAAAGTCAAAGTAACACTTCCCTTCCCGTCCCAGGCTGGTTTATAGAAAAAAGAGGAAAGAAAACCGAACTTTGGTTGTTCCAAAGAAGTTACTCAAACTGTGGCGCTATGCGCCAGATCTGGCGTTATAGCGCCAGACCAACTTTCTCAAATTCCAAATTTCTTTTTTCCAATCTTCAATTCCATTAATAAAATAATGTTTTGTGCCAAAATAATCATGTAAGACTCCAACTTACATAAAAAACTCATCACAACAAAAATCAAGAATCAAGTCAATCATACCGATAACTATAGGTTGTGTCCAACAAACCACTTGGTTTAACGTCATTAGCCCGACATATCAAATGTTTTAATATTTATATAAGATTGTCACCTATGTCTATTTACCTTAATTATCCTTCTAGTCTTAGGATATTCAATATCAACAACTTCATTTGGATAAACTCTTATCACAATAAATGGTCTTGACCACATGGACTTAAGTCTTTCTGGAAATAATTTTAATCTTGAATTGTATAATAGAACTTCTTATCCAGACTCGAAATGCTTTTTCAGAATTCCTTGATCATGCCTCATTTTCATTTTCTCTTTATAATGTCCTGCATTCTCATAAGATTCATTTTCATCTCGTCAAGCTTATTTAATTGCAATAATCACTTATCTCCTGCATCTTTCATATTATAATTAAACTCTTTTATTGCCCAATAAGCTTTATGCTCTAATTCAATAGGCAAATGACAAGCTTTTCTAAATATGAGCATATCTGGTGACATTGTTATAAGAGTTTTGTAAGCAGTCTTATAAGCCTATAATGCAGGATCAAGGCTAGAAGACAAATCTCTTCTATTAAGATTTACAGTCTTTTCCAATATGCTTATAATTTATTGATTGGAAACTTCTGCAAAGCACTAGTTTGATGATGATAAGTTGTAGCAATTTGATGTTTGACTCCATATTTTTGAGTTTCTGTTTCAATTATTATATTCTTAAAATGACTTCCTTCGTGTGTAATTGATTACTATCGACATTCCAAATTTTGTAAAATTTTTTTTTCTTTAAAAATTTTGTAACAGTTTTAGCATCACATCAAGGCAAAGCAATCACTTCAATCTATTTTGAAACATAATTGACAACTATTAGAATATAAATTTTTCCAGAAGATGGTATAATTGGTCCCATAAAATCTAAACCTCAAACATAAAAATTTTCAACTTCAAGATTAAAATTTAGGGGCGTTTCATTTCTTTTCGAAATATTGCCTACTCTTTGACATCTTGCACGTGTTTTTATATAATAATTAACATCTCTAAATAGTATAGACCAATAAAATCCAGATTGCAAAATTTTAAATGCAGTTTTATCAACCTAAAATGTCCTCCAAAGTCAGATTTATGACACTTTTGTATAATTTCTTGGGTATCTTCAATTGGTACACATTTTTAAATAATTAAGACCTTACATTATTTATATAAATAAGGATCATCCCAAAAATAATATTTAGAATCATGAATGAACTTTTTAGTGTGATGGCTATCAAGCCCGTAGTTTAAAATGTTAATAACTAAATAGTTTACTATATCAGCATACCATAAAACTTGTCATTTATTAATTCCATATAATTGTTCATCAGGAAAACTTTCATTAATTTCATCTCTAAAATTATCATTTTTCTTTTCAAGCCTTGATAAATGATCAACTATTTGATTATCAATATCCTTCTTATTCACAACTTGAAAATCAAACTCTTGCATTAGAATAACCCATCTAATTAATCGTGGTTTTGCTCTTTATCATTAAAAACTTTATAGCAGAATGATTAGTATGCAAAATATGTTTGGTTCTAATAAGATAAGGTTTTATCGAACACATATACTATAGCTAATAATTCTTTTTAAGTAGTAGTGTAATTAATTTGAGCTTCATTCAGGGTTTTACTAGCATAATATATTGCTTTAAAAATTTTATCATATTTCTGCCCTAACACAACCCCAATAGTATAATCACTCGAATCACACTTTAATTCAACAGGTTTTGTCTAATCAAGTGAAGCAATAATAGGTGCAGTGATTAATTTTCTTTCAATAATTAAAGGCATTAAGACATTCCTCATTAAAATCAAAATTAGCATCTTTTTCCAACAGTTGACATAAAGGCTTAAAAAGTTTAGTAGTATTTAATATAACACCAATATAAACCAACATGTCATAGAAAACTTCTTATTCCTCTAACATTAGTAGAGGGCAGTAATTCAGTAATAACTTGATTTTTTGCTAGATTTACTTTCATGGCTTTCTTAGAAATATTGTCCCAAAATAATTCTTCCCGCAACCATAAATTGACATTTTTCTCAATTAAGAACAAAGTGTGTTTCTTCACAACATTTTAGAACCCTTGTTAAATTATCTAAGCATGAATTGAAAGAAGTTCCAAAAACTGAGAAATCATCCTTAAGAATTTCAATTCCTTTTTCAATTAAATTACAGAAAATTGACATCATACATCTTTGAAACGTTGTAGGTGCATTACATAATTCAAATGAGGTTCTCCTAAAAGAAAATGTTCTATAAGGACTAGTAAATGTTATTTTCTCTTGATCCTCAGGAGCAATAAAAATTTAGTGGTATCCATAATATCCATCCAAAAAGCAAAAATAACGGTGTCCAGCTGGTCTATCCAACATTCGATCTAGAAAAGGTAGAGAAAAATGATCTTTCCTAATGGCAACTAATTTTCTATAATCCATACAAATTTGCCATCCATTGACTTGTCTTATAGAAATTAATTCATTCCTCTCATTTGCATTAACAATCACTCCTCCTTTCTCAGGAACACGATGAATAGGACTAACCCATGAACTATCTAAAATTGGATACATATTTCCAGCATCCAATCACTTTAAAATTTCTTTTAGAACAACCTCTTTCATTATATGATTTAATCTTTTTTTAAGATCAATTCTAGGCTTATAATTATCTTCCATTAAAATTTTGTGCATACATATTGAAGGACTGAATCTTTTAATATCAGTTAATGTTCATCCAAAGGCTTTCTTATGATTCTTCAATGTCTCTAATAATTTTTCTTCTTGTTCATCAAATAAATTTGAGGATACAATAACGGGTAATGTAGATGAGTTCTCCAAAAATACATACTTTAAATGAGTAAGTAGAACTTTTATCTCATGTTCAGGAGGGTTTTCGATAGACGATATCAGAGGTTTACTATTTTTCAGTAATATCCAAAATTTTAAATTCTTCGAGAACATAATTTAATTCCTCAGTGTTTTTCTCTTTTGATTCACTTTCAAGATCATTTTCACTTTCTAATTTTTTTTGTACCAAAGTTACTTCATCTTTTTGATCCGATATGACTTCACATCGTTCTTGAAAATGATTAACATTCATATAGTCAATTATATACATTCTGTAACATTTACCATCTTTTCCTTTATTAGGATACTTCATTGATTTAAGCACATGTTGTCCTCAATTTTGGTGAGGTCTTTCTTTCCTCTTAGTACTTAGGATTTAGCCATAGAACATTTCTTTTGACTATACTAATGGACTAGTATTGGGACTTACGATATTTAGAAATTTGAACTGCTTTTTGACTCATTGTAGTCTCACATGTGCGGTTCAAAATTCTCAACTTTTGGTTGAGTCGATTGAAACCAACATATTTAAACTCAAGTCGAGTTCCTATAAGGATTGGGAATGCCTTAGAAGATCATTTATACTTAAGAATTTAAGGCACCCAACACACACGTTACAAACCACATACATTAGAATTCACACATACATACACCTTATACACACACACACACATTATAATTCACACTACGCACAAATTATAATTCACTTAATTTACAATTCAAATTATCAAATTATCCTTATCTTTAATTGAAATTCAAATTCTCAAATAAAAAAAAAGAAGAAGAATATAAATAGCAAAATAAAATGTAATAATAATAAAATAATAAATCATAAAAAAATATATGTATAAATTAATAATCATAATAATGATAATAATAACAATAAAAAATTATATACAAATATATATATATATATATATATATATAACACTCTCTCTCTATGTCTCCTTTCTCACAGCAGCCGAAGACAAAAAACAAAAAGCTTTTTTTTTCTCTCCTCCACACCTCTCCCATTCCTTCACGCCAGCCACCCCACTCCTCCTCCCTCTCCCTACTCTTCCTCCACTCCTTCCCATTTCTCGACCCCATTCCCTCTTCTCACGCCACAACCATGCTCCCTACTCCTCTCCCTCCCTCTCCTATATAAGAGCCCAAGCCTTCGCACGCCCTTCAATAAAAAAAACAGCTTCTTCATCCAACCCGTAAGCTTCCAAGGGCCTCCATCCTCTTTTATTATTTTTTTTTATTTCATGCATGCCACCCTCTTCTTATGTATTTAAATTGCCTAACGCGTAAGAAAAAAAAAAAAAAAAAAAAATTACACGCTTGCTACTCAACTTTTATGTATTTACACATTAAACACCCAAACTTTGATTTCCACGTGTCTCGCTTATTTTATATATTTACATAGCCACCACGTAAACTTTTACATTCACATGCATCTTACATGCACAACACCCCAATTTCATATATTTACATATATAACACCTAAACTTGTAGTTTACAAGCGTACCACCCAAATCTTATGCGTTTACATGTCTAATATTTAAACCCTCCGATAATTATATGCACTTTGCTTACAGGCCTGTGTATTTACATGTCCAACGCCAATGGTTTATTCCTTTATTTCGTTATCTTTTTTACACGCATGCCACTTATATTTTATGTATCTACATGTCTAATTCCAAAAGCTTGTTTTTTACATATGCGCTACTCGATTTTTCTTAATGAACTTACATATTCATGTGTATGCAACACAATTTTTATAGATTTACATGTCTAATATCAAAATTTTGATGATTTTTCTTATAAGTTGTTCAAAGACGCCCAAAAACTTAGACTTGTTAGGTGCAAAACAACATAGGCTTTAGAGACGTGTCGCCGACGTGAATAGATCAATAGAATATTTTTTGATTTAAATAAAATATAAACTTTAAAAAATACATATCTTAGTGTAGGAAAATCATAAAAATAAAATAAAAATACCCCTAAACTAACAAAAAAACAGAGGGACATAAGAAAAAGAAGAATTAAATTTAAATATAAAAATCTATTTTTCAAATATTTTTCTAATTTAAAAAATTACTAAAATTACAACAATATAAATATGTTTAAAAAAATCACAAAATTTTTTTCTCATTTAAAAAAAAACACATTAAAAATACTCTCATAAAAAAATTAAAGTCAAAAAATATGTTTTGAATGTCTGACTGTATTTTCCTGTAATATCACTAATTTTGGCTAAAATTAATTATAAAAATTAAAATATAAATAAAAAATATATAAAATCAATTTTGGTGAGTTCTCTAACGTCTGAGGCACTTAGAAAAAAATAAAATTATAATTAAAATAAAAGTCACGTTTTTTGCATTTAAAAATAATTAAAATAAAAAAAATCTCAAAAATACAAAATATTTCAAAATGCCACCAAATCTTCCCTCATTAAAAATAATTATTAAAAATCCTTCCCTAAACTTTTAAAGGCCCAAAAATATGTTTTGAATACTTAAAACTATTTTTCAATGCATTTATAACTATTCACTAAAATAATTAAAAAAATAAAATATAAATCAGAAAAATATAAATTTCAGTTTGTTGAACTTCTTAAGGTCAAATACAATTAAATATAAAATAAAATTGAAGTCAACATAAGAAGTTAATTTTTTGGGTATTTTTTAATCAGAAAAAATTAAAATAAAAATTAAAAATTGGAAAAATGCAAAATGTGTCAAATGATGTGAAATCATGCCTAATAAGAGATGATACCTTTAAAACCTTTTTTATAAATTTTCTGAAGGCTAAAATATATTTTTAAACACTTAAAATTATTTTCTTAAAATTTTATAAATTATCCAAAAAAATAATTCTAATAAATAAAATATCTATGAGAAAAACATAAATTCAATTTCTCTGACTTCCTTGAAGTCAGAGGAGTCAATGAAAAATAAAACTTGAATTTTTAAAATTAAAATATAGTTTATATTTATTTATTCATCAAAATTGATATAAAAATCATAAAAAAATTTAATTCAAAAAAGCATAAAATTTTTCCTAAGTAGCCCCCTGACCTTGAGTAACAATGCATAATTTTCCTAAGGACAGAAAACCTAGAATAATTTAATTAATTAACTTTGAAAATTCATAATTTTTTTAAAAATAATTCCAGAAAATAAATTAAAGCTAAGAAAAAGATGATGTCTCCTCTGATGTATTGATTAACCTATAGGTTAGAAGTCAGCCAAGTTTCATAATCATATGATTATAAATGAGGTACTTATGGGATATAAACCCTAAGGTTATGAATATAATTTCGAAAATTCATGTCCTAACACCAAGTTGATTAATATTTAGGATAAACCAATGGGAGGGGATATTAAATTAGGATGATCGAACATATTAAAGAAATTGAAACATAAGGGTAGTTAGATAGTAACACATTCACCCCATTTCTATAAAAAAAGAACATAATGATAATTATCTGAATTGTTTGACATAGGAAGATGTGCAATGATTTGGATGAACCAGGAATGAGGGAATGGCATTATAAGATTGATAAATTTATTAAAATTGATCCCTCAATCAATAGTTGAACTAAACATAATCTTTGAATCAAGATCAAATAGTCTTTACAAGTCTCTTCAAAATTACAAGTTTACCCCTAAAAGACTGGGAGTTTGGGGGTAAATCAAGATGAAAATACTTGAGGAATGATTTGTGGATAAGATTTAAACAATAATAATATTTTTGAGATACCACAAGTCCAAACCCAATTGAAAGTTGAGGATATAGAATGCTCTAATACATTATAATCATACATTTAGAGTTTTCCCACGATGTTAATAAATTGATTAACTCCCCTTACCTATAGTTTAATCAATATATAATACACTGAGTATAAATTAAAGCATAAAAATAAAATTCCTAATTCAACTTGGGTTTATTAACTCAACAACATCAAGAGGCTAAATGGACTGAGAATAGTCTGATAGATTCTAAAGTCGTTTGGAACCACACTCTAAACTCCTTAATAAGATTTCAGACATTAACATTCAAGCCTATCATGATTTGTTGAGAGTAATTATCCCCAAAAGCATAACAATCAAGCATAAAATAACAAATGAATTCCTTAAGGACCAACCAAGATATGACTCCAGATCCGATAATTCACAAATCAATATAAAATACCCTAACACTACTTATCCTACAATTAATGCCCAATGCGAAGGGTAATGCTTTGGATAAAGTGTCTAAACCCTTGTGAGCAACTAGGGATATTTGGTTTGGCCACATATGGATCATCAAACTAATGTAAGTCTGAGGTTCAGGTGGTAAGGGTGATGACGAGATTGCTTATGTGTGCTAAATAAGGGATACAAAGTGGGAGTGTAGAATAGAATCTCCTACCCTAAAGATCCTTCAAGAAAGGGGATAGGACAGATTATATTGTTCACAAACACTTGGTAAGAATTTACCCCCTTATACTCTTAGGTTGTCAGCATTTTTAGTCCAATTAGGATGATTAACTCGTGGACAATCTGAAAATTTCTAAATGCCTAAAAAACAATTTTCTTAAAATATCACTACTTTTGAATGCTAAAAAAAATAAATATATTCATGAAAAAGTAATAGAGTTTTAAATATGAAATTATGAAAGTTGATTAGGCTAGAACATGCCCTCATAAGATTGTTTGGTCGGTAAATTCAGTCCAAGGTTGGAAGCACACACCCAAGCTCTGAGCCCCCACCTTTACCAAAGTCTTACACTTGACTTAATCTTTCATATGTGGCCATGAGTTTTATTTTTTTTTTGCTCGTGATTTCCTAAAATTTGTTTACTTCATACTGGATTTTCGTGCTTTCCTTGTTCTCTTTTTCTTACAATTCACTTAAAATTCATGCAAATATACTATGCTACTAACCATGATATGGTAGCAGAGGCTCAGGTACGTCCAATTATATATTTACAACAATTTCTTTACTACAACATTTCCTTTACTGTCCTTTTATTAGTGCTTTTATAATTGCAAGACCTTTAAAATAAAAAATAGTAGTTGGTTTACTGAGGGTGGGTCACTACAAAACCCAAACACACTCCTTTTAATTAAATGGATTAACAATAATTGAAAGAAAAGCAAAATACATAAAATATTAAACCTGGAGAAACTATCAATAAAGAGCCAGGGGCAAGCTAAAGCAGACAGGGGGATGACGATCTACACAAAAAAATGTGTACATAACCTAAACTATTCCTTAGAGTTAAAAAAAGCAAGTCATAGGATTTTGAGATAGTTCGTCTAGCACAACATAAATCCTCACTTTATCTTTAGATTCTTGAATAATCATGTTGTTCGACATAAGTCCTAACTCGCTTTAAGTTCTAAGGTTGTCGTTCAAACGTAAACCCTGCTATCTTTCCAAGCTATTTGCATGATCAGGATCATGTAAACATAAGCCCTAAAATAAAAACTGGCTAGATGAAACATCAAATAATATATTCTTAAAATTAAAGCCAAACAAATAGGATAGTTGGGAAGTCATTCATGATTTTTCTCAAAGTCTGTGACATCCCCTACTTCTTCGTTCCTTTGGACCCCAAAATAAATTGTTCCATTTTTTATACATTTTCATTTAATACCTCTATGGTTAATCATGAAAGCTTAAACTTTGAAATTCTTGAAAGAAAAACTACTTATCTTAATCGAGAGTATTCTCAGGTGACTTCGGTCATCGAAGATGTAATTAACTTTAGGGGCTTGCCTCTATAGGGAACTAAAGAAACTAGGTAATATAAAGCTTATCTAATTCATTATATTGAATAGGAGAATTTTTTAGCTTTTAATAAAAGGTTTCGCAGACCAAACAAATGTCATAAATTTCTTAGTTTATCGAGCCTCACTATTCAAATGATGTGTCTACCCTTCCAAATGGATCCATTATTTGGTGGTGGTGCTCATTTACTTTAAATTATCATATATATGGGACCTTGTGTGTCCTAACTTTCTAAAACCTTACTTTCAAAACTATATATATATATATATATATATATATATATATATATATATATATATATATATANACTTACTAAATTCATTAACGGTCGACATCACATTAAAAGTTACTTTCTGATCATTAACTCTCATGATTAATTCTCTTTTTTGCACATCTATCATTGCATGTCCAGTTGCTAGGAAAGATCTCCCTAAAATAAAATGAATTTATTTATCTTCTTCCATATCAAACACAATTAAATCAACTGGGAATATAAATTTATCCACTTTAACTAACACATCTTCTATAATCCCTTTAAGATAAGTGATAGATCGATCAAATTACTATAGGGTTACAGTAGTGGGAGAAATATCTCATAAATCTAGTTTTATAAATATAGATAATGACATGAGATTAATGTATGCTCCCAAATCACATAAAGCTTTTCCACAAATTTTTCTCCAATTGCACAAGGTACGGTGAAACTGCCAAGTTTTTTAAGTTTTTGAGAAAAGCTTTTCTAAATTATTGCATTGCACTCTTCACTAAGTGCAACAATGTCATAATCTTCAAAATTTCTTTTTTTATGTAAATTTTTTTTTCATCAACTTTGCATAACTTGACATTTGTTCCAGATATTCTATAAAAGGAATATTAATTGTAAGCTTTTTAAATATCTTAAAAAATCTTGAAAATTATTGATCAAGTTTCTTCTATCTAAGTATTTGAGGAAAAGGAGGTAGAGCTCTTTCTTTATTCTTCTTAGTTGAAGAAACGAATTTTCCCACTTTCTTAGAAATACTTTCTTCAGGTTTTTTAATTTCTTTATCTTTTCACTCAAGTTCAATTTCTTTTTGAACACCAACACTCAATTCCTTCCCACTTTTTAGTTGGACAGATTTAACTTGCTCCTGCTCTTTATTTTTATCTTTAGGATTGATCTCAACATTATTAAGAAGTGTTCCTTGAGGCCTATTGTTAAGCGCATTAGCAATTTGTCCCAGTTGATTCTTTATGTTTCTTATAACAACACTCTGACTCTGTAATTGATTACCCATTTGTATCACCACTTCTTCTAAAGACAACTTCTTCTCTTTAACTTATTGATTACTGTTAAATTCAGGAGGATAAGCAGGTCTAAAATAAGAAATGCACTGATGTTGACCTCATTTTTGGTTGAGGTCTAGAAAATTTCTTTAGTAGCCTAGGTCTAGCCATAAGACTTTCCTATTGACTAGTCTTNGCTTTAATTGAAATTCAAATTTTCAAATAAAAAAAAAGAAGAATATAAATAGCAAAATAAAATGTAATAATAATAAAATAATAAATCATAAAAAAAATATATATGTATAAATTAATAATCATAATAATGATAACAATAAAAAATTATATACAAATATATATATATATATATATATATATAACACTCTCTCNGTATATATAAACAAAAAGCTTTTTTTTCCTCTCCCCCACACCTCTCCCATTCCTTTACGCCAGCCACCCCACTCCTCCTCCCTCTCCCTACTCTTCCTCCACTCCTTCCCATTTCTCGACCCCATTCCCTCTTCTCACCTCACAACCATGCTCCCTACTCCTCTCCCTCTCCCTCTCCTATATAAGAGCCCAAGCCTTCGCACGCCCTTCAATAAAAAAAACCAGCTTCTTCATCCAACCCGTAAGCTTCCAAGGCCCTCCTCCATCCACCCTCTTATTTATTTATTTTTTATTTCATGCATGCCACCCTTTTCTTATGCATTTAAATTGCCTAAACGCATTAAAAAAAAAAAAAAAGAGAGAGAGAAATTTACACGCTTGCCACTCAACTTTTATGTATTTACACATTTAACACCTAAACTTTGATTTCCACGTGTCTCGCATATTTTATATATTTACATAGCCACCACCTAACCTTTCATATTCACATGCATCTTACATGCACAACACCCCAATTTCATATATTTACATATTTAACACCTAAACTTGTAAACTACAAGCGTACCACCCAAATCTTATGCGTTTACATGTCTAATATTTAAACTATATAATTTTCATATGCGTCATCGGAACCTCCGATAATTATATGCACTTTACATGTCCAACGCCAATGGTTTATTCCTTTATTTCGTTATTTTTTTTACACGCATGCCACTTAGATTTTATGTATCTACATGTCTAATTCCAAAAGCTTGTTTTTTTACATATGCGCTACTCGATTTTTTTTTAATGAACTTACATATTCATGTGTATGCGACACAATTTTTATAGATTTACATGTCTAATATCAAAATTTTGATGATTTTCTTATTCGTCGTTCAAACACGGTCTAAAACTTAGACTTGTTTGGTGCAAAACAACTTAGGCTTTAGAGACGCTTCGCCGACGTGGATAAGTAGATCAATAGAATATTTTTTGATTTAAATAAAATATAAAATTTAAAAAATACATATCTTAGTGTAGGAAAATCATAAAAATAAAATAAAAATACCCTAAACTAAAAAAAAAACAGAGGGACAAAAGAAAAAGAAGAATTAAATTTAATTATAAAAATCTATTTTTCAAATATTTTTCTAATTAAAAAAAATTACTAAAATTACAACAATATAAACATGTTTCAAAAAATCATAAAAATTTTCTCATAAAAAAAACACATTAAAATACTCTCATATAAATTTTAAAGTCAAAAAAATATGTTTTGAATGTCTAAATATATTTTGCTATAATATCACTAATTTTGTCTAATAATTAAAATATAAATAAAAAATATATAAAATCAACTTTGGTGAGTTCTCTAAGGTTAGAGGCACTTAGAAAAAATAAAATTGTAATTAAAATAAAAGGTACGTTTTTTTGCATTTAAAAATAATTAAAATAATAAAAAAATCACAAAAATACAAAATATTTCAAAATGCCAAAAAATATTCCCTCATTAAAAATAATTACTTAAAGATGCTTCCCTAAATTTTTAAAGGCCCAAAAATATGTTTTGAATACTTAAAACTATTTTTCGATGCATTTATAACTATTCACTAAAATAATTAAATAAAATAAAATAAAAATCAGAAAAATATAAATTTCAGTTTGTTGAACTCCTTAAGGTCAAATACACTTCAAAAATAAATAAAAAAGAAGTCAACATAAAAAGTTAATTTTTTTGGGTATTTTTTAATCAGAAATAATTAAATTAAAAATTAAAAATTGGAAAAAAGAAAAATCTGTCAAATGATGTGAAATCATGCCTAATAAGAGGTGGTACCTTTAAAACCTTTATAAATTTTCTGAAGGCTAAAATATATTTTTAAACACTTAAAATTATTTTCTTAAAATTTTATAAATTATCCACAAAAATAATTCTAATAAATAAAATATCAATGAGAAAAACATAAATTCAATTTCTCTGACTTCCTTGAAGTCTGAAGAGTCAATGGAAAATAAAACTTGAATTTTTAAAATTAAAATATATTTTATATTTATTTATTCATCAAAACCAATATAAAATCATAAAAAAAATAATTCAAAAAAGCATAACAATTTGCCTAAGTAACCCCTTGATCTTGAGTAACAACGCATAATTTTCCTAAGGATAGAAAACCTGGAATAATTCAATTAATTAACTTTGAAAATTCATAATTTTTTGAAAATAATTCCAGAAAATAAATTAAAGCTAAGAAAAATATGATGTCTCCTTTGATGTCTTGATTAACCTATAGGTTAGAAGTCAGCCAAGTTTCATAATCATATGATTATAAATGAGGGACTTATGGGTATGAATATAATTTCGAAAATTCATGTCCTAACCCCAAGTTGATTAATATTTAGGATAAACCAATGGGAGGGGATATTAAATTAGGATGATTGAACATATTAAAGAAATTGAAACATAAGGGTAGTTAGATAGTAATACATTCACCCCATTTCTATAAAAAAAGAACATAATGATAATTATCTGAATTGTTTGACATAGGAAGATGTGCAATGATTTGGATGATCCAGGAATGAGGGAATGTCATTATATGATTGATAAATTCATTAAAATTGATCCCTCAATCAATAGTTGAACTAAACATAATCTTTCAATCAAGATCAAATACGCTTTACAAATCTCTTCAAAATTACAAGTTTACCCCTAAAAGACTAGGAGTTTGGTGGTAAATCAAGATGACAATACTTGAGGAATGATTTGAGGATAAGATTTAAATAATAATAATATTTTTGAGATACCACAAGTCCAAACCCAATCGAAAGTTGAGGATATAGAATGCTCTAATACATTATAATCATAGATTTAGAGTTTTCCCACAATGTTAAGAAATTGATTAACTCCCCTTACCTATAGTTTAATCAAGATATAATACACTGAGTATAATTTAAAGCATAAAAATAAAATTCCTAATTCAACTTGGGTTGATTAACTCAACAACATCAAGAGGCTAAATGAAATCAGAATAGTTTGATAGATTCTAAAGTCATTTGGAACCACGCTCTAAACTCCTTAATAAGATTTAGACATTCTATAGAACATTCAAGCCTATCATGATTTGTTGAGAGTAATTATACCCAAAAACATAACAATCAAGCGTAAAATAACAAATGAATTCCTTAAGGACCCACCAAGATATGACTCGAGACTCGATAATTCACAAATCAATATAAAATACCCTAACACTACTTATCCTACAATAAATTCCTAATGCTCTAGGGTAATGCTTTGGATAAAGTGTCTAAACCCTTGTAAGCAACTAGGGATATTTGGTTTGACCACATATGGATCATCAGACTAATGTAAGTCTGAGGTTCAGGTGATAAGGGCGATGACAAGATTGCTTAAGTGTGCTAAATGAGGGATAGAAAGTGGGAGTGTAGAATAGAATCTCCTACCCCAAAGATCCTTCAAGGAAGTGGATAGGACCATTGATACTGCTCACAAACACTTGGTAAGAATTTACCCCCTTATACTCTTAGGTTGTCAGCACTTTCAGTCCAATTAGGATGATTAACTCGTGGACAATCTGAAATTTTCCAAATGCCTAAAATACGATTTTCTTAAAATATAACTACTTTTGACTGCTAAACAAAATAATTATATTCATGAAAAGTAACAGAGTTTTAAATATGAAATTATGAAAGTCCAACAGCTAATCTTATCGATTAGGCTAGAACATGCCCTCCTGAGATTGTTTGGTTGGTAAATTTGGTCCAAGGTTGGAAGCACGCACCCAAGCTCTGAGTCCTCACTTTTACCAAAGTCTTACATTTAACCTAATATTTCATATGTGGCCATGAGTTTTATTTTTCTTGCTCGTGATTTCCTACAATTTGTTTACTTCGTACTGGATTTTCGTGTTTTCCTCGTTCTCTTTTTCTCACAATTCACTTAAAATTCGCGCAAATATACTATGCTACTAACCATGAAGTGGTAGCAGAGGCTCAGATACGTCCAATTATATATTTACAAAAAATTATTTACTACAACATTTCCTTTACTGTTCTTTTATTTGTGCTTTTATAATTGCAAGACCTTTATAATAAAAAATAGTAGCTGGTTTACCTAGTGTGGATCAGTACAAAACCCAAACACATTCCTTTTAATTAAATGGATTAACAATAATTGAAAGAAAAACAAAATAAATAAAATATTAAACATGGAGAAGCTATCAATAAGGAGCTAGGGGCAAGCTAAAGCCGACAGGGGGAACACGATCTACAACAGCAAAGCAAGTGTACATCAACTAAATTATTCCTTAGAATTGAAAAAAAGTAAGTCATAGGATTTCGAGGTAGTTCGTCTAGCAGGACATAAATCCTCACTTTATCTTTAGGTTCTTGAATAATCATGTTGTTCGACATAAGTCCTAACTCGCTTTAAGTTCTAAGGTTGTCGTTCAGACGTAAACCCTCCTATCTTTCTAAGCTATTTGCATAATCAGGATCATGTAAACGTAAGCCCTAAAAAAAACTGGCTAGATGAAACATCAAATAATATATTCTCAAAATAAAAGCCAAACAAATAAGATAGTTTAGAAGTCATTTGTCATTTTTCTCAAAGTCTGTGACATCCCCTACTTCTTTGTTCCTTTGGACCCCAAAATAAACTGTTCCATTTTTTATCCATTTTCATTTAATACCACTACGGTCAATCATGAAAGCCTAAACTTTGAAATTCTTGAAAGCAAAACTACTGATCTTAATCGAGAGTATTCTTAAGTGACTTCAGTCATCTAAGATGTAATTAACTTTAGGAGATTGCTTCTATAGGGAACTAAAGAACCTAGGTAATATAAACCTTATCTATTTCATTGTATTAAATAGGGGAATTTTTTCAACTTTTAAGAAAAGGTTTCGCAGACCAAACTGATGTTATAAATTCTCTAGTTTATTTAATTGAGCCTCACTATTCAAATGATGTGTCTACCCTTCCAGATAGATCCATTGTTTAGTGATGGTGTTCATTTACTTTAAATTATCATACATATGGGACCTTGTGTGTCCTCCCTTTTTAAAACTTATATGTATGTATATATATATA
>JXCR01148402.1:59811-92356 GCA_002079205.1 Phalaenopsis hybrid cultivar
ATATATCACTTACTAAATTCATTCTGTTATCACTTACTAAATTCATTAACGGTCGAGATCACATTAAAAGTTACTTGCTGATCATTAACTCTCATGATTAGTTCTATTTTTTGCACATCTATTATTGCACATCCAGTTGCTAGGAATGGTCTCCCTATAATAAAATGAATTTCTTTATCTTCTTGCATATCAAACTCAATTAACTCAACTGAGAATATAAATTTATCCACTTTGACTAACACATATTCTATAACCCCTTTAAGATAAGTTATAGATCGATCAACTAACTATAGGGTTACAATAGTGGGAGAAATATATCCTAAACCTAATTTTTTAAATATAGATAATGGCATGAGATTAATGCATGCTCCCAAATCACATAAAGCTTTTCCACAAAATTTTTCTCCAATTGCACAAGGTACAGTGAAACTGCCAAGATTTTTAATTTTTTGAGAAAACCTTTTCTAATTTATTGCACTGTACTCTTCACTAAGTGCAACAATCTCATAATCTTCAAAATTTCTTTTTTTATATAAATTTTTTTTTCATTAGCTTTGGATAACTTGACATTTGTTCCAGATCTTATATAAAAGGAATATTAATTGTAAGCTTTTTAAATATCTTGAAAAATCTTAAAAATTGTTGATCAAGTTTCTGCTATCTAAGTTTTTGAGGAAAAGGAGGTGGTGCTCTTTCTTTATTCTTCTTAGTTGAAGAAACAGTTTTTTCCACTTTCTTAGAAATACTTTCTTCAGGTTTTTAGTTTCTTTTTCTTTTCCCTCAAGTTCAATTTCTTTTTGAACACCAACACTCAATTCCTTCCCACTTCTTAGTTGGACAAATTTAACTTGCTCCTGCTCTTTATTTTTATATTTAGGATTAATCTCAACATTACTAAGAAGTGTTCCCTGAGGCCTATTGTTAAGCACGTTAGCAGTTTGTCCCAGTTGATTCTTTATGTTTCTTATAATAGCACTCTGACTCTGTAATTGATTACCCATTTGTAACACCACTTCTTCTAAAGACAACTTCTTCTCTTTAACTTGTTGATTACTGTTAAATTCAGAAAGATGAGCAGGTCTAAAATAATAAATGCACTGATTGTTACAGTTTCCCAATGTGTTTACTTGATTGTTCCCCCATTGTTGACTTCCAACACTAGAATTGTTATTCCTGTTAAAGTTTGGATAGTTTTTCCAACCTTGATTATAATAATTGGAATATGGGCTATTGGGTCAATTAATATCATTTATAGTTTTGAATGAAGTTTGAGAATAAAGCATTTGTGATAATGAAATTTTTTCAATCAAATAAAATAATAACAATGGTTAAGACTAAATTTATGCAGATAGAAAAAAAACAATAATTAACAGTTTAATAAAAGGAATTCTAACGAGTTTAAATAATATGTAAAGATCTTTCTCCTCGCAATGAGATATTTATCTATTTAGAATTTGAATGACTAAAAAAATATGATGATGTATTGTGAAAAATAGGAGCATTCTTATTCTTTACCCCCTCCCGGTGCTAGCAAAGGATATTGGCTAATTGAGAGTTTTTCACCAGCTTGTGTAGTAGTGCTGAGTAGATTCCGGTCTCTCACCTTCATATTTTCCACTGTGCCTTCTCTATAGAACATACTAGGAACCCTTACGATCCAAACTCTAAACTGAATTTGAAAAAGAATCTAGTTTGTTGTTGACCTCACTTTTGGTTGAGGTCTAGTTTCTTCCTTAGTAGCCTAGGGTTTAGTCATAGGACTTTCCTGCTGACTATTCCTAGAAGACTAGAAAAGGAACCCTCATCATTAGAAACTCTAAACTCTTCTTTGCTCAACTTGAAGTTCCGCATATTGGTCCTAACCTCTAGCACTTAGTAGGTAGGGCCAATATGGGGGAGCTCAGGGGGAGTACCCATAAGACTGCTTGGCCTTAGGGTTAACCCTAGTGGTGTGACCTTGGTTAGTTTCACACACACACTTGAACATCACACTTCCACTCATAACCTTAAACCCGAGCATGCTTAACTTTGATCCCTTAACCTTTGAGAGACTCTTGTAGATGATCCCCTAAGCCACTAGCCTAACGCTAGGGTTTAGCTAAGACCATAACATGAAGGACCTAAAGTAGGAAATTTTATTGTTCCTTGGCTCAAGTAGGATGATTGACACCCCAATTTTACCAAAATACCCAACTTAGCCTTTTGCCCCCAAATTACCAAATTACCAAATTACCCTTAGAACCCAAAATTAACCAAAATTTCCAAATTTTTTTTTCAAAATACCCAAATTTGTTCAAAAATCATATCCAACCATTTTAAATTTCCCAAATTGTCCAAAACACCCCCAAAATATTTAAAATTACCAAAATACCCCTCATTTTGCCAAATTTACAAAAACACCCCTAGTGACCCAAATTGTCCCAAAACCTTTGAAACCATTTAAAATGTCCCCAAAATCAATTTGGACCACTCCATTGAGCTCAATTTGACCTATTTTGACCAAAAGCCCCAAATTGCCTTTAAAGACCCAATTACACTAATTCCCAATGTCCACCAATTTGATCCCAAAGTTCCCCAATTTCAATTCTAAACTCAAATTAATCATGTCAAAGCTTTATTGAAATCAAATCCAAGCCCAATTGATCCACATTTGAATCTAATTTCAACCTAAATCAAAAAGCCCCAATTTGACCCTAAGCCAAAATTTCACCAAATTGAACCCCCAAATCTATCCAATTTGCCCAATTTTGCATTATAAAATCTTTAAAATACTTACCCACATCAAATTGAACCTTCAATTGGCCTTGTTCAAGTCTCAATTTTACTCAAAATTAGCTTGGACCAAAACCCCCAATTTTCCCCAAATTAGCCATGTCCCAAAATTCCACCAGATTGAACTTCATAAACCCACCAATCCTTTTCTAAACTCATTGTGACAATCATCTACATCATCTTGATCAATCAATTGAGCTCAATGTCATGACTAGCTCAACCTAGCCCAACTTGAACCTAAAATTGACCCATGACTCAAATGTAACCAAACCTAGCCAAATTGGTCAACCCAAGACCACTACAACCACCAAGTGAACTCTAGGGACTAGTCTAAATCAACTTAGCTCAACCTACATGAGCCATGGACCAAGGGTCTCCCAAATTAAGGGATTTGTTTCCTAAAAGACTAAGCCAAGAAGATCTTTGCCAAAACCCATCACCAACCCAATTAATTACCTTGATAGACTCCTCTAAGATTTCTGAGCCACCTGAGCAACTCCTCTACCCTGGCCAGCCACCCTAGTCACCGGAGGAGCCAAAACTGAGAGCCACCTCTTCCCAATCTAAACCCAATTTCACCCGTCCAAGCTGGCTCATTCCAATTGGTCTTTAGCATTCTTCAGCCCTCCACAAAAGCTGTTAAATGCACCTGAATTGAAGCCCTGGGCTCCACCCCAAGCCCTTTTATTTAAACCCATCTTTTCCATGGCTAAAAGGGAGCTAACTAATTTTCTTGGGGAAACTCTGCCCAATTACTTCCATAAACTCTCCAAGAACTTCTAAGCTCAAAAACACCATTTCCCCCCACTGGATTCCTCTGAGAGAGCTCAATTTTGCTTTCAAAATTTAGGGTAAACCAGGACATTTCCCCACACCTCCATAATCCACTAGTCCAATTAATTGTGCAAACACCATCCCCAGAGTGAGAGGAGTTGATCACCCATAAAAGCCCCATCACAAAGAGCCTCTAACCTAGATCTAGACCAACACCTAAAAATGACCTTGGACGAAATCATATCTAGACAATTCACCATAGCCCAGGAGCTCATCTGAAGGTTCTTTGAACTCCTCTGAAGCTTCTCCAACCATCTGATTAAGGACACACCTCGCAGACAAAGGTATTGGACTCTCTCATATAATCGAGCTTAATTTGATTCTCCGTACATATATACTATATTTCATGCTTGATCAACCATATAGATTGGTTCATCTTGAGTAGATGAAGGTGTAGGAACAAACCCCATGTGATTTAATCGAGTATCAAGAGAGATTTTAAGGTTTAAAGTTTAACGACTCTCGGGTTAGGGAGATTGGGGATGATGAACGATTGTCGTCCGTTTTTGCGTGTATCAAATGAACGCTCTAGATTGCGCCGTACGGATGGATGGAATGAAACAACGGGCTGACATGGTGATTATGTGGCTGGTGGCGTCAAATGGTGAAGCGTCACGCAGAAAGCTCGACGCGTACGAGGATCCAGTTAGCGCCACACATTTAAGTAGAAAATTAAGGGTTTTCTGAATTAAATTAATTGCAAAACTTCAAAATTTCATAACTTTGCATAAAAAATCATAAAAATAACATAAAATATGCTCTTGCTCAGTGAACAAAGGTAAATAATGTTGACTAAAAATAAAAATTATTTGTTGAGTCTCTGGTTTTTAGTTAATTAAATGGCCTCTCTGGTATTTTAATTTATTTTAATTAAATATTTATTACCATGGCTTGAGACTTTTAGAGTTTGTTCCTCATGATAGAGAAGATGTTCTATAATTTTTTCAAGGTCAGAGAGCATCTCTGTGCTTATAACCCTAATTTTCAAGCTTGAATGGCTATTTTGGCTTAAATTAATTATATAAATTAAAATATCACTTGAAAAATTATGAGATAAATTTTAGTAGGTTCTCAGTGGTTAGATAAACTTAGGAAAAATATCATGAGGGAATGAATAATTTCGTACATTTCTATAATTAATTAAATGTTTATATCTTGTATTAAATTATTTAAATTATATATTAATAAAAAAATTAATAAAATCATATCCACATTGTGTAGAATAATTATGTTGATTCAATGTTAAAATATTAAAATTATTTGACTAAGTTTGAGTACTAAAGTTGATTTTATATGAAAAATTTTATTGTTGTACAAAAAAAATTATATTAAACTAATTACACTTAGAAAAATTATGAAAAGTAGTTTTCTGAGTTCCTTTTGATCAGGAACACTTAGAAAAAATAAAAATTATTTTTGAGAGAATACTTCTTTTTTGAACTATATTTTGAATTAAGAATAATTAAAAATTCTAAAAATACAAAAATATTTCAAAATATTCCTAATTATTTCCTGAACACTTGGGACTCATTAAAATATTTTTCTCAATTTTTCTAAGTTAATACTAAATTTTTAAAGGCCTAAAAATGTATTTTCTTTATTTTCCCATTAAAATAATTATAATAAATGAATGAAAAACCATAAAATATAAAAATGTATTTCCCTGAGTTTTTAAACTCAGAGGGATTTAATAAAAATATAAAAAAAAATAAATCTTACAATTAAAACACATTTTCTATTTAAATAATCGTTAAATTAAATAATTATGATTAAAACTTAATTTAAAAAATCATGAAATTTTGTCTAATCTGACCTAGGTGAGCCTCTAATAATTTTCCCATAAATGAAAACTTTTTTTTATTGATTAAATTAATTAGTATTGGAAATCCTATTTTCTAACTTAAAATACTTATTTAAATTAAATTAAAGTTTGAAAAAACTACATTTTCTTCTCTGATGTTTCAATTAACCCCATGGAGAGGGTATTATAAAATTTTCAAAGTCATTTGAATTATGCTTAATGAGTTATAAAGTGGAGAGCCCCGAAGGAAAAATGATAATGTTAGACTTTTATGTCTTAATCCAAAGTTAGGATTAACAAAAGAGAAAAATGAGTAATTTTTATCTTAATGAGTACTTTTGGATGATTGAAACATAATGGGTTAAAAAGTAGAAACCGATTTGCCACATTTCCATGATAAGAGTAAAATTGTAATTTTCTAAATTATCAGGATTTGGAAGTTAATTGATACACTAAGATATATAGTATTTTTAGACGTATTTTTATCCCTATTTTAGATATATTACGCTTTAATGAAAGATATTTGTGTGTTTTTCTTTCAGGTAAAAGTAAAAAGGTGAAAAATGCTAAAAGGAGTGAAAAAGGATAAAAATTTAGAGCGAAGAGTTGAAAATTGTGCTAAAGTGTTTTGGCGCCTAAGCGCCAGATCCAACGCTTAAGCGCTGGTTAAATAGAGAAGGCCGCGCCTAAGAGCTAGAGGCCCCGTGCTTAAGCGCCAGAGGTAGTTATTTGGCGGTTTTCTTCATTTGACTGAATTTTGAAGAGACATTTGAGACACCTATTGGCTAAAGTGGGTGGTTTTGACCACTAAGAATAAAAATATTATTAAAAGTCTTAGAAAGGAGGCATCCCTTGGATAATACATCAAATTTGGACACATTTTGAAGAATTTTCAAAGCACTTTTTGGAGATTTATAAAAGAAGGAAGTTGAGACATTTGAGGTGGGTGCTTGAAGAGGGAGAGAGTACTAAGTCTTGAGAAGATCGTGGAGAATCTTGCGATGAGATTCATTCACACAAAAAATTTATCTTTATCCTTTTTATATTTAGTTTTATTTTGAGAGTTTAGAGTGTTGTAAAAGAGAAGAGATTCAAAGGAACTTTAAGTGTTTTGTGGAGGATTTGAGATAAGTTTTTGTCTTTTATTTTTAAACTACTTTTGGTTTTAATTGAGACTTCTTATTGGTTCAACAATAATTTCTATTTTTAAACAAAAGTATGTTTTTTTTTCTCCATGGATTCTAAGTAGTTTTTTTTATCTTTCTTCTTAAAATGATAAGTAATTAAAGTGTTGGATGGAAGTTGTGGAGAGTGTTAATCTTTAATGTTGGAAGAAGTTGTGATGATTCAATTCCATGTACTTCATTTACTTCTTGATTTGGTCTATCTAGATGTTAAATTTTGTTGTGAGAACATGTAATGTCCAGGCTGGTATTGTCTTAGTCAACAATTGGAAAGAATCACATGAGATTGTATGAGTGAGAATGTAATTCATATGATTTAGTTCAAATAAACAAGGAAATAATCACTGAAGGGTGTAGAGTTAGAGGAATTTAAAGTGACAGGTTAAAGTCCCCAACTAGGTTAATTATTTTAGGTTATGATACGAGATGTTAGCCCCCAGGTGAAGGGAATCGAGGGAACTCTAGAGTGAGAGCTAGTATCTTCCCCCATCTAGCCGGTCATCATAACTATTCAAACTTTAAATTAGCCAATGTTCTTTATAGCATCTCTAGTAAGGGTTAGTCGGTCTTCAGAACTATTCAAACTTTAAATTAGCCAATATTCTTTATAGCATCTCTAGTTCGTGTTAGCCCCCTGGTGGAGGGAATCGAGGGAACTCTAGAGTGAGAGCTAGTATCTTCCCTGCCTAGCCGGTCTTTCAGAGCTATTCAAAATTTAAATTAGTCAATGTTCTTTATAACATCTCTAGTAAAGGTGAAGAATATAATTACTCCTATTTGACACAACGCAATTTGCATAATTTCACAACATAATTCCTATGCTTATTACTGATTCATAATATGGAGAAGGATATTTTCAAATTAAGTGCTTTTCTTTTACATAAACTCAAGTTATCTTTTCAAATTGTTACTATTTTTTAAAAATATCAAAAATACCAAAAAAAATTGAATTTTAATTACTATTAATACATTTCTAATTTAAATAATTATCTTTTTAAAATAGAAAGTTTGTTGTTCAATAGAGCATGTTGCATATTTTTTCTGTGGGTTTGATATTCAAGTTTTAATCAAAAAGTCTTATATTACTTAATAATGATACTTATACTTNTATATATATATATATATATATATATATATATATATATATATATATATATATATATATATATATATAAATTAAAAATTTAAATTCTTATTTTCTTCAGGATCAAGTTTTGACTCTGTTGTAAAGTAAGGAAATATAATCAAAGACATTGTTATACTATTGCATATAAATAGTCGAGATCAAGTTTTTAGCGTCGTTGTCGGAGATATTAATTAATTTAAAAGAAAATTTCTATTTCAGAAAGTCTTATTTAAACTTTAACAATTATTAAATTTTATTTTGTGTGTTTTATTTTATTTTTATTTTAGGTTAGTGTATGTGTGGTTCAAGTTCTGAAGGACTAGTGTCCGACGATTCTGAATTAGAAAGAACTGTTAAAAAAATTTAAAAAATTCAAAAAAATTAAAAATTTTAAAAAATCTATAAAAATTATAGAAATGACAAACCAAAACAATCAAAATGCTGAAATTCATCAAGAGTTTAGACCTTTACGAGATTATGTCAACCTTGTTGTAGATGAAATTCATTGTAGTATTCAAAAACCTACTGTAGTAGCTAATTCATTTGAGCTTAAACCTGTTATTATCCAATTGGTATCAGATAATCAGTTTGGAAGATCAGCAACTGAAGATCCAAATTTACATCTTGCCAATTTTCTAGAATCGTGCGCTACATTTAAATATGATGGTGTATCAGATGATGCCATAAGACTTAGGTTATTTCCTTTCTCACTTGGGGAAAAGCTAAGATGTGGTTGAATTTGTTAGGACTTGGATCTATCAGAACTTGGGGTGATTAAGTACAAAAACTTCTTGCTAAATATTTTCTACCATAAAAAACTGCAAGGTTTAGAAATGATTTTACATCTTTTAATCAATTTGAAGGGGAATCTATTTATGAAGCATGAGAAAGATTTAAATAAATCTTAAGAAAGTGTCAACACCATGCTATACCAGATTAGTTAATAATTCAAACTTTTTATAATGAATTAATTAGATCTCTTAGATCTATTCTCGATGCCGAGGCTGGTGGTTCATTGATGTCAAAATCATTTCATGAAGCTTATGCTTTAATTGAAGAAATGGCTACCAATAATTTTCAATGGCCTTCTGAGATGGTGAATCCAAAGAAAGTAGCCAATATTCATGAATTTGATGCATTTACTATGTTAAAAAATCAAGTTGCTGCAATATCAAGGAAGTTAGACGAATTTGGAATGAATTTTTCTCAACCAATTTCCATAATTGAAGAAAATTTATTTGGCCAAATGGTAGATTCTCAAGCATCATTAGAGACTTTGAATGTCATAAATAATAAGAAAAATAATCTAAATTCAAATTATTATAACCCAGGTTGGAAGAACCAACCCAACTTTAACTGGAATAACACTACAAGTGGTAATAATCAACAATGGGGGGAACAATCAAGGAAACCTATTAGAAAACTGGAACAACCAATGAAATAATAATTATAGATCTAATTATCCTCCAGGTTTCAACAGTAATACACAATTTAAGGTGAAGAAGCTATCTATAGAAGAAGTGGTTTTACAAATGGGAAATCAGTTACAAAGTCAAGGAGCTACAATTAGATATATTGAGAACTAACTTGGACAAATCACAAATTCATTAAGTAATAGATCCCAAGGAACACTTCCTAGTAATACTGAAATAAATCTGAAAGACCAGATCAAAGAGCAAGTAAAAGCCGTTCAACTTAAAAGAGGAAGAGAGTTTGAAGGTAGGATTTAAAAATAAACTGAATTAGAGAGAAGAAATTGAAGAATTAAAAGAGGACGCTCTGAAAGATTTTGAAAGACCTATTTCTCTACTTAAAGTTAACTTAGAAAAACCACCACCTCCATTTCCTCAAAGACTTTATCAACAGAAGTTGGATAAGCAATTTTTAAAATTTTTGGAAATTTTTAAGAGGATTATCATTAATATTTCATTTGCTGAAACCTTAGAACATATGCCAAGCTATGTAAAGTTTATTAAGGATATTCTCAACAGAAAAAGGAAGTTTGAAGATAATGAAACTATTGCACTTAGTGAGGAGTGCAGTGATATAATTCATAAGAAGTTTCCTGAAAAGCTTAAAGATCTTGGTAGCTTTACAATTCCTTGTGCAATAGAAGACAGATTTTATGGGAAAATTTTATGTGATTTAGGTGCAACCATTAACCCTATGCCATTATCAATATTTAAAAGATTGGGATTAGGAGAAATAACCCCTACTACTGTAACTTTGCAGTTAGCAGATCGTTCATTAACGTGCCCTAAAGGAGTTATAAAAGATGTCCTAGTGAAAGTGATCAATTTATCTTTCTTGTTGATTTCATAATGCTATAAATAGAGGAAGATAAAGAGATGCCTATCATTTTGGGGAGATCTTTCCTAGCCATAGGAAGGGCAATGAAAGATGTGCAGAAAGGGGAACTAACAATGCATGTCAATGATCAAACTCATACTTTTAACATTTTTAAGATCAATGAAGTATCCTGCAAAAGGTAAAGATGATGAATGTTATAGAATGGATGTTATAAGATATCTGAGTGAATGTCATTTCAAAACTACTTATGAAGAAAAATCTGAAGAACAAGATTTGGAACTTGAGTAAGAAGATGAATTAGATCAATGTGAAGATCTTTTTAATGAAGATTCAAATTATGTTCGAGAAAGTTTTGAATATTTGTACACGATATACAAAGATAAATCATTTAGTCCATTGATCCCGATTTTTATATGTAAGGATTTATGAAGTTGACACCACTACAGCGCCAAAAACTTGATTCTTATATGAAAAGAAAATTATGTAAAATATATATAATTATAAGCTATTAATAATACGATTCGACGCAAGTAAACATGTTGTTATCAAGTAATAATGGACTTTCTATTTAAGCTCCAAATATCGATCCCATAGGGAAGGTGTAAGTTAGCAATGGTAAATTTTAACAGGAAATTTATAGAAAATCAGACGAAATCACTGTCACTAATTTCAAATATTGGGATATTAACCAAACTAAATTACTTAACTGTTAGCAAAACAAAAATGTAAATTTTTAATAATAACTACTAATATAATAACTATGTTTATGCAATGAAGATTTCTCATGTGAAAAAGCATCCTTCCCACTACAATAAAATTTTGGTGAAATGAGACGAGATAAATATTTATAATATGTATTGTGCCAAATAAGAGTAATTTTAATTTTCTACTCTCAGACAATGCATAGAAAATCATTGGTTAATCTTAGGTTTAGCCTCTAAATCCGTGGCTATGCTAGGCGGATACCGGCTCCCACTTCCCTTCAACTGAGGGCTAACTCTCGCTTTAGTTTTTAAACACTAAAACCAAATTAGGAATTTTAGTCTGTCACCCTAAAGAGACTCCAATTCTACCCAACAAAGAATATTTCTTTATTTATTTGCACTTAATTTCCTGAACGAATTTCTACTTCATGAAATCAAATGTGACCCTCACTCTATTGTAGAACTCATACTCCATTTCCCGGATCATATGTTTCACAACATATTTTAAAACAAATTTCTCCTTCATGAAATCAAATGTGACCCTCACTCTGTTGTAGAACTCATACTCCATTTCCCGGATCATATGTTTCACAATATATTTTAAATCAATTGGCCAGATTTAAAAACTAAATTAAGTTCGGAGTTGAAAAATCATCACAATTTATTTTATATTTTAATTATGCCACATTGAAAAGTAAATTAAATTCGGAGTTGAAAAATCATCACAATTTATTTTATATTTTAATATTGGCACATAGTAAATTAAGTTAAAAGTTGAAAAATCATCACAATTTATTTTATATTTTAATTATGAAACATTCATTTTATCTCTTCATTTCACCATATCTCAGAGTAGGGGGAAAGATAGAGGGAACTACTCAGACTTTATGAGAAAGATAGAACAAAACACAAATTTCATATATAAAAGTAAGTTCATACAACACTAAATAAAAAAAATAAACTTATTTGGAACTCTTTCTCAAAGCAAATCCTTTGTAGCTTTTCCTTAGAAATATAGAAAGAAGAACTCTCTCACTTTCCTCCTTCTCCAACAATCTTACAAAAAGTTTCAAACTAAATCTCACCATAAAAACTCTAAACTATGAAACCAAAATCACTAATTGACTCCAATATGGTGGTGGAATGAAGATGTGTTATGACAATGTGGCGTGGTGGAACGTTGTGGAGTGAAAAAAGAATGTTGAGGAGCAAAAAACGTAGAGGAGTACCTTTTTTGATGAAATTTGGCCTCAAATAAAGCCCAAAGTCGGTTCTCCAAGAGGTGCCTCAAAAAACTCTTAAAAAATTGTCCAAATACATTGAACCTTCTAGAAACGGGGTCTGAACCGCCTTTGGCACCGTCGGCACTAGTCTGGCGTCATCGGCGCTGAGTAAAAATTCTCCAGCTTTCGGTGTTTTGCGCCGTCGCCGCTGAGTATTTCCTAAAAAACGCCATTTTAATTTCAAATTTCATCATTTTTGCTTGCTTCCTTTTTACTTTAAGCTCTAAAAATAAACAATCTGCAAGAAAACATCAAAATACCTTCCATTAAAGTGCAATATCACCAAAAATAAGTATAAACTATGGGTCTTAAAATGCATATATTTTTTGTGCATCAAAATCCCCCAAACTTACATGTTACTTGTCCTCAAGTAACTTCTCTACTACATAAAAATATGACTTATGGTAAAGAGTTTAAATTTTAGACTTCCATATTTTAGTTCTCTAAACATAATAGTTTAACTTAAGAAAAATTCAAAACAATTCCAGTTAATACTAAAGGTGTAAAGATACTTAGTAATTAAGTCTAAGGTCTTTGATCCTCTATTTCTTTCAAGAACAATTACAATTTCTTATATTAAAGTCACTTAAGAAATTCATATGAAAAATAACTTCATAAAAATTTATAATTAAGTTAATATTCAAATCAAAAGTTTAGAAAATGTATCCAAGTCTTTTTCTTTAAGTTGATTCAAGTGAAACTAATTTTTAATTAGGCATCTCCTCAAGCTTCTCCCCACATCCTTTTTTTCTTTTCTTTTTCTTTTCTTTTTTCTTTTCTTTTTGTGAGGATTACTATATATGGATAGCCTTTAATGATTTTGAACTTCACTATCCTCTTCATACTTCACTTAACAAATTTATATTAACTTAAAGATTTCATAAAGTTTAATTCTTTTCTTTTAAGATTGTTTTAATATTTCAAAAATACAAAAAATTTTTACTAAAAATAAAAAAATATAGTCTTATTCTCTTTTACAAAATATCATAGCCCCTAGAATTAACCTTTAATATTGAAAATTTTTTACTTAAATTTACTATATATTTAGAAACATAAATATAGTTGTCTAGGGTTAACCCTTAATGCCGAAGGTCATGCTAGCTTTAAAATTTTAAAAATTTAGTTGAGGACAAATAAAATTAAGTTTTTCCTCTCTTTCTAAAAAAGGTTTTTCTTCTTCCCTCCCAAACTTAAATTTTTAAAAGAATTTTTTACATGAAGAACTTTAAAAATGAAGGGTGAAAGAATACATTAAATACATAAAAAAATTCATACCTGTTGGAGATTTTAATTTTTGAACAAAAATTTTGAAATACTGCAGGTGCTAATATGAAAACAATAAGGCTAAAAACATTAAATTGCACATAATATATATAAAATTTGCTGAGAAAGAGCTAATCACAGAACATAACAAAGTGCTGAAAATAACAACAGAACTAAACTAAATTCTAAACATGAAAAAAGTTTTTCACATTAAAGTTACACGTAACATAACAACAGAGTCTCAACAACAACATAACACAAAAAATACAATCAAACACATACAAACAAACAAACAAAAAGATCACCAGTCATTATCTTCCTCATTATCAACATCTAACTTTTGTTGCTGATATGGAGTATAAGTAAGGTGAATAAGGAATTGAACTGTATGGTCACCCCTCAAATATCTCACTAAAGCATCATCATAAGCAGCGTCATACTCAAATTTCTGGCGAATCAGATCATCAGTGTGAGCATTTCTGGCCTCCATATTTTGCATCCTATGATCCATCCTCAAAATATCTCCCTGCTGAATCATCATTTGGTCCAACAACTCCCTGTTGCTGGGGTCACTTGAAGTAGGCTCACTAAAAGTAGGGGTTCTAAAAGTAGGAGGAATGTCCCTGGCTTGCCTTTCAGATCTCCAATCAACATGGGACTCATAAGTCTTGATGTTGGCAGGCCCAATCAGTTTCTGAGGCTCAATCCTCTCATCATCATGTCTGAAATCACCTCCTGCATGCTCATAAAGTGTAAATGAGAGCAGAGTGTGCCAATCCACCAGTGGTCTCTCCCAGAGAAATAGATTGAATGTTCATATAAATGATAGAGCCTGCATTTATATCCATCACTTGCTGAATATAGAAGTTTAGGATGGCTCTATCTTTGGTCACTTCACTTTGATGGTTTGTTGGAATCATCCTCCCATAAATAAAATAATGTCAGGCCTTAGACACTATATTTAACATAGAAAGGGGAAAGTTAACTTTAACTTCATTTTTTATTTTTCAAGACCCTTTCTCACTAGTCAGAAAAAAAATAACTTCATCTAAGGCTTGATCTGAAGCAAAAAACGAATGATACTGGCATCTATAAACATCTTCCAGTTGATTAAACTCATTGATTTTTCTTGGAGTAAACTCCACCCTCTTTCCTTGAACAAAAACAAAATCATCAGAAACCTCAGGAAGGTTGGCATAAAATTCCATCACAATTCCAACTATCGTATCGGTAGTAAAATAACAAAAGTTTTCCCACTGCCAAGCGATAATCAATCGCTCAACTTCTCCTCCCGGATTTTCAAACCTCATTCCTGAATTACTTTTTTTATTTTCTTGAAGACTATGAAATTGAGCACCGGCTCTAAAGCTAATAAACCTTTGCTCATCATATTCTACTTTCCTTTAGCTCGATCTAAGTGCCATAGGAAATCTAGAAAAAAATTTAAAAAAAATTTAATAAATCCCAAAATTCCAAAAATCAAAATGTAAATCTTTTTAAACTTAAATTCACTAAGTAAGAGTTCTTTACCAAAGCATTTTCTCAAAATCTGTCAAAAAATTTTAAAATTTCAGATCTAGTTAATGTTAGAAAAATCTTTGGTGAAAATCAAAAAATTTTTACTTTAAAGTGTAGCTCTTACCTAGAGAAGTTGAAATTCAAAGTTCCTTTGCTTCTAAATCACCTCAAATCCACCCAAAATCAAGGCCTAGGTGCAAAACCAAAGGTTGAAGGTGGCTTAAATGGTAAAAATGGAGGTTTTTGGTGAAAATCAAGAATTAAAGGGTTAATTCGTTGTTTCAGATCGAAGGCACCGTCAGCGCTGACGGACCAAAATTCACTATTTTGATTTTTAAAATTTTAATTTCCTTTCAATTTTCTCCAAACTTATTAGTACTTTTAGACACAAATTTTTGTCTAAATTCATAAATACACATTTCACAAACAATCATTTACACAAACAACAACAAAACTGGCTTTTATATATGAAAATAAACTTTTTACAAACACATTTCACAACTCACAAATTCACACATATTAAGCAAACTAATTATAAATCAACATCAAAATCAAGTCACAACAATAAACGCTGACACAAAACTATACACATAATCAAAGTTCATAATTTTAAAGCAAAAACAAACCAAATCAAACTTAACCAATTCTACACAATTACACTAAACACATAAACACTTTTAAGCAAGTAGAGAATCACAATCTTCAATCATTCAACCTCATCTTTAGTGCTTTCACCTTCTCTGATATCTCCCATAGATTGCTAATAAACATATAGGTTGTAGAAGGATCGGTACGGGAATTGATCTATCGAATTTTCTTCGATCCACCAATTTTCTTTAAACTTCCGAACTAATCCTGCTTTAAAAATTCCAGTGTGATCAAAATTCTCTTTCATTCTCCAATCTAAGTGTTCTAACAGGTTCTTGAGATCTCCCACTACATTCATAATACTCTGAAGTTCTCTTTCAATTTTTTTTTAATTTCTTCTCTAAAGCAAGCAAACTTCCAACTGTTGGTGGCATTAGAGTTGAAGCATGTAAAGAATGATCTATAATAGCATTTAGTGCTTCATTTCCATTACCAACATACTGATCATCAATAGGGAACATGGGCTCCCACGGTAGTAAAACTTTTTGCCAATTTTAATATGACACTAGTAAAAGGATGCCCATGTCCATCAATTGGCCCATTCATAATGATTCCCATCATAGATTTAAATATAACTGAATCTATATCAATAGGTTTCTCCATTTGAATATAGTAGTTTAAAATAACACTCTCCTTGGTGACTCTACTAATCTTCATAGTAGGGAGTAATTTTGTACAAATAAAGAAATGTCAATGCTCGAAATTGGATTAAGTGATGAAGCAAGAAAACTAATATATCCTTCATCTCGTCCTTCCCACATATTACTTTCATCTGTCAGAAAATTATAAATATCTTGCATCAAATCTCGCGTAGGAATGAAATTTTCATAATGACAGATTGGAACATTTTCTATCATATACATTTCATTAATCCTCGCAGGAGTAAATGATACAGCCTTACCTTGTACGAAGACAACTCATTTGGTAATTTCATGTAGATTTGCATAGAATTCCTTCACTACAGGTACAACAACCACGTCGGTAGTGTAACACAGAGGTTCCCATCACCTTTGCAGAATAATCTTGCCAACTGGAGCACTTGGATTGATCAACCCATGATTAATATATCCTCTTTCCTTGATCAATCTCTTATTCATAATAACTTTATCGTATAATCTCTACGCATATAAAATAATAAACTTTCTTCTATTGAAAACTCCATACTTTGAAGTATTTCTAGAATTGGAAGCCATGGAATCCGAAAATAGAAAGTTTTTAGGCGTCCTAGGTAGTTTTTAGGACTTTAAAAACACCTCCTGGCCGTTATTATGGAGAGAAATCCTGGCAAAGTCCGCTAAAAGTCGTAGGAACCATCCAACAACTCTCAACTCCGCCGACACTCCCGATGGGCATTGTCGGTGCTGAGTCCGTTTTCTTAGGCACCGTCGGTGCTAGTGGCCAAATTTTTGCGATTTTCATTTTTTTGTTCAATTAGATTCCAACATTTCTTCCAATACCAATATTGGACTTAATTTATAATAAATGCAATTGTGTAAGATTATTATCTCCTAATATATAAGACACTTAACAAACTCAATAGCAATACATAGACATATAAGTATGGGTTGCCTCCCACAAAGCGCTTGGTTTAACGTCGTCAGTCCGACATACCATTGTTTAGTTGGGTTGACTTAACATTAAAACTTCTTTAAATTGAGGTATGTGTCCTTCATAATAATGTTTCAAACGTGCCCATTAACTTTAAATATCTTTCCAGTATTAGGATCTTTAATCTCAACAGTTTCATAATGATAAACTTTAATCACTTTAAATGGTCCTAACCATCTAGATTTCACTTTTCCTGAAAACAATCTCAATCTTATATTATATAATAGAACTTCTTGTCCAAGTTCAAATTTCTTTTGAATAATTTTCCGATCATGTCATATTTTCATTTTCTCTTTATAGATTTTTGCATTATCATATGCTTCATTTTAATCTCCTCAGTTCATTGAGTTGAAATAATCTTTTCTTAACAGCATCTTTTAGATTAACATTAAATTCCTTAATAGCCCAAAAAGCTTTATGCTCTAATTCTACAGATAAATGACATATTTTTCCAAATATCAGTCTGTATAAGGACATTCCTATAGGAGTCTTATAAGAAGTTTTGTATGCCCATAATGCAGTATCAAGTCTAGTAGACCAATCCAATTTATAAGGATCTATAGCTTTTTTTAAAATGTGTTTAATTTCACGATTTGATATTTCTGTTAGACCACTAGTTTGAGGATGATAAGCAGTAGAGAGTCTATGCATAATATCATACTTCTTATTTAATTTTTCGATTCCTTTTTTCCTAAAATGAAATCTTCCATCAGTAATAATTACTCTCGACATTCCATATCTTGTAAAAATATTTTTATTTAAAAATTTAGAAACACTCTGAGCATCACATATAGGTACAACAATAGCTTCAATCCATTTAGAAATGTAATCAATAGTAAGTAATATATATAAATTTTCAAATCAAGGCATAAATGGTCCCATAAAATCTAAACCTCACACATCAAAAAATTTAATTTCCAATGTGTAATTTAGAGGCATTTCATTTCTTCTAGATATATTTCTCACACATTGACATCTATCACATGTTTTAATATATTCACTAACATATTTAAAAATAGTAGGCCAGTAAAATCTAGCTTGTAAAATTTTATATGCAATTCTATTTGTTCCGAAATGTCCTCCAAATTCATAATCATGACATCTTTCAATTATCTGTTGAGTTTCTTCATAAGGCACACATCTTCTAATAGTCAGATCTTTACATTATTTATATAAATATGGGTCATGCCAAAAATAGTCTTTTGAATCATATTTAAACTTCTTTAATTGTGGATTTTTTATATCAGGTGGTAGAATATCACTTACAATATAATTTACTATATCAGCATATCATGGTACTTCCATTTCATTAATACTATATAACTGTTCATCAGGGAAATTCTCTAAAATTTCATTTGCAAAATAAGTTAATATTTCTATTTCTATTTTAGACAAATGATCAGCTATTTGATTATCATTTCCCTTTCTATTAATCACAATAAAATCAAATTCTTGCAATAGAAGTATCTATCTAATTAATCTTGGTTTAGCATCCTTCTTTTGCATTAAATATTTAATAGCTGAATGATCTGTACGCACTATACATTTAGCTCCAATTAAATAAGGTCTAAATTTATCAAAGGCATAAACAATAGCTAATAACTCTCTTTCAGTAATAGTATAGTTAGTTTGAGCATTATTTAGAGTTTTCTAGCATAAAATATAACTTTAAAAACTTTGTCGTGTCTTTGTCCTAATTCAACTCCAATAACATAATCACTAGCATCGCACATTATTTCAAATGATTTCTCTCAGTCAGGTGGTATTATAATAGATGCAGTGACTTATTTTTTCTTTAATAATTCAAATACTATGGTGCATTCTTCATTAAAATCAAATTTTGAATCTTTTTTTAAAAGTTGGCAAAGAGGTATAGTTATTTTTGAAAAATTTTTATGTAGCGCCTGTAAAAACTAGCATGTCCTAGAAAACTTCTCACCCCTTTAACACTAGTAGGCAGAGGTAATTTTTCTATAACGTAGATTTTTGCAGGATCTACCTCCATGCCTTTTTCAAAAATTTTATGCTCGAGTACAATATCTCCTGCAACCATAAATTGATATTTTTCCCAATTTAATATTATTTGTCTTTTTCACATACTTCCAGAACTTTTTCTAAATTATTAAGGCATAATTCAAGTGAAGTCCTGAATACAGAAAAATTGTCCATAAACACTTCCATTTCATATTCTATAAAATAACTAAAAATTGACTTCATACATCGTTGAAATGTTGCAGGTGCATTGCATAGTCCAAAAAGCATTCTACGAAAAGCAAATGTTCCATATGACCTTGTAAACATTATTTTCTCTTAATCTTGTGGAGCAATTAGAATTTAGCGATAACTAGTATATCCATCTAAAAAATAATAATACTTATTTCCTGTCAATCTATCCAACATTTAGTCTAGAAATGATAAAGGAAAGTGATCTTTTCTGGTGGCCATATTTAATTTTCTATAGTCAATACAAATTCACCAACCAATTACTTGTCTTTTTGGTATTAATTCATTTTTCTCAATTTCTTCAACAATCACTCCTTTCTTCGGGATACAGTGAATTGGGCTTACCAAAGCACTATCTAAAATAGGATATATAATTCCAGCATCTAACCATTTTAAAATCTTTTTTAAACAACTTCTTTCATTATCGGGTTAAATTTTCTCTAAGGATCAGCTTTAGGTTCATATTGTTCATCAAATAAAATTTTGTGCATAGAAATTGAAGGACTAATTCCTTTAATATCTGCTAAAGTCTATCCAAAAGCCTTTTTATACTTTTCCAACATCTTTTATTAACTTTTATTCTTGAATTTCAGTTAATTCGGAAGATATAATAACTGACAATGTAGATGACTCTCCGAACAATACATATTTTAAATGGGTAGGTAATATCTTTAATTCAAGTTCAGGTGGTTTAATACTTGAAGGAATAAGATTTTTATTATCATTTTTAAGTAGGCCTAACGTTTCAAATTTGCCCTAAATATAATCCAAATCTTCTTTAATTTCATCTTCACTCTAAAAAATTTCTCCATGCTTAAATTTATCTTCGAATTCTTTTTTAAATTGTTCATTACTTAGATAATCAGCTACTTCCATCCTGAAACATTCATTATCTTTTTCTATTACCAGATATTTCATAGCTTTTACTATATTAAATTTTACTTCTTGATCATTAACTCTCATTATTAATTCACCTTTTTGTACATATATTAAAACTCTTCTTATTGCAAGAAATGATCCCTAAAATAATAGGAATCTGTTTATCTTCCTCCATATCCAATACTATAAAGTCTACAGGGAAAATAAATTTATCCACTTTTACTAGTACATCCTCAGTAACTCCTTTTGGATAAGTTATTGATCGGTCAGCTAACTGAAGAGTTATAGTAGTAGGGAAAATTTCTCCCAAATCTAAGCGTTTAAGAATTGATAAGGGAATAAGATTGATACTCGCTCCTAAATCACATAAAGCTTTTCCATAAAACTTTTCACCAATTGCACAAGATATAGTAAAACTACTAGGATCTTTTAAATTTTCATGGAGCTTTTTTTGAATAATAACACTACACTCTTCACTGAGTACAACAGTCTCATGATCTGTAAACTTCCTTTTCTTATTTAGTACATCCTTCATAAATTTTGCATAACTTGATATTTGTTCCAAAACTTCAACAAAAGGAATATTTATTGTTAACTTCTTAAGGATTTCTAAAAATTTTGTAAATTGTTTATCTTTATTCTTTTACTCCAATGTTTGAGGAAACAGAGGTAATATTTTTTCTAAAGGAACCTGTGTTTGTTCATTTTCTTGTTGATCATTTTCAATTTCTTCCTTCTCTTCATCAAATTCAGTTTCTCTTTTCCAATTTTTAATCGTATAGCTTTAATTTTCTCCTTATTTTTATCTTTGGGATTAACTTCCATAGTACTCGGAAGAATTCCTGAAGGTCTATTACTAAGTGCAGTAGCAAATGTTCTAATTGATTTTCAATATTTTCAATAGCAGCCCCTTGATTTTGTATTTGGTTTCCCATATTCAACATCACTTCTTCCATTGTCAACTTCTTTTCTTAACTTGTAGGTTAGGATTGGAGTTAAATCCTGGAGGATAATAAGGTCGAAAATTAGGATTTTCTTGATTGTTCAAATTTATAGATGGATTCACTGAATTAATATAATTATTCCAACTAAAATTTAGGGTGATTTTTCCATCCAGGGTTAAAATAATTAGAATAGGGATTGTTATTTTGATTAATTATAGTGTTTAAGGTTTCATAAAATGGTTGAGTATCAATAATCTGTCATAGTGAATTTTCCTATAATACTGGGGATATTTGAGAATAGTTTACACATATTTGATCAATCTTTTTAGAAATCACAGCAATTTGAGATGCCAAAATAGGCATTACATCAGAATGATGAATATTGGCTACTCTCTTAGGATTTACCCTTTCAGAGGGCCATTGAAAATTGTTAGTAGTCATTTCATCAATTAAATAATATACTTCATCAAAAGGTTTTGACATTAATGATCCGCCCGCATCAGCATTTATAATAGATCTTAATGATCCTACTAATCCATTGTAAAAGGCATGAATTATTAACCAATCTGGCAAAGTATGGTGTGGAAATTTTCTAAGAAGATCCTTAAATCTTTCCCAGGCTTCATATATCGATTCCCTCTCAAACTGACAAAAAGATGTAATATCATTTCTAAGCTTAGCAGTTTTCGAGGGTGGAAAATATTTAGCCAAGAATTTTTGTGATAGTTCTCCCCAAGTTCAAATAGATCCAGGTGCTAATGAATTTAACCAAGCCTTGGATTTATCCCTTAATGAAAAAGGAAAAAGTCTAAGCCTAACAACATCATAGACACTTTGTCATATTTAAATGTAGCACAAATTTCAAGAAAACTAGCAAGATGTAAGTTAGGATCTTCAGGTTTAAAAGTAGCACAAATTTCAAGAAAACTAGCAAGATGTAAGTTAGGATCTTCAGTAGGTGTCCTCCAAACTGATTATTTTGCACCATTTGGATAATATCAGGTTTAAGCTCAAATGAATTAGTAGCAATATCAGGATTTTGAATAGTTAAATAAAGTTCATATGTTGTCAAATTTGCATAATCTTTTAAAGGTCTTTGTCGATTCTCATTTATTGGATTTTCTAGATTATTTGCCATTTCTTTCAAATTCTTAATTTCTCTTTATTGTTTTTGAATATTTCTAATAGTACGTTCTAATTCTGAATCGTAAGGTACTAAACCTTTAGATCTAAGATTTGACATAAAAAAATAAAGTAAGCAAAGTAAAATTCTTTAAAAATGAACTCTTAAATAATTTTTTTTTATTTTTGTGTTTTATTTTTTTTATAAATTTGTATATATATATATATATATATATATATATATATATATATATATATATATATATATATANATTAAATTGTGTAAAATATATATAATTATAGACTATTAGTAATGAGATTTTATGCATGTATATGTGTCATTATCAAATAATAATGAACTTTCTATTTAAGTCCCAAATATCGATCCCACGAGGAAGGTGTAAGTTAGCAATGATAAATTTTAACAGAAAATTTACAGAAAATCAAATGAAATCACTATCACTAATTTTGAATGTTGATATATTCGCCAAACTAAATTACTTAACTATTAGCAAAACGGAAATGAAAATTTTTAATAATAACTACCAATCTACTAACTATGTTTATGTAATGAAGATTTCTCATGTGAAAAAGCATCCTTCCCACTATAATGAAATTTTGGTGAAATGAGATGAGATAAATGTTTATAACATGTATTGTGTCAAATAAGAGCAATTTTAATTTTCTACCCTGATACACTGCATAGAAAATCATTGGTTAATCTTAGGTTTAGTCTCTAAATACATGGCTAGGCTAAGAGGATACTGGCTCCCACTTCCCTTCACCTGAAGGCTAACTCTCGTTTTAGTTTTTAAACACTAAGACCAAATTAGGGATTTTAGTTTTTCACCCTAAAGATTCTCCAATTCTACACTCAACAAAGAATATTTCCCTATTTATTTGCACTTAATTTTTTGAATGAATTTCTCCTTCAAGAAATCAAATGTGACCCTCACTTTGTTGTAGAACTCATACTTCATTTCCCGGTTCATATGTTTCACAACATATTTTAACAAATCAATTATCCAGATTGAAAGTAAATTAAGTTTGGAGTTGAAAAATCATCACAATTTATTTTATATTTTAATTATGGCACATTCATATTATCTCTTCATTTCACCATATCTCAGAGTATGGAGATAGATAGAGGGAACTACTCAGTTTCATTTCACCATATCTCAGAGTAAGGGTAAAGAAGGGGAAAGATAGAGGGAACTACTCAGACTTCATGAGAATGATACAATAAAACAAAAATTTTATATATAAAAGAAAGTTCATACAACATTAAATAAACAAACAAACGTATCTGGAACACTTTTTCAAAGGAAATCCTTTGTAGCCTTTCCTTAGAAATATAGGAAGAAGAATTCGCTCACTTTTCTCTTTCTCCATCGCTCTTATAGAAAGTTTTACACTAAATCTCACTACAAAAACTCTAAAATATGAAAGAAAAATTAATAATTGACTCCAATATGGTGGTGGAATGAAGATGGATTATGAAAATATGGCGTGATGGAATATTGTGGAGCGAAAAATGATTGTTGAGGAGCGAAAAACGTAGAAGATTCCCTTTTCTGATGAAATTTAGCCCCAAATAAAGCCCAAGGTCGGTTCTCCAAGAGGTGCCTCCAAAAACTCTTCAAAAATCATCCAAATAAATCGAACCTTCTAGAAACGGGGTCTGAACCGCCTTTAGTTTCGTCGACGCTAGTTTGGCGTCGTCGGCACTGAGTAAAAATTCTTCAACATTCGTGGTTCTGCGTCGTCGATGCTAACCTTGGCGCTGCCGGCGTTGAGTATTTCCTTAAAAACGTCATTTTGTCTTCAAATTTTATCTTTTTTGTTTCGTTTTTGCTTTAAGCCATAAAAATCAGCAATCTGCAAGAAAACATCAAAATACATTCCATTAAAGTATAATATCACCAAAAATAAGTATCAAATATGGGTCTAAAAATGCATATATGTTAAGTGTATCATCCATCAATTGAAAAGCCTCCAGAACTTGAGTTGAAGTTACTTCCTGATCATTTAAAATATGCATTTTTAGGAGATTCCTCTACATTACCAGTTATAATTTCCTAAAAGTTAATGATGGAAGAAGAAGAAAGATTGATGAAAATTTTGAAAAATATTAAGAAATCCTTTGGATGGACAATAGCTGATATTAAAGGAATCAGTCCTTCAATTTGTATGCATAAAATTCATATGAAAGAGAACTGCAAACCCAGGGCTGATCCTCAAAGGAGATTGAATCCTGTTATGAAAGAAGTTGTTAAGAAATAAATCTTAAAGTGGTTAGATGCTGGAATTATCTACCCTAATTTAGATAGTGCATTGGTTAGTCCAATTCATTGTGTTCCTAAGAAATGAAGAGTAATTGTGACTGTGAACGAACATAATGAATTAATACCAACTATACAAGTTGCAGGGTGGCGAATATGCATTGATTATAGAAAATTAAATCTTGCCACTATGAAAGATCATTTTCACTACCCTTTATAGATCAAATGTTGGATAGACTAGATGGGCATAAATACTTTTATTTTCTGGATGGATATAGTGGTCTATTCTAGATCAAATGCTGGATTGACTAGATGGGCATAAATACTTTTATTTTCTAAATGGATATACTGGTTATCACCAAATTCAATAAATGCTGGATAGACTAGCTGGGCATAAATACTTTTGTTTTTTGGATGGATATACCGGTTATAGTTGGATAGACTAGCTGGGCATAAATACTTATGTTTTTTGGATGGATATACTGGTTATCACCATTTTTTGGATGGATATACTGGTTATCACCAAATAAAAATAACTCCTGAGGATCAAGAGAAAACAACATTTACCAGTCCATATGGTACTTTTGCTTTTAAAAGAATGTCCTTCGGTTTATGCAGTGCCCCTACTACATTTCAAATATGTATGATGACAATTTTTTGTAATTTAAATGAAAAAAGGATTGAAGTATTTATGGATGATTTTTTAGTGTTTGGAACTTCATTTAATTTGTGTTTAGAACATTTATCAAAAGTCTTTAAGTGCTGTCAAGAAACAAATTTAGTCCTTAATTGGAAAAAATGCTAATTTATGATGACATGAGGAATTTTATTACGATCATATTTAATGGGAACTCATTGTGTAGTTCATACAAATCATTTTACTATTAAGTACTTAATGAAAAAGAAGGATGCTAAACCAAGACTTATAAGATGGATTCTTCTTTTGTAAGAATTTGATTTTACAATAGTAGATTGGAAGGGAATTGAAAATCAAATTGCTGATCATTTATCCAGGCTTGAATTAGAAAAACCACTCTATTTTGAAAAAGAAATTAATGAACATTTTTCAGATGAAAAAAATTATTCAATATTAATGAGTGGTTTTGTGATATGCCGATATGATATTATACCTTTTGGACAGACATACCAACAGAAGAGGAAATTTATTTCTGAAGCTAAGAATTATTTTTGGGATGGCCCATTTTTATATAAATAAAGAAAGGATTTGATTATTCGAAGATGTGTACCATTAGAAGAAATTTATGAAACTGTCTAAAAATGTCACAATTTTGATTTTGGGGGATATTTTGGTGTTGATAAAATGACATACAAAATTTTATAATCTGGATTCTATTGGCCTATGATTTTTAGAGATGTTAATGAATGTATTAAAACTTGTGATAGATGTCAAAGAGTAGGCAATATTTATAGAAGAAATGTGATTCCCTTCAATTATATGCTAGAAGTTGAAATATTTGATGTTTGGGGATTAGATTTCATGGGACAATTTATACCATCTTTAAAAAATTTATATATATTATCAGCAATGGACTATTTCTCCAAATGGATAGAAGCTGTTGCTTTACCTAGATGTGATGCTCAAAGTGTTGCAAAATTTTTAAAAACGAACATATTTTGTAGATTTGGGATGTCGAGTGTTATCATAACTAATGGGGGAAATCATTTGAGAAATGCCATAATGGAGAAATTATTAAAGAAATATAATATAAACCATATAATTGCTACTGCTTATTATCCTCAGACAAGTGGTTTGGTTGAATTATCCAATGAGGAAATTAAAAGAATTATGGAAAAATCTATGAATCCAGCAAAAATGGATTGTTCAATCAAACTTGACTAAGCTTTGTGGGCTTATATGACTGCATATAGAACTCTTATAAGAATGTCCCCATATAGGCTAATATTTGGGAAAGCTTATCACTTACTAGTTAAACTTGAGCATAAAGCATATTGGGCGATTAAAGAGTTCAATTATAATTTGAAAGATGCTTGTGAGAAAAGGTTATTGCAATTAAATGAGCTTGAAGAGATAAAGAATGAATCTTATGAAAGTGTTAAGATTTATAAAGAAAAGATGAAGAAGTGGCATGATCAAACAATTCTTACTAAAAATTTTCAGCCAGGGCAACAAGTTTGGCTATATAATGCAAGGTTAAGATTATTTCCAGAGCCCAGGTGGATGGGCCCATTTGTTGTGATAGAAGTTTATCCTTATGAAGCTGTGGATATTAAAGATCGTAAGACTGATAAAGTGTTTAAAGTGAATGGTCATAGACTGAAACCTTATTTTGTAGGGGATCAACATAAATTTAATGAAGGAATGATGTTGGGCCAACCAGAATAAGCACTGGTTACGTCGGGGTGATGACGTAAAACCAAGCGCTTTGTGGGAGATGATACACGAAGGCTAGTTAATGCATATGCACAGTAAAACAATAATTTTGATGGTATTTTTCACTTATATTTCCTTATTTTGCAACAAAACCAAAAACTTGACTCCTTATATTTCCTTATTTTGAAAAATAAGAATTTAACTTCTTAATTTATATATATTTATATTGGGATACTACATAAGTATATGTATTGTTATCAAGCAATATATGACTTTTTGATTAAGACCTGAATATCGAACCCACAAGGAAGATTATGCATATGAACTATTTAGAAAGTTTTCTATTTTTAAAAGATAATTACTTAAAATAAAAACGATCTTTGTAGGAATTTAAAATTTAAATATTTTTGATATTTTAACGAAATAGTAACAACTTAAAAAAATAATTAAAGTTTTTGTAGAAGAAAAGTACTTAATATAAAAATATTTTTCTTCTTATCATGAATCAGTAATAAGTATAAGAATTTTGTTGTGGAAGTATGCAAATTGTTTTGTGCCAAATAGGAACAATAATATTCTTTATCCTTACTAGAGATGTTATAAAGAACATTGGCTAATTTAAAGTTTGAATAGTTCTGAAAACAGGCTAGGCAGGGAAGATACTAGCTTTCACTCTAGAGTTCCCTCAATTCCCTCCACCTGGGGGCTAACATTCTCGTATCAGAACCTAAAATAATAGACCAAATTGGGTGATTTAACCTGTTACTTTAAAGTCCTCTAACTCTATACCCATCAATCAATATTTCTTTATTTATTTGCACTCAATCATATGAACTACATTCTCATTCATACAACCTCATGTGATTCTTTCCAATTGTTCACTAAGACAGTACCAGCCCGGTTCTTACATGTTCTCCCAACAAATTTTAACATCTAGATTGGCCAAATCAAGAAGTAAATGAAGTGAATAGATTTAAATCATCATAACTTCTTCCAACAATAAAGATCAATACTCTCCACAATTTCCATCTAAAACTTAATTACTTATCATTTTAAGAAGAAAGTTAAAGAAAACTACTCAAAATCTATAGAGAAAATAAAACCACACTTTAGTTTAAAAGAAGAAATTATTATCAAACTAATAACAAGTCTCAATTAAAACCAAAAGTAGTCTAAAATAAAAGGATAAAAACTTATCTCAAGTCCTCCACCAAACTCTTGAAGTTCCTTTGAATCTCTTCTCTTTCACAATCACTCAAAACAAAATAACAAAAAGGATAAAGTAAATAAAAAGTGGTTCCTGAAAATCCTTTTGAACTAACTCCCCAGAGAATAACTTTCAAAAATTGCCAATTTTTTCAGGACTCTTTTCTAAGTCCTCTCTTCTTTCTTTTATAGTTTTGCAAGAGGTGCCTTGGGATCTCTTCAAAATGTGTCTTGATTCACTGTATTTACCCAGGAGACGCATCCTTTCATGATAATTTTCATCTATGGTGGTTACAACGACCTATTAAGCTAATGGGTACCTCAAAAACCTCTTCAAAATTCATGAAAACTTAATTTACTCATCTAGTAACTGCCACTGGCACTTAAGTGCAGCGTTTCAGTGCTTAGGCATGGCCTTCTCTATTTAACCAACACTTAAGCGTCGGATCTAGCGCTTAAGCATCAAAACTCTTTTGCCAAATTTTTCACCTTTTTGCTCCAAATTTGATCTTTTTGCACTCATTTAAGCATTTTTTTCCATTTTTACTTGTATCTGCAAGAAAAACATAAAAATACTTTCCATTAAAGTGTAATATCTAAAAAAATGGTATAAAAATGTGTTTAAAAATACTATATAATTTGGGTGTATCAGAAGACAACCCATAATTATCAGTGTGTTTTTGCTTTAAATATTATTTGTGTGTGATTAAGAAAATTGGGGTAGTATTTTTTAGACTATTATGTGTTAGTATTGATTTTAAAGACTAATATTTAGAACCCAGACATGTTAGAATGAGAATTTATACATTAAGTTGATTGATGCAAAAATGTGCACTAGCGCTTAAGCGCCAATATTCGACGCTTAAGCACGACAGTTAAAAAACATATGCAAAATTAAGATTCTAGAAGGTTTAACCACCAATTAGTTTGTAAAAATGTGCCAAGGCAGTTCCAAAACGTGCCTAGGAGTTATTAGAAGAATTTAGTATAAGAGAGAGTGAGATTTTGATAAGATGTCTTCATGGGAGATGGATATGAAAAAGAAGGAAGAGACCATGAGGAAGAGATTTCTTAGTCAAAGTGCACAAGAGATGTATAATGGTTTCATAGCCGTTAGTATCGAAGGAATATCAGAAAATATCAACAAAATTGAGACTACCATTGCTTTACTTGAGCCCAAGGTAATTGAGATTCATGCACATCTTGAGCATATTGGATGGCAATTGAAAATGCAATTTAGTCATACTAATTATATAGAGGAAGTGGATAAGGAGATATTTCTTAAGCAGAAATGGATTAAAAAAGATAGTATCAGAGCTCGCGACCACCATCCGTTTTATCAACTTTATATTCTGATTGCCCCAGGAGAGTCTAATGAAAGACGAGAGTTTGTTCCATCAAATGAAGAATGGAATGAAGTTTGATGTCAGAGTTTGTTTGTTGGGAGTCGTTGTGTTTTTTGTGTCAGTGTTTAAGTCTTATTTTTACTGTTTATGCTTTTATGTGTTTAATTGTGAATGTTTGTTAATTGTTTTTGCTTAGAAAATTCTCATCTGAGACTATTTGGAGTGAGAATTAAGTGTTACATGTATTTGTGATAGTTTGTGAATGAATATACGTTTGTTTGTGTGAAAAATAATATTATTTTCACCCTCAAATTGAATTGAGTTATATAGAGAATTTTGAGAGAGAGGAGAGTTAAAGGAGATGAAAATAGTCATTTAAGTGTTATGAGACCATTTAGGGGTGGTATACTTAGGCAAATAGTGCATTTTACTTAAATTTTAAAATCTCCAAAATCGTGCATTGGCGCCAAAGCGCCACATTCTAGCGCTTAAGCGTGAGGTAACCCGAGAGGCAGGCGCCTAAGAACCACTTATCCGAACTTAAGCGTCGGTTCATGAAAATGGGTTTGCGAACAGTTAAAAATGAAAAATTAACCCAAAAATTGCCATTTTTTACCCTCCCGTCACCTTCAACCTCTCGAAATCACGATTTTGGAGAGCTAGGGCACACTACTAAGTGGAGATTTCTTGGTGGAATTAAGAAAACTTTGCTAGATTCGGATTTCTTAAGGAAAGAGCTTTACTTCTATGCAAAAATTCTGGATTTTCACCATGTATTTTGAGTACATTTGGAAGAATTCAAAAATTCACTATTCATGGTGAAAAATTAGAAAAAAATTTATGGAATTTGCATAGGAAGTGTAGTTCATGCTTTTAGAAGTTTAGTTTAGTAGTTTGGACTTGATTTTTTAAGTTATTTTTGGAATTTTATAAAATTGTAGGATAACACCAAGAATGAAGAGGGGTAAAGGAAAGAGCCCTTTTGATTCGAGCAACTTTGTGAGTTTGAAAGCTCAAGATAGGCACAGTGATGTGTTGCAATCACAAAAGCTTATCTATGAGCATTATTTTATGAATTAAGTGGATATGTAGAAGATCTGATCGTTCGTCGACAGTGGGAACGATTCTATTGTTTTTCTGCTGTTGTAGTTATTTTTGTTGTTAGGGAGTCCTATGCAAAACTCCCTGAAGCTAAAGATGATAGAGTCATCATTCGAGGAAAGTTGGTACCTTTTCACCGGTGGTAATCAATTTTTTCTACCATTTGCCACCATATACTTTATGTTTTTATGCAAATTATAGTTCGACTGAGACGGACTCTGTAAAATCACTAATGAGAGGAGAGTCAATTTTTCTCATCTGAGACTATTTTTTATGCTCGTCTGCTACCAATAAATCATCTCAGTGAAGTTACCAAAGAGAGAGAGCAACATTAAATTATTGTATCCAGGAAGGAAAGCTCATCAACCTTGGAGCTTTGATTTATCAGACTATCATTAGTTCTGCCACTATTATTACTACTGCAAGTCTGGGATTTGCTTCCTTGATCTTTTCTTTATGTCAGTAGGCTGGAGTGAAATATGATAGCTGGGAGGAAGTACTGTTGCCTCTAAAGCCTATTACAAAGGTGAATTCGAAGACTTATTCTGAACATTCTATTTTTTGCTGGAGAGGAGGATTTTCAAGGAGTTATGGAATGGAAGCGTCTGCTGCTTCTACCTCTGCTGCATCTACATCTTAACCATCTACCTCAAAACCATCTACTTCTAAAGGTGATTCTACAGAAACCCAAGATCAATTATTACAAAGGATGATGATTAATATCAACTATACTGCAGATAAGGTAAGAAATTTAGAAAGCTTTGCAAGTCATATTGATGGGTGTAATAGAAGGAAAAGTGATTATGAAGAGAAATTTCACTCATCTTTGGAGAGCCTCATTAGGGGTAACCAAGGAGTGCAATTTTCTCCATATCCTAGATACCCTGATTATGAGCCTACAAATGTCTAGAATAGCGGTGATTCTGAAGATGATGAGGAGGAGGACTGAATTATTTTTATGTTTGTAATATGTGTTAGACTATGTGCTTTGGACTTGAGATTTGTGATGTGTTGTTTATTTTTATGTTTGGACTTGAGACATGTGATGTGATGTGTTTTTATGTTTTGAACTTGTTACATTTAAATTTGTACCTGTTTAGATTTTCTGATATATGAGACTTTTATTTTGTTTAATTGTGTTGTGATTTTGTGTTTTGTTAGTAGTTTGTTTTAAAATTATAGGGTAGTAATTGTTGTTGTGTGTTGATTATTGTGTTAGTTAGTTAGAATTGAATTTAATCCTATATCTTTTGAAAAGTTGAAAATCTTGCTAACTTTAGTTCTAAATTTTAAACTTAGAAAACTGTTACCCTGTATTTTTCTTTTATATTGTTACTGTGTTTGTTTTTATGTTGAGACTGTGAAGTCAAAGTTAGTGTGTTTATTTGTTTTTATGTTTGTACCCACTACTTAGATTAAAATGAAAATGTAGAAAATTGATCAAAAATTAATTTTACTTCTATTTTTAGTTTTATATTTGTATACTTAGGATATAAAAATTCTTGTAAGCATGTTATTTCAATTTTCATTCATGCTTATATATATCTTAAATTAAACTACTTAATTATTAAAAAATTAAGTTTGGGGGGTGACCAAAGTAAAATATGTTGATATTTTTGTACCTCTTTTATACTATTTTTAATGATATTGCATTTTAAAAAAATGTATTTTTGATGTTTTATTGCAGGAATGATAAATTAAATTCAATGGAGCAAAAAGATGCAAAAAGGAGCGAATTTGAAGCAAAAAAGGACCAAAATGTGGAGAATTACACTAGGGTGCCGACGACGCCATCGACGCTGCTGACGGTGAGCTTTTCCCGAGGCTACAAGACAAAATCTCCAGAAGGCCGCCGATGGCGCCATCGAGGCCGCCGACGGCTGGATCGATGGTTATGTGTACTTGTACAATGGATAAGGCCGGATTTTGGAGGGGTGCATAAGTAACTCTTGGGAAAACTCANTGTAAGAAAGGAAGAGATTCAGAGGAACTTCAATGAGTGTTCTTGGGGAGAAATTTAGAGATAAGTTATTTACTT
>JXCR01148402.1:93284-132316 GCA_002079205.1 Phalaenopsis hybrid cultivar
TAAGCCTTAGTCCGTAGTATTCTATTTCTCCCTGTGGGATCGATAACTAGGACTCCATTAGAGCCCTATATTACTTGAGCGATACGTATACTTGCGTTGACAAATTTGACTTTGACATTATTGAATATTATATCTATACATCTTTATTAAATCAAACACATATATATAAAGTTGCAGTCAAGATTTTGACACCGTTGCTAGAATTTAAGTCTTCTAGTAGCATCATCAAATTCTTGTAATTGTTGATTTACAAAAGGAAAAAGGTCGGTCAGGGGGGGGAATGAAAAATATTTTTAAAACTTGAATTTTATTTGTTCTCAAATGTGCTACAAGTGAATTTGATTTGAACAGAAAAATGATCATGTATATGAAGTTATATTAGGGAAGTAAAATTTAATTTTAGAAATGAGTAAGAGAATTTAGTTAAAATTCTGAGTAATGAAGAAAAACTTTAACTTAAAAATTTTTAGTATAGAAAATGTTAAATATAGTAAAACTATCTTTTGTAAGAAAAATTGTATTTTTGAAAAAATTAGAAAATTTAGACTTTTATTTTTAATACTTAAATTTCTTTTATTAAAAATAATTTTCAAAATTATTATTATATTCATAAGTAGAAGAATTATATCAGGACTTTGCTTTAGGAATGGAGAAGTGGAATTCAAAACCATTATAGGCCTATTCAGATATAGTAATCCTTGTTTGAAAAAAAAAAAAGAAAAGAAAAGAAAAAGAGAAAAAGAAAAAGAAAAGAAAAGGAGAAAAAAAAAGAAAAAAAAAAAGAGAAAAAGTAAGGGAGGAGAAGCTTGAAGATTATTGTCTAATCAAAATTGGTTCCACATTTGATCTTTTAAAGTATAAGACTTGAGAAACCTTTAAGCTTAAGGATATAATATAGTAAGTAAAATTATTCTTAATAAAAAATTTTAAGTGGATATAATAGAAGGAGGACTAAATTCTAAATTTGGAAAATCTGCAATATTTCTAAATTCATATTTTTATATTTATTAACATAAAAAATTTCTAAACTTTAAGTTGGTCTCATTTACTGAATATTTTTTTCTAAATTAGACTACTATATTTCTGAATCTAAATTTTAGTAAGTCCTAAAGAAACTCATACACATATCATACTTATTTAGTTTTTAAAGAGTGAAGTGTCACTTGAGGACAAGTAACATTTTAAGTTTAGGGGATTTTGATACACTTAAAATGTATAGTGTTTTTAGATGCATTTTTATATCTATTTTTGTGATATTGAACTTTAATGGAAGATATTTGTGTGTTTTTTTTCTTTCAGGTACAAGTAAAAAGGTGAAAAATGCTAAAAGGAGTGAAAAATGATCAAATTTTGAGCAAAGAGGTGAAAATTGTGCTAAAATGTTTTGGCGCCTAAGAGTCAGATCTGGCGCTTAAGCGCTGGTTAAACAGAGAAGGCCGTGACTAAGCATCAGAGGCCCCGTCCTTAAGCGCCAAATGTAGTTATTAGACAGTTTTCTTCATTTGCTCAATTTTCAAGAGACATTTGAGGCACCTTATGGCTAAAAAGGGTGGTTATGGCTATTAGGAACAAAGATATTATTAAAAGACTTGCGAAAGGAGGCATCCCTTGGAGAATACATCGAATTTGGACACATTTTGAAGAATTTCGAAGGGACCTTTTAGAGATTTATAAAAGAAGGAAGTTGAGACATTTGAGGTGGGTGCTTGAAGAGGGAGAGAGTGCTGAGTCTTGAGAAGATTGTGGAGAATCTTGTGGAGCGATTCATGCACCACACAAAATTTACCTTTATCATTTTTGTATTTAGTTTTATTTTAAGAATTTAGAGTGTTGTAAAAGAGAAGAGATTCAAAGGAACTTCATGGTGGAGGATTTGAGATAAGTTTTTATCTTTTGTTTTTAAACTACTTTGGGTTTTAATTGAAACTTCTTGTTGGTTCAACAATGATTTCTACTTTTAAACTAAAGTGTGGTTTTTTTTTCTCTATGGATTCTGAGTAGTTTTCTTTGTCTTTCTTCTTAAAATGATAAGTAATTAAAGTGTTGGATGAAAGTTGTGGAGAGTATTAATCTTTAATGTTGGAAGAAGTTGTGATGATTCAATTCCATGTACTTCATTTACTTCTTGATTTGACATATCCAGATATTAAAATTTGTTGTGAGAACATGTAAGAACCGGGCTAATATTATCTCAGTCAACAATTGGAAAGAATCACATGAGGTTGTATGAGTGAGAATGTAATTCATATGATTGAGTGCAAATAAATAGAGAAATAATCATTGAAGGTTGTAGAGTTAAAGGACCTTAAAGTGACAGGTTAAAGCCCTTAACTTTTTTATTATTTTAGGTTCTGATACGAGATGTTAACCTCTAGGTAGAGGGAGTCAAGGGAACTCTAGAGTGAAAGTTAGTATCTTCCTTGTCTAGCCGGTCTTCTGAACTATTCAAACTTTAAATTAACTAATGTTCTTTATAACATCTCTAATAAGGGTAAAAAATATAATTGCTCCTATTTGACACAAAACAATTTGCATAATTCCATAACAGAATTCCTATGCTTATTACTGATTCATAATATAGAGAAGGATATTTTCAAATTTAGTGTTTTTCTTTTACATAAACTTACGTTATCTTTTTAAATTGTTACTATTTTGTCAAAATATCAAAAATACCAAAAATATTTGAATTTTAATTACTACTAATACATCTATAGTTTAAGTAATTATCTTTTTAAAATAGAAAGTTTGTTGTTCAATAGAGCATATTGCATAATTTTTTTGTGGGTTCAATATTTTGGTCTTAATAAAAGAGTTCTATATTACTTGATAATGATACTTATACTTGCGTAGTATCCCAATATATATATATATATATATATAATTGAAAAGTGAAATTCTTATTTTCTTCAGGATCATGTTTTGACTGTGTTTCAAAGTAAGAAAATATAAGTGAAAATATAATCAGAAACATTGTTATGCTGTTGCATATAAACAGTCGACATTATTATTCAAAATCAAATGATTCTGAAGTGATGGGCTTTAGTTAAGAAGATGATAATTCATTTATTTTAAGCCCACAATTGAATATGATATGATCTTTTAATAAGGATATGTACCACATAGATTAAAATTTTAAAATTTGTCAATTCTCTCATTGAGATTGTTAAGGTCTTGGTAGTGACATAGGCTCAATATTTAAATTCATTTGATGAGATTTAGAAAAGGTAACATGATTAATGGTAAACACCTCTAAACACTATAAGCCCAACTATAGTGGTGAGTACAAAATCTTTAATGACCTAAACTTATCCTAGGATCATCCACCTACATAACTCTTAAGTAAAATGTCAACTGATAAATTGAGTACCCTATCCTTAAGAAAATTAAATATGTCAAGGTTCATCGAGTAATAGGGTAATTTTAGCTCAACCCTGGATTATTAATAGAACAATATGAAACGTTCAAAATGAACTCGAAATGTTTCAAGAGATCTTTAAAGCGATTCACGGTTATTCCCCGAACACTTTGGAATCACTTGGACATCTTGAGGGAAAAATTGAACTTTTTATATTTAGTTCTAAAATCATTCACTAAGATCTTTCGGAACTAATAAGTCATAGTTTGGGGTCTATTAGATACACCTTCATCCACCCTTGCAATTTTTTAAAATTCTTGTAAAATTATATACATGTTGCAAAAGCTATTCTTTCAGTGGGAATGTAGAGAAGAGGATAGATATGCTTTTACAGTGTTATTTAATTCTTGACATTTTATTTTCTGTAATCTCATTTTGCTGTAAAATATTATAACTTCTTAGTTTTTCACTTTAATTTACTTGCAAAAATCAAAACCATTTTTTCAAAAATTTTAAAATCTAAAACAAATTGTTTTAAAGGTAACCATAAATCCTTTGAAATGTCACTAAACATAACACGTCCTTCTGAATTTATGGGAGTTCCTTGGAGGAGGTAACCTACGATTGCTAACGAGATCTCCTTGATTTAAATGAGTTTCATAACTTGTTTAAACTCAGTATGTCCAAAAAAAAATAGTGATACCGAAACAAGGGAACCGTGGAATCCTAATTGGTGTTGCGCTAATCAACTTTAACCCACCAATAATGATTGAATTTCAACTTGTCATTTAAACCTTTAAACCTTAGACTTTATGACTGTTACTTTGCCGAGGATCCTAGAGCTAGCTTTGTGGGCAGCCTTCTATAACATGAGGATCTACAAAAACACATCTTTCCTTAGAACTAAACAACAAGCCATAGGATTTTGAGGTCATCTGCCTAGTGTGACATACATCCTCAAATTTTTCCTTAGGTACAATATAAGCCCTAATTTGTTTTAGGATTATGAGGTTGTCGTTCATCATAACCTAAATCCTCACATTTTCAGGCTATTTGTGTGATCGTCTCACACGAATGTAAGCCCTAACTAATAAAATTGGCAGGATGCAACATTTATATAATTCTTCTCGAAATTGAAGCCAAACCATAAGATAGCTTGGGAATTCACTAATGTTATTCTTAGGATTTGTGACAACCCCTAGTTCCTCTTCCTTTAGATTCCATAATAATGTTTTGAATTTAAGCCATTCCCTTCACTCCTTTAGTCCGATATTTTGAAAATTCCCACCCCTTGAAATTCTAAAGACAATATCCCCTGATTTTTATTGAGAGTTTTCTTAGGTGACTTCGGTTATCTAAGATGTAATTAACTATATGGGCTTGCCCTTATAGGAAATTTTTAAGAACCTAACTTAATATAAACTATATTTAGTTTTTTGTATTAAATAGGGAAACTTGTCGGTCAATATAAAAATGGTTTTTTACAGACTTAAACGAATGTCATAAATTCCTTAGTTTATTTAACCGAGCCTCACCAATAAGTAATGTATCTATTCTTTGGGATGGATGCATTGCTTGGGGTGTTAGGCTCGTTTATTTAAACTACTGAGGATATGGATTGGCTCAGTCGCATATTTTTAAAATTTAAAATAGTACTTTTCCCATATATATATATATATATATATATATATATATATATATATATATATATATANTAAATATTGTATGAGAGAACCTAAAAGAAAGCTCAACTCATACAATACAACACACACCAAATCCAGATAAAGCAAAGATACAAAAAGGTAAAAAACCAAAAAGCACAAAAGTGCTAAGGACGTCCAATTTTAGTTCTCCTCCCTCTAGTTCTCGGAAGTGAGCCGGCTAACAAATTGGTAAGGTGTGTACCATTGCCCGTAGTAACCAAAGTATCATCCATCAAATTTCTGAGCTCAAGTAGATCTTCATTTTTCTTCTTCCTCCTAGATGTGAAGACTTGTCATTCCTCATCCTATCATTGACTCATCTGATCAGTAGATTCCAAAGGTGGTCGGATAGGTGTAGGTCGTTGCACGTCTTGATCCCTATAAGCCTGAGTAATATTAACATCTTTTTGGACCTGATGAGTTATATATGTATGTATGTATATATATATACATATATATATATATACATATATATATATATATACATATATATATATATAGATATACATATATATATATATAAATATATATATATATATATATAAATTAAATTAAACATCTTTTAAAACTGGCGTCCGGATATCCATTCTGGCGACTAAAAATTTCTAATTTAGCGGCTGACATCTGTCACCTTAGAAACATCAATTTCATGTCCATCAAAACTTATTTCTCTATCTATTTTCACTCCCCCTTAAGTGATTGCAACGGCTTTGCCTAGAATGAAGTGTGACACTCCCTAGTTGGGTGAAATCATAGCCCTCCCGGGTTTTTATGTTTTTGGATGGATTTTAACCTCACAAGTCCACAATTTGTAAAGTCAATGAAGAATCGGTAAAATGTCATCACAATTTTTAAAAGTAAAAAGAATCTTTAAATTATTTTCATCCCATAAGATTAATTCCTAAGAGTAAGGAGAAAGAAAGAGAATTACTCAAAATTTATGGAGAATAAAACAAAAACACCAAATTTGTATTGAAATCCAAGTCTTAGAAATAAAAACTTAAACACCAATAAAAGTACTTTATGTCTTCTCCTCAACACAAATTGTGAAGTCTTCATTAAAAATCTTCAAAAGCTTACTCTTACAACTCAAAACACACTTAAACATAAAAGTGGGACTTCTTAAAGCCTTCAATTGCTGCAAAAAACTCCTGTTCATTCATTTTTCATCCATATTAATAGATCTCTGAAAATAATCAAGGGTTGCTTTAAATTCCCCTGTAAAATTTGGCCAAATTCAATGGATCTTCTAAAGGGAAGTTATTGGTGCTATAGTGCCAGTTTGGGAGCTATAACACCCCCTGTTTGTGCCTGATGCACCAAAAATATATGCATTTTAAGACCTATATTTTATACTCATTTATTGTGATATTGCACAAGGTATTTTTTATGTTTTATTGTAGGTTGATGATTTTTAGGACTTAAAGCAAAAAGGAAGCAAAAAGGATGAAATTTGGAGTCAAAATGGTTTTTTAGAAAAATTACTCAGCGTTGTTGGTGTCAAACTATGCGCCAACGATGCCATTTGACAGAAAGTACGTAATTAAATTTGGGCCACAGGCGCCGACGACGCCATCGTGGGCACCGACGGCGCCAAGGTCGGTGTTGGGCGAAATTCTAGAAGATTCGATGAATTTGGACACTTTTTGAAGAGTTATTGGAGGCACCTCTTAGAAAACTAACATTATGCTTTATTTAGAGCAAAAATTGCTCATAAAAAGTAGTAGTTAAAGGGGGGCTTGAGGGTAATTGAGTTTACTTAAGTGTTTTATTGTTTAGTGTGGCGAGTCTAAGTGTGATTTTCTCCTAAAAGTTGTTAAGAGAGGGAGAGAAGTGAGAGATTTCTTCTTGCATACATCTTTAAAGAGAAAATCAAGAGTCTTGTAAAGAGAGAAAGAGTTCAAGAGAGGCTGCAAGGAATTTGCTTTGAGAAAGAGTTACAGATAAGTGGTGTTTGTTTATTATTATTGTATAAACTTTCTTTTATTTATGAAATTTGTATTTTTTTGTATCTTTCTCACGAGGTCTGAGTAGTTTTCTATGTCTTTCTTTCTACTCTGAGATATGATGAAATGAAGAGATAATTTGGATGTATCAATTTTAAAATATAAAATAAATTGTGATGATTTTTTTCCACTCTGTTCTTAATTTACTTTTCGATCTGACCAATTGAAATATTAAAATCTATTGTGAAACATATGATTCGGGAAATGGAGTATGAGTTTTATAACAAAATGAGAATCACATTCAATTCTATGAAGGAGTGTTTTGTTCATGGAATTGGGTGCAAATAAATATATATTATTATTAGGCAAAAAATTGGAGATTTTAGGGTGACAGACTAAAATCCCTAATTTGGTCTTAGTGTTTAAGAACTAAAGTGAGAGTTAGCCTTCAGGGGAAGGGAAGTGGGAGCTCTAGAGTGAGAGTCAATTCCTCCCAGCCTAACCATGGATTTAGAGATTAAACTTAAGACTAACCAATAATTTTCTATAACACTTGACTAAGGGTAAAGAATTAAAATTACTCATATTTGGCACAATACAAATTAAAATCATTTATCTCTCTTATTTAACTAAAAATTCATTGTAGTGGGAAAGATGGTTTCTCACATTTGATAACTTCATCACAGAAATATAGTTTGGTAGTTATAGTTTAACTTTACTTTACAGTCTTGCTAGTAATTGATAATTTAGTTCTGATAGCACCTTAAACATTTGAAATTAGTATAGTAGACTTTATTTATTATTGCAAAATTACTAATTTAAATTACCATTATGAATTTAAACCTTCTTCATGGGATCAATATTTGGGGCTTAAACAGAAAGTCCTGTATTACTTGATAACGATACGTGTACTTGTGTAAAATTCCAACATAAATTGCTTAAATTTCTTATTAATAAATAACGAACCAAGTCATTGACATCGCTGCAAAGCGGAGTCATCTTCATTAATTTTACACAACTATAATTTTTGGGATCAGCGTCTGTGAAGCTATAGCGCAAGGGGGTGGCGCTATGACGCCATACAAATTTGCACCATTTTTGCTCATTTTTCCCTCATTTTCTCCAAATGTCCATTCTATGTACCTGAAACCAAATATATATAAAATACCTTCATTTAAAGGCCAAGTAAAATGCACTATAATGACTCGGGAGAGCTATGATAGAATTAACTAGGTTAGTCACATTGAATTATGGGGTATATATTGATATTCCTTGTAGGAAGATGCAAATGTCAGGAAAATATGCTTTGACAATTTAATTACATTATTTATGAAATTAAAATTGTTTTAACCAATAGTGTTGCTCCTATTTGTTGCTAGCCTATTTTATAATTTGTACTTAACAGTTTCTATACTCTACTTACATCCTTACAAGGGATGTTATTTTTAGAACCTCATATTCATCAATTCAAACCACGTTAGGTAGGGTTTCTATAAGATTTACACTTTACAGCTGCTTTTGATACTTTAAGATTACTTCGTAGGACTCGAACACAAACTAAATTCCAGGCTAGGAAAAAAAAATAAGTAAGCTAGAACTTTTTATAAGTCTAATTCCCTTGCTCCCTGTGGAATTAACATTCCAGACTCTAAAATTTGATATTGCCAATAAGACACGTGCATTTATGTGAGGCCCCAATGCGTGATTGCACCTGGAAGCAGTATCACCCCACATCCTCTAGCTTTTGTACTTCCTCTTAGATGGGTCTGGCCAATGGCGTTGTTGAGTTTTTGATCTTCTGCTTCATAGGTTGAAGCAATGGATTGGCGTTCAATATGTGACACACGACATCTATTAGCACACCAGACATCTCAACGGCTGTCCACGCGAAAACATTTCAATTTTCTTGGATGATTTGGATGAGCAGCTCCCTATGACCTGCATTAAAAGCTTCACTTATCAAGAAACATCTATCTGGTTCTCTTTCAACCGTCTAAACCTCACGGGCTATTTCTTTGGTCTCGAGGATACCATCCCTTACATTTTAGATGTCTAGAAAATCATGTTCCAATTTTCTTAGGCTCGTAAGTAGCAGATTTAGGACAGCTCCAGGTCACCCCTGACCATGATAATTTCTCCATCTCCAGGAAACTTGACAGCAACATGGTAAGTGGAGACGATTGCGCTAAAATTATCAATAGTTGTAGGATGAATATAACATTATACGTTGGGAGTGAGTCCACCATGAGGAAATCTTCCATGAGACTAAAATATTTCTCATTTCTCCCCAACTTACTAGGAGCCTGACCACTCCCAACGCTTCCTTGCTTTCACAAGACAATTGATACAATGGACCAGTCAGCGTAGTCATCCAATTGACAGTGAGGCTCAATTTATTGAATAGCTAATTAAATAGTAAATTCATAGAAATCCCTATATCAATGAAAGTGATTCTTATTTAATAATCATTGATTCTCGTCATTATTACAATAACATCCTTATATGGGTTTCCCTTTGGGGGGAGATCCTTATTTGTAAAGTAAGAGATGGATGGCCCTTGAGTTCTATGGTAAATGTTGCGGCACAGAGTTCCCTCATTTGTTATCTCTTTCGGTTCGCTCTCCTAGGTGTTTTACTTTCTTCAAAGATTGTGGCCACATATCCAGTGATGTGGATGGCGTTGGTGCAGATGAGCCAACCCGACGTTCCTCCTGTGGGAGCTTTGCACTCCCTTTAGGTGGCGGCTCTAAGGGTGGCAAATTCTTTAACTTCCCCTCCTTTATCAGTTCCTCAATCATGCTTCATAAGTGTTTGAATTCTTCTGTGTCATGCCCGCAATCTCTATAATGTGTACAATACTTTTGAATATCTTGAAGGAAAACACCGACTCTCATCAGCTTTGCCTTCCTGAAGAATTCTTTTTTATGATTGACGTCCACTATTTCCTCCATGGATACCCTTTGTAGGGTTTCTTGAAGGAAGACGTGATTTTCTAGGGTTCATGACACTGAGACGATCGGGAGTATGGGGCATTCGTTTATCTCCTCTGATCCTTGTAACAGAAGGTGTAGTTGTTACTAGGGAGACCTTCATAGTGGGGGCATATGATCGGCCTTGCACTTTGTCTGGTGGGCCTTCAACTATCTTACGATGGCCTCTTCTAGTGTCTCTATTCTTTTAGTTCTGGGGCATTCTCATATGCGGTGATGTACTTTTTGGTCATCTCTAACAGTTTGACCAAGCTCTGCGGCTTTGCTAGCTGAAGTGCAAATGAAATCTCTCTGGGTTCACCCCTTATGATAGTGTGGCCTAGACCATATTAGACATCAAGTCCTTGGCGTACAACATAACACTCTAGAAGCATGCGATAAATGACCGCAAGCTCTCGTTGGATCCCTACTTCAATTGCCATAAAGACCAGAAACTCTTCTTAGGCCTAAGGGCACTGGAAAACTACGATATGCAGAGTCCTCTGAACTCCACAAAATAGGTAATTACTATCACAGACAATCTGTTGAACCTCCTTAATGTGATTGATCTCAACGTCATGAAGAAGAGCTTACTCTTGAGGCAACAGAAAATTTCAACAAGCATATGAACGATTCAAATGACGCAAGGTGATTGTCAGGATCCATCCTTTATATGACTTTAAGATTGACATCTTGAAGTTCTCTAGAGGTTCAAATCTATAAATCTATAAGGAAAATGTATTTTCCATTTGCCTCTGCACCTCGGTTTGCACCAGTCAGTTCCTTTCCTCCACGAAGGCGGATCTAACACTCTCTTCGTATAGATCGTCGTCAAGCTTTTCTTCAGGTGTATCACCCTCCCTCCATTATTGGTTGGTGGTTTCCCTTGATGGGGGTCGAGTTCTCGTTATCATGCTAACTCTTCTCCCGGAACTGAGGCTGCTACTAGGGCAACGATCGCTCTAAGTTCTTCTGCTAATTGTCCAGACATCTGGTTGGTGATCAAAATTCTCAAATCTTGCAGGCCTTATTGAACGAATTCTTCCATAAAATTTCGGATGCATGCTGTTTTCGGTGCTATTTTTGGTGGGGTTGCCCGTAAGAAGCTGTTGGTCACCGGAATCAAAATCTCGTCACCCGCTTCGGAAGGACGTTTTAATTTACATATATATTTGGTTTTAGAAAAATATGAAATCAAACTGACCCCATACTTTTCATAGTTTAAATGAAAGGGCGTTGTAACTTAAACCCTGAATCTATCCTGAAGGGTAAACACAAGCCTTGAGGATGAGGCTCGATCAAATAAATTAAGGAATATATGACATCCGTTTGGTATGCAAAACCATTTATATTTGCCGACAAGTTTCCCTATTTAATATAAAGAATTAAATAGGGTTTATATTAAGCCTTCGTACACGCTTCCTATAAGGGCAAGCCTCTATAGTTAATTACATTTTAAATGACCAAAGTCACCTAATAAGACTCTCGATAAAAATTAGGAAATATTATCTAAAAGGAATTTCAAAGGGTAGGACTTTTCAATGAGATCGGACGTAGAGGTGTGAAAGGGGATTGATTCAAATTTGAAATATTTCATTTTAGAGTCCAAAGGATGAAGAACTAGGGGATGTCATGGATCCAGAGGAGAACCTCAGTGACTTCCCAAGATATCCTAATGTTTGGCTTCATTTTTGAGGAGAAATATTTAGGTGTTTCATCCTGCCAATTTTATTCTAATGTTTGGCTTCAGTTTTGAGGAGAAATATTTAGGTGTTTCATCCTACCAATTTTATTACTTAAGGCTTACATTCATGTGAAACTATCACACAAATAGCCTAGAAGATGTGAGGGTTTAGGTCGTGACAAACGACAACCTCAGAATCCTAAGACAAGTTAGGGCTTATATTGTATAGCAGGGCTATACAAAGGCCTAAAGATAAAGTGAGGATTTACGTTGCATAAGCAAGAAACCTTGAAGTCTTATGGCTTTGTTGTTTAGGTCTAAGTAAGGAAGATTGGTTTAGTTGGGGAAGACGGGTTCTGCTATTGAAGGTGGCCATGCTGCCCAACGTACTAGCTCCAAGCTCCTTGTCACGATGAGTTTGAGTTTTCTAGTGTGTCAAGTTAAATATCAAATCAGGTGGCCCTATGGTTGAAGTTCTTTAAATTTTATGGGGGCATATTAAAGTTGATTAGAGCGACGTTGGTTAGGATCCTACGGTTCCCTCGTTCTGGCCCCATTATTTTCTATTGGATTCACTTAGTCCAAATGAACTTACTAAACTCAACTTAATGAGTTCATTTCATTTAGCCGAGAAGCTTCATTAGCAACCCTAGGTTACCTCCTCCGAGGGGTTCCCGATCATCCAATAGAGACGTTTTAATTTAGTTGAAGTTGTAGTTTTGTGTGATGTTTGTGATTAAATTTTGAGTTGTTTTATATTTTGAATATTGTGGGGTGAATTTTATCTTGGTTGATTTTAATTTTAGTTTTTGTTTTGGTTTTATGGCTATCCTGATAGTTTTAGTTTTCATGCTGGGTGACATCGTTGTTTAGCATGAGAGTTTGCAGGTATAAAAGCACAGTATGAAAGTGTAAGAAAGACAATGCAAAAAATGTAAAAGCGTACCTGACGAGTCTTCTCGTTCCACCACCTGAAACTCAAAATGCATGTTAAGGCATTCTATATGAGAAAGAGAAATAAAATTTTGACGACCTACCTAACCCTAGGTCGTATCTTGGTGAGTCCTTATGAGTTTAATTAAGAATGATGTTGCCAAGCAAAATATATCAAGTTTAGTAGATCTTCGAGGTATCCAATAGATCTAGAGAAATAAGCAGGTTCGTGCTGCTCTCTCACTGCCTGGTGGAAAATCCTGAGTTCTTTTAAACCTATTATGTTGCTTATCAATTCATCCTGTAAATACCCTTGGTGCTCAATGAACATTGATGTATCAATTATCCCTAAAAATAGGGTAATTATCATCTGTAATTTAATTTTTAAAATTATGTGGGTGAAGACTCTTAAAGATACAAGTTAAAGTTATTGGAACACTTAACCAAAGTTTAGTTATAATTGGGCTTGTAGTGTTTGAAAGATATTTTAATTTTAAATGATGTTTGCTATTCTAGTTCTTATTTAAATGAAACTTGATTTAGCCTAAGGCACTACTAAGCTCTTACGACCTAGGTGAGTGTCTTAATTAGTTTTGAAAAGATTAAGCTTTAGGTGGTCATAATTCATGATTTGAATTTTATTTGAAAATCAAAATAGGGGTATTAAATTGATTAATTAATGATTTTAAAAGTCATACCCCTAAGTCCTGGGTTCATTTTATTTTAATAAACTTCCAAATTTTAATAATAAACCCCTAAGTCCTGGGTTCATTTTATTTTAATAAACTTCCAAATTTTAATAATTTAGAAATTTTATCTTTTTAATTAAGAAAGTGAGGTTGGTTTCTACCAATTAACCCCTAGTGTTTCAAACATCACTCATTTTATTTTAATAAACTCCCAAATTTTAATAATTTAGAAATTTATTAACTTATCTTTTCTCAATTAAGGAAGTGAGGTTGGTTTCTACAAATTAACCCCTTGTGTTTCAAACATCCAAATTAAGATCAGAGGTTACCCATTTCCCTCCTTGAATTAAGCCTAAATGTTAATTAAGGCTAAATTTCCAAAATTTCACATTTACCTCTAAGGCTCTAACACTTCATAATTTGTCAAATTCAATTCAAATGACTTTGAAATTTTTATCCTACCTCATTCATGGGTCAATTAAGACATCAAAGGAGAAAATGTAATTTTTCAAGATTTAATTTAATTTACATAATTATTTTCATGTAAAAAATATGATTTTCCAAAGAAAATTCCTAACTTAATCAAGGTAAATCCTAATCCCTTAAAATTTTTATTGGAGGTAGACCTAGACAAGAGAAACTTTTGGACCAAATTTTATGATTGTTTGAATTTGATTTGAATTTTAAAAATTATTTTAAGTTCTAGGGTATTTATTAAATATAAAATATTTTAAATGGGAAAAATTAAGTTTTATATTTTTGAAAAATCTCTCTGAGGTCAAAAAACTCAAAGGAGAAGATTTTATATTTTTCTGAGTTTTATTTGATTTATTGGAATTATTCTTAATGAAAACCAATTTTTAGCCTTTAAAAATCATTTTTAAGCTTTAAAATTCAATATCTTTATTTAAAAAACCAGGGAAGATATTCCAATTGTTTCTAAGTGCTTAGGAAACAATTTAGAACATTTCCATGAATTTTATTATTTTTGTGAATTTTATGGATTTTTAATTATTTAAATTTTTAAAATAAGCTAAAAATCAATTTTTTATTTTAAATATTATTTTTTTTAGAAAATACCCCTGATCCTAGAGAACTCAAAAAAAACTAAGTTTTATAATTTTTCAAGTTATATTTTGATTTTTAAAAATTATTTTTGTGCCAAAAATATTATTTAACTTGAAAAATCAATTTAAGTTATCAAATGAACTTAAAATGCTTTGAAATTTTTATGGTGAGTTATCTGGATCCTAAAAATAGTGGAGATAAAAAATCAAGTCATTTTGTTGTTTTTATTTTTCAAAATTAATTATCTTAGTGATTTAGGGTTTGTAAAGATTATGTGTATTTTGAATGACTTGGCTCATGAAAAATTTTTCTAAGGATTCTCTAGTCATAATAAACCTTCCAAATTTATCTTGGATTTTTCTAAGCAACATGCTAATTTCCATGATTATTTTAAGCAATCAATGCACATAAACTTGAAAAATGTGATTCTCTATCTAGAGACCTCCTTTGATTTTGGAAAAATCAGGGAATATTTTCTAAGACAGAGACAACAACATGCTAAAATTTCAAGCTATAATGAAATGCATATATGCATAGAGAATCAAAAGATTTAAATCAGTATTTAATTAATTAAAAATAAAATGTGTATCACACGGACTTAAAATTATTTCCACATTATTTTTCTCTGTTCACTGAGCAAGAGGGTATTTTATTTTATTTTTATGCTTTTTCTACACCAAGATATGAATTTTTTAAGTTAGGGGTATCTAAATAAATATGAAAAAATCCCTATTTATCTATTTCAACACCGCGGCGCCATGTAGATCCTAGGCAGCTCCGAACTCTACGCGGCGCGTTCCCATTTGACACTGTCGTCTACCTCAGTGCTGACTCAGCCCACAATTTATGTTTTGAAGTGCTGCCCGACTTGATCTCCTCCATCCATTTGATACACGCTTGATCAAATGGCTCCCCGTCATCATCCCCGATAGAGTGATCTCGTGACCATCCACACTAAAACCTTAAGATCTCAACCTGGACTCAACCAAATCACTTTAAGTTTGATCCTATAGACTCGTCTAAGTGAAACGAAGACATCCATACGGTAATCATGCAATTAAATTAAGCCTAATTAAATGAAGAATCAAAATGGGCTTGGGAGGAAGAGAAGTTTTATACCTTTGCTCTTAGAAGTGAAGCTTCGATCAGAGGGTCTCGACATGTTTGTTGTGATCCAAAGAGGCTAGGGATTTAGTTGCTGGTCTTGGTGTGAGGCCTAGATATGATTTCGATCATGGTCGGATTTAGGTGTTGGTCTAGAGCTATTGTAGAGACTATTTCAGAGGGGGATTTTATGGGGCTTTGGCTTCTTTCTCGGTTGTGAAGGTGTGGGCACAATTAATTGAAGTTTGGTAGACTGTGGAAGTGTAATGAGCTCTGTCCTGATTTTTTACAGAGGTTTGAGCTCAAAATTGAGCTTCATGGTGGAATTCGTGGGGGAAGAGGGTTCGATTGCACAGAGGGGATCTCAGAGAAGCTCTGTGAGAAGTTTGGGAGGCTCTCTCTAAGAAATTTTCAACACCTCCCATGGCCGTGGAGGTGAGTTTTTATAAAAATGGTCATGAGGTGGCTCTCAGGGCAAATATTTGGGTGCACTGTGGTGCTTAGGTGGAGGGCAGATGAGATCTACAATTTGGTTTGACTGAGCTGGCCTCTAGGTTTAATTTGAGTGAAGTTCCATGGGGGTGGCTCTTGGTTTTGAGCTTCTCCGGCAACTAGGAAGGGGAGTTGGCTAGGTGCTCAGGGCATCCGGGGGAATCTGTCAAAGCAACTTAATGCAATGAGGTTTAGTTTTGGTAAGGTTATCTTAAGCATGTGCATTTTTGGAAATAAAATCCCTTAATTTGGGGGAATTTTGGTCCATGGCTTAGTTTAGGTGGATAGATGGGTTTTGACTCAGTCTTAGGGTCTAACCAATGGCTGAGGTAGAGTTAATTTGATGACTTTGGGGTAGTTAGGCCATCTTTAATGCATAAGTTCAATGTGAGTTCAAGTGATCAAAGTTTGGGTTCGGGCTAGGTTAGCCATGTCAATTGACCCGATTGATTGATCAACATTGTGTATATGATTGTTATGAAGATTTTTGGTAAGGGGTTGAAGTGATTTTGAGTTCAATTGGTAGGTCAATTTGAGGGATTTTTAAAATTTGGTCAATTTGGGCATGTTGGGTCAGCATGGGTCTAGGTTGGGCTAGCCTTGGGCTAAGTCCAAATTAAATAGTACACATGATCAAGGGAGTTATTATGAAGATTTTTCATGAAGGAATAAAGTGGAAATTTTGGGGTTAAGACTCTTAATTTTGTGAGATTTTGAGACATGGCCAATTTGGGGCTTTTGTACTTAGGTTGGAATCAAATGAAATTGAGGTTTCACCAAGAACAATTGAAGCTCAACTATGATGTATGGGTATGTTATGAAGATTTTTCAATACAAATTGTGGCCAATTGAGTAGGCTATGAGTTCAATTTAGTGGAACCAAGCCATAGGGCCAAAATTAGGTTTTGATCTAAATCAAAATTAAGTTCAAAGCATGAGTCAATTGAGCTTGGATTTGTTTTTTTTTTTTGTCATATTGAAGGTGAATTTGAGTTTAGAATTTAAATTGGGGTAAATTGAGATCAATTGGCTAGACATTTGATATAATTTGGGGGAAATATGGGGCTTGAAAGGGTAATTTGGGGGTTTTGATCAAAGATGGTCAAATTGGCCAAATTGGGTCACGTGATAGTTGAGAAAAATGAAAGTGGGAATATTTGGGAGGTTTTGGGAATTTTTGAGATCTTTTGAAATTTTTGAAATTTTGGGGTAAGGAGGGGTATTTTGGTAATTTGGCCAATTTGGGGATTTTGGGTAGTTTGGGGTGTTTTCAGGTTGTTTTGAAAATGATTTATGAACTAGTTGGGTATTTTGGCTAGATTTGAAAATTTTGGCCAAATTTGGGATCCCAAAGGTATCTAGGTAATTTAGGGAATTTAGGGGCAAAAGTCTAGGTTGGGTGTCTTGGTAGAGTTGAGGTACCAACCACCATCAATAAGCCATGGACTAATGTAAACCCTATTTTGAGTCCTCTATGTAGTGGTCTTAGCCAAACCCTAGCCCAGGGCTAATGAGTTTAGGGACCACCTACAGGAGTCTCCCAAAAGTATCAAGGGACCAAAGCCTAGAAGTTATGGGTTTATGGTAGTGAGTGATTGTGAGTGCAAGTGATTGCAAGTGAGTGCCTTAGCCCTAGACCAACACCCAAGGTCAACCCTAAGGTCCAGCAGTCCTAAGGGTGACTCATCTTGAGTCTTCCCCCATAGTGACTCCACCTACTAAGTGCTAAAGGTTATGACCAATATGTGGAACTCCAAGTTGAGTAGAGAAGAGTGTAGAATTTCTAATGGTGAGGGTTCCATGTATAGTTTTCTAATAATAGTCAATAAGAAAGTTTTATGGCTAGACCTTAGGCTACTAAAGAGGAAAAACTAAACCTCAACCAAAAGTGAGGTCAACAGCTGCTTCTACTACGTTCCTCTGACTGAACTCTCCCTGTTGTTGATGTTAGATTCCTCTTCTTGTCGACAACATGTTTCTATGCCCACCGCACCTTAAATGATGTTAAATCCAAAAGTGTCCAGGAAACACATCTAAGGAATAGAACATTATAATAGGAAGTGATTAGCAAGAGATAGAGAGAGCAGTAGTGAATAGTAAAAGAGAGTTTAGCATTTATTCATGATATGAACCCCCTATTTATAGGCGTGGGTCTCAATATTATAAAAGTACATATTAATCCCCTCATCATTGACTTTTCAGATTTGGTAATTACAGATTTATTAGCATATAATAAGACCGGATGACTTATTCGATTAAAAATAGTTTGTCAATCGTCATGTGAGTCTTGACTTGATCAATATCTAATCTGAAAGAGAGCCTCTAAGCGATAGTCCAGAGAGTTGATCCCTGCCCTGCGAAAAATCTCTTTGCTCGTTTCAGTAATTGTTTTTACAAGACGCCACCCTTGCCAACATCTAGCTCAAGACGATCATCAACAGCTGTGTTCAATCATCGGTATCATCCTCCTGAGCACTACATATGTCTTGAGATTCATGCTGAAATATTTTTATATGTACACCAACTAATCAGTTTTCCTTTTGATTATTAGCCTATTCTTTAGTTGGCCAACTAATTAGTTGTCTAGTTGATGGTTATTGATTTTGATTTATCAAATGAGTCAATACATTTATGTGGTTTCCACGGAGATAATGTTATGAATTCATATGATATTTTCAAATTGAAGATGACTTTTTGGTATGTATATAATCTCTGAAAAAATAAAATTAAAAATGGGGAGAGGGCTAAGCCACTCTCGAGAAATTTATTTTCAAGAGGCGCAAGTCGAGTCTCTCTTGATAAATGAAATTAAACTATCCAAAAAAATTACCGGGAGAAATGCCCCATCACGATAAATGTAATGGCAATGCTAATTGTCATTAATGTTAAGTTAGCTTAAACTCTCTTCTTTGGTATGCTTAACTCAACTAACTTCATGCTTAATGAAGTTTGTAAAAAAAAATGTTATGGTGAAGCTTCCCTGGCTAAAAGAAGTGATAATAGTTATTTGATTTGACCTAAATCTTCTCTAATTAAACTGAACTCTATGGTTTACTATTATTGATGCAATTTTCAAGAAAATCATCAAGTCATGGAGTCCTCATTCACAAACTCTTTGTGCTGCAGATTTCTTAATAATTTTTTTCTGCTAAACTAAGAATTACCTCGATTATTATTTCGCCACTATCTTTCAAATATCTTGTAATTCTCCTTTTCAAGATGTGAAATTTCTTTATAAATGAAGTACTAGTTTGTGTGGATAGAATCAACTAGCTCATTTGTGAGGAAAAAGAGCGACAAACTAACAACTTATACACTGATAAACAGAAGCAAATGCTATGATTCGACCTCAAGGCTGCGCTGCAAAACAAAGGCTTCAGGATTTCCCAACTTGGAGAGGATGTGAAGGATCAAAGATTGGGAGGTCATTGTACAATAATTGCCGATGAGTCGGTTTGGCGTCATTGCCTTGCCTTCCATGATAGCCTTGCGGCGGCAGTTGTAGCTCTAACACTTATCGATTGAATGGACCCAATCGAATGCAAGCGATCGAATGCACATAGCAACGCTAAGGTCGTTTGCCCAAAGGTTGAGTGGCAACGCGATATGCGACTGGGAGGGTCTAAGGCTTGACTTCAAAGAGGCAAATTGATTTTTGAGCAGGAGCAAAATAAAAAAGGGGCGCCCATNTGTCATGGAGTCCTCGTTCACAAACTCTCTGTGTTGCAGATTTCTTAATAAATTTTTTCTGCTAAACTAAAAATTACCTCGATTATTATTTCACCACTATCTTTCAAATATCTTGTAATTCTCCTTTTCAAGATGTGAAATTTCTTTATAAATGAAGTACTAGTTTGTGTGGATAGAATCGACTAGCTCATTTGTGAGGAAAAAAGAGCGACAAACTAACAACTTATACATTGATAAACAGAAGCAAATGCTGTGATTCGACCTCAAGGCTGCGCTGCAAAACAAAGGCTTCAGGATTTCCCGAATTGGAGAGGATGTGAGGATCAAAGATTGGGAGGTCATTGTACAATAATTGCCGATGAGTTGATTTGGCGTCATTGCCTTGCCTTCATTGATAGCCTTGCGGCGGCAGTTGTAGCTCTAACACTTATCAATTGAATGGACTCAATCGAATGCAAGCGATCGAATGCACAGTCGTTTGCCCAAAGGTTGATTGGCAGCGCGATATGCGACTGGAAGGGTCTAAGGCTTGACTTCAAAGAGGCAAATTGATTTTTGAGCAGGAGCAAAATAAAAAAGGGGCGCCCATATAGCTTTTAACTTCAAAAATTCAGTGGTACAATTGCCGCCCTACTAATTTGAACACCAAAAGTATTTTTGAATGAGCTCGACAGGCACAGTAACTGGGCTGTTTTTGGGGCTAGTCCTGACCGTATTTCATGTGCATGTTCGATTGACCCGTGTTTCTGATACGTGTTAAATATAATATAGAGAGAGAGAGAGAGAGAGAGAGAGAGAGAGAGAGAGAGAGACGAAGCGNAACAGGCACAGTAACTGGGCTGTTTTATGGGGCTAGTCCTGACCGTATTTCATGTGCATGTTCGATTGACCCGTGGTTCTGATATGTGTTAAATATAATAGAGAGAGAGAGAGAGAGAGAGAGAGAGAGAGAGACGAAGCGCGTGCTCAGCAGAGGGACGGAGAGAAGGAAGAGCCCTAAGTCATGACGATCGCAGCTCTGCGGCGGCTTCCATGCCACTTTTTCCATTCTTCTCCTCCACTATCCTTCTTCGCCCGCTACTCCTTCTCCTCCGCCGCCTCCTCTTCCTCCTCTTCCTCGTCCGCCAAGGTCGCCGATCGCATCGTAAAGCTCTTCGCAATTGACCTCGATGGCAACAAGCGGGAGGTCCTGGGCTTGTCCGGTCAAACCCTTCTCAAAGCCCTCACCAACGTCGGCCTCATCGATCCTGCGTCGCATCGGCTAGAAGAGATCGACTCGTGTTCGGCAGAATGCGAGGTTCACATCGCGCAGGAGTGGCTCGAGAAGCTTCCGCCGCCGTCCTACGACGAACGCTACGTGCTCACTCGCAACTCTCGAAATCGCGTCCTAAACAAGCATGCAAGGCTTGGCTGTCAGGTCGTGCTTGACCACTACCTCCAGGGCATGGTCGTAGCGATTCCCGAGCCCAAGCCATGGGACACCCCGTGATATAAATTGGGAAATCCTAGGGTTTCCATTCTGGTTTGTTCTATCCTGTTAATTATCTGGATTTGCTCGAAATAATATGGATAATCTGGAACTGATCAATCTTGATGTGCTTTTTTTTTTTTAAATTTTTTAGTTGTGAGGAAATTACGATGGAAGATTTTCATTTTCCCATTTTTCTATTGGGATCATTGTATTTATGCAAGTGGAACTTGCTTTCCTATGGGTTTCTGNATTTATCTGTATCACTCTCTAAGTGCAGAAAGACCATCTTCATTTATCTGTATCACTCTCTAAGTGCAGAAAGACCATCTTCAATGTAAGTGGAGCACCAATTGTTCAAGGAAAAATGAGGTTGTTTTATAGTCATAGAAGTAGTTGCCATTGTTTTAGGGATTTATGGTGGTTTGAGTTTATTATTCTTATGGCTACACAAAATATGGTGTCTTGCATTGGTGCCAGGACTCTGGTAATATGAGCATCTTTTTTTTTTCTTTTGGGGTCATATATTTGATATTCCANTCGAAGAGGTATATAAATGTTAGGTAAGGAGTTTCTAAGGTTGGTAGACATGATTCTGTTAAGATTTCATGGATTCGTTCTCTTTAGTCATCATACTTTGAGCACATTTAGTTAGACAGGTAGTCGACTCAATGTAACCTAAAGTTCTTTGTCAATAACCCATGATTTGCACCGTCTAGGAGATTTTATGGACTCCAAGCTAGAGACGGAAATCAACCTAAAATCATAAGATTCTATACAGGTAGAAAGTGCTCCAACCTAGATAATGAAATCAACCTAAAATTAAGATTTTATCCATCTAGAAAAAGCAATAATAAGATTTATTCTAATAAAAATTGATAAGACGCCTCTGCAAAGAAAGAAATGAGTAAGTCTGACTACAAGGGTAGAACTTATTCTATAAGGACTTGTAATCTTATTTGGTTCAGTATCACCTCTAAACACCTTAAGCGTTCTTAACCAAACGCCTAAATTTTGATCAATGTGATCAATTAGATAAGTGAAACAACTATATCTCTATGGGACATTATATGGTGAATGCAAAATATGCCTTTAATGTGGAGGTTCTATTAGTATAATCTGAGTTATGGCTGTACAATGTAAGTCATTTGAAATCCAATCATATGCTTTGTAAGAATATAAAATTCTATTTACAAAATTTTGACACTTTACCCTATAAATTTCAGGATTAAAATTTTTTTGAGTTATTAAAATTTTTATAAAATAGATTTAATCCTAAGAGCCCTACTCATATGCATGAGCCTATACAAAATCACAATCTAATATAAAATAATAAAAACAATACAGGTGCACAAAAAAAGTAAAACACACCAAATAAAAGAACAATAAGGGTGTAGTTGGGCCAACAACATATCCCTATTTTATCATATTTTCATTTTTGAGTATAAGCTCTTATTCTGTTATTGTATTATAGATTGCTTATCGATGAATCCAAGTCATTTAATTGTATATTTATCACCATCTTACAATGCTGCAACCCTTTTTAAACTCATTTTTCTTCAACATATTTTGTTGGCTATTTGGTGATTTTTATATATACTTTTAGTTTTGCATCATCCTGTGAATATGTTATTCTTGCTGGCAACATCTCTTTAGACTTGAGGCATTGAATAGGCTAGTTGAAAGTATTTGGTTGGTATGCGTCGAACATACAAAATAAAGTTCATGGTTCACTTACCCCTGGAGGTATATAAAATATTTTATCTTCTATAAGTTATGAAGTTCTTATAGAGTAATTTCTTTGAAGTGATGGATAAAGGAATCGACATAAGAACAAATGAATCTTGATGTCAATAGATTGGTCATTCTTCTTGAAGAGATATATTGAACCCTATTTTCACTAGTAGATTCAAATTTATAGCCAACAACAACAACAAGTCTTTATGCCACTAAGTGGGGTCTGGTCAAAATTGTACTCGAGTCAGAATAATTTTCTTTATTATTTTACTTTTCTTTAGGGCTCACAAGTTCCCTTAGATTTGATAGGAGTATAATTCTTTTATCTGTATCACTCTCTAAGTGCAGAAAGACCATCTTCAATGTAAGTGGAGCACCAATTGTTCAAGGAAAAATGAGGTTGTTTTATAGTCATAGAAGTAGTTGCCATTGTTTTAGGGATGTATGGTGGTTTGAGTTTATTATTCTTATGGCTACACAAAATATAGTGTCTCGCATTGGTGCCAGGACTCTGGTAATATGAGCATCTTTTTTTTTTCTTTTGGGGTCATATATTTGATATTCCACACATCAGTTCTTTTTATTTTGTGAATGGGTGTTGTTTTGAGTACTTTCGAGCAGTTTTTTTCTTGCCTTTCTCACCGTATGACACTGATAATATAGATGTTCTTAGGAAAGTGATGTTTCACTGATTAGTTTTGCAAAATAAGTGCGTTGAATATGTTTTGTTATATCTGTTTTAACCATGGTTTGTGTTATGTAGTCGCCATTGCCGGTATCTTGTTCGTGTTTGATGGAGTTCAGCCATCCAATAGATACGCAGGTCAATATATACCAAGAAAGCTTCTGATGGGAGTTTAAAAGTTCAAATGAGCTCCAAAAACATGAAATATTTTAGCTGCTCTATTTTTTGCGTTTTGATTGTTGAGTCAGATGATCCAGAGTTGTTTTATAGTTGAGTCATTTTTGGGATTGTTTCTAAGCTTGGCTATAATGAATAATTTCACTAGAATGTTCTGAATAGCATTTTTCTTTACTGAATCTCGTATGTTCTAGAATCAGAGCTAATTCTGTTCATGGGTTTTATGCATCCATAATTATCCTATTCGATATGCTGCTTACTTTCCTGGTAATACTGTTCATGCTAATCTCTATCTTTAATGAATCATTAGCTTTTCCACATTTTGCTCTTATGCTCATCTGTGTCCTACTGACAATATGCTTATTCGTTGATTTGCTGTTGGATTACTGTTGTTGTCTTACTGGAGTCGTGCTTCCAATTTGGAATAAAAAAGGGGGGGATTAGTTTTAAATACAAGTTCTGATGCATTATTGAGGGGAATTTTCACTTGATAAATTTTTTAGATTTTATGTTTGCTCCAGCTTGCTTAAACTGAAAGAAATACGTGGGGATAGAAAAGTACCGCTTAAACTGAAAGGAAACTTTTATAAGATGGTGGTGAGACTAGCAATGCTCTATGGCGCTGAATGTTGGCCTTTAAAAGAGAAGCATAAAAAAAAAAATTAATTTTTGCTTAGGTGGATGAGTGGCTTGACACTTAGAGACAAAATGCAATGTATATGTCCATGATAGGGTTGGTGTAGCTTCAGTGGCGGACAAGATTAGAGAGAATCATCTTAGATGGTTTGGTCACATTAAATGTCAATCATTTGATGATCTGGTTAGGAGAGTAGGTGTTTTAGCTTCGACTGATTTTATGAAAGGCAGGGATAGACCTAAAAATTCTTGGGCACCTTGTATAAAAAATGATTTTAATCTATTAGAACTAAATGAAAATATGGCACTCAATAGGAAGCAATGGAGAAAAAGGATTCAGTAGCTGACCCCACTTAGTGGGATAAAAGGCTTCTTGTTGTTGTTGTATGTTTGGTCCACTTTGCGTGGTTGGGCGTGAATTCTTTGTAGGGTGGTGCTGTTTTGACTGTCAAAATTTAGAGGCTGTCCTGTATCTGGCTTGAATTTTTCTCTATTTAGTGTAATCTTCCCCTTTTCCTTTTTTTTTTCTCTAAATGAATATTTAGTTATTGCGGTTTCCAATGTCCCTAATTTATTCAAATTTACTGCAGCTATGTTTTCGAATACATTGTAAAACTTCAATTTCTTGTTGATTTATTTCAACTCATCGCAAGTTTTGCTTCATTTTTATGTATTTGGAAGATTACACCTAAAGGCAGTGAATTTTAGTGTATTAGTGCTCTTTCGTTATGCAAATCTCAACCTTTTCTTTGTGATGTATATTAATTCCATCATCCTAATTGTGTTTTGAACGTTAAACCTTAGATTTCATGCATCAATTTGTCATTCAAATATTATAGAGATTGATTTTATGATCAATTTGAGTACTTAAATGAAGCGATTTTATTGCGATATATTATCTTCTAATTTAGTACCTAAACTTTATTTTTCTCGTTACTATTTTTTTAGCAATAAGTACCTCGTTAAAGGTCTTAGATTCAAAATTCATGTATGATCTAAGTTAGAATTCACTAAGGATAATAGATGATGCTTACAACTGAGGTTCAGAGCTTGTAAGGTATTTCAATTTTCTTCCCGTTAAAAATTTTACCCTCTGCTTTGTGTTTCCAAAGAAAATCGCTCTAAAGCAGTGTTAAACCTGCATCAATTCTGGCATCATGAATGGTGAAATTATCCTGCACAAAATTGGTATTCATGAATAATCTAAGGATAAATCAAATGCTGAAGAGGATTTAGAGTGCTGTACTAAATATAAATATATTTATGCATTTTTGAGTTGCAATTATATTGTTTTATAGGAGCCATCTTCTTATAAACTTAGTTTTTTTTTTATTGTTTCTTGCAGCTGGAGTAAGTTGCATTTTTATACACCTCGTTATTTTTCATTTTTATAATGTAATATTCTAATTCTCACATGATTAATACTATATTATTATATCAATATGAAAAGCATTAAATAAATAAATAAATAAAGGAAAAAATATCGAAGGTGACTTTCTAGTACTTAAGATTGAAAATCGCACCTCACATTTTTGAAGAGAGTTTCTAGAATGAGAATTCAGTTCCAGCAAGTTAGCACTTGAGCTCACTATGTTGACCCCAGATTCTTTTGCTTTTGGACGCATGCAATGAAACAAGTTAACTCCATTTACACCTAAATTGAAAATCAAGCAAGATCCAAAAACTTGAATTTGGAATTGAATATGAAGATTATTTTGATTAAAATTAAAGTAGAACATGAATATATTCGTGACTGGATATTGAATAATTCATGTATGCTGAAGTTGTTAAATCAATCGAACAAACTGAATATATATTTTCAATGAACTGTTTATAAGTGATATCCCCATAAATGCATAGAAAATCAAATATTGATTATCTTGTGATTTTTTTTTTAATTTAATTCTTATTTTCAATTAACTCATGGCAGCTGCCTAACCAAAAAAAAAAAAAATCTGAAAATGTAGTACTTTCAGGTAAGTTGATTTCTAATTTAATTCATCTGGCACAGTGCCTTTGGCCACTGTAATTATTTTGGTCGTCCAAATAAATTTATTTGAACTGAGTTTTTTATCCATATGGGCTACCGCTTATCAGAGGTACACTTAATGAATAATTATAAACATATTTATTTATCTGTTATTTAATTATTTACTTTTTATATTCTCCACACCTAAAACTTACCAGGAATCCATTAGAAAACATACAAGTGTTCAACATTTTATTTTTCTTTTCATAATCTCTACATTTATCATATACCACTGCAGTGCCCACGTTTCAAATGCATGATTGCATGAAAGTTATCATTGAGAGCTTGTTGTGGATTATATTATAAGTTCAGGTTTTTGTAGATTATGGAATCCTAAGAAGGGGATGTAGTCATGGTAATTCTTATTCCAGAAGAATCGTTGATGAATGAATTAATAGGGAAAATTGAACATATAAGTTATATGTCGTAAATTGATATACATGCACGTATTTAGAAATCGCATGTAATTCTGCTACTTATATTGAATTTATTGCATACTTGTCGCACAATTCTTTATGTATTAACATATTTAGGTTGGATTTGGGTCTGAAATTGAGATACATTTTCGTAATATTAAATTGAGCATAGTTTGGAAGTGAGAATGTCAAATCCAGTTAGTAGGTAAGATGATTTGTGCGAAATTGATCCAACTTAAAAGTGGTTATCTGAACTTGATTCGACTATTAAACAAATCAAAAAATTCAACACGAACACGACCAGCTTTCAACTGGACAACTCAAATCCGACCAGTATAACATATTTAATAATAACAATTATTTGGGGTCTAATCAAATCAATTTCGAGTAAATCTCTATTCAAATAAGAGTTGACGGGTCGATTTCAAGTCAATTTAGGGTTGATGGGTTATTTTTGGTTTAGCAGGTCAAGCCGAAGAATTAAACAAATTAAGACTTTTAACTCGAGCTCTGATTTTTTTCAGTTGGCTGGGGCTGAGTTAGCATGTTGGGTCAAATTTTGACAACCCATATTTGGAATTTTGACGGAGTTTCTCATACTTAATATCTAAAGTTTCATATTTGTATTTATTTCACTTTGCTGTCATAAACCAATATAAGAGGTTAATTTTGCCCTTTGTTTCTAAGCTCTTGATAGCATTAGTTTGTTTTAGTGGGGAACCTTCTCCTGAAAGTTAATTTATGAAAAATTTGGCTGTGTTCTTTGGATTCTCACATATTTCAAACTTTAAGTGTTACAAGTACTGAAAGGTTAATTTTGCTTATTGAAGATATTTTATTGAAAAGATTCTCGACTTTGGTATGCAATAGAAGTTAAATTTATTAATTTATTCAATGTTGTTTTATTGAGATTTTTATCATCCTCAATTATGTGAACTATTTCCCATTATGAATAAAAAAAATTGAAGTGATTTTTGTGAGCATCTTGCTCTTGGTATTTTTGATAATACTCACTAATAATCGATTGTTTTGATTACATTTAAATCGTTAAGTCGGTGCGGGCTATAGTTATAAATGGATGACATGATTAGAAATGAGTGAAGTGTCAAAATAGTCTCTTGAATAATTAGATAGGGTCAATTTAGTGTAAAGTTAAAGTCCAGAGACTTTTAATATGACTTGAATATAGTTTTCATGGAAGACTATTTCAAGCCTGATAAAAGTTTGGGGGATAAATTGATATTTTTATAGCCTATGGGATTAAAATGACCCTTCAGCTTATGGGATTATTTGGACACTTTTCGCTTATCCAGAAGTTGCAAGCAATTTTATAAATAAAGATATGATGGTAGAAGCTTAATTTTTGTAGTTTAGAAGTCTTATAATAAATTAAAAAGAACACTAAAATTTTTAAAATATGGATTGAAAATAAAGAGATTATTAAAGAAAAAAAAATGATGATAAATATTATTAGCCATATGCGAAAAGAAAATTATAAAAAAATAAAGTATATTCCTCAGGTGCCATTTGCGGGAGAAATATTTGCGTACATAAGATGTACGCAGCGCTGCGTACATCTTATGTACGCAAATATTTCCCCATTTGCGGGGAGAAGAAGTCAAATGTCAACGATGAGGTTGTAATAATCACCATTTGAAGAAATGTTTTAAGGAATACATTGCAAACAAATCGATGGATATAAAATTTGCTTATTTGATTTGGCATATGATCCTTGAAATTTCCAATTTGATGATTGACAATGTGTATACAAAGATATCAATAGAGAGTCGACTATCGAATCATTAAACAAAATTTTTTGTGAAATTGAGATTCAATTAGTCTAAAAGCTTTTCAGGGAATATTGGCAAATGGAACATCTCCTCAAATTGTGCTCATATTATAACTGGAGGTGTGAAGATTAGGGACGCGTGATAGGACCCGGAGTCTTAGCTCAGTTTGATGGGCCCTTAAAGAGACTGATGGAAGGATCACAAAAGATGGAAAGAAGAGCGAGTCCCCAACGGAGTCATTAGAAGAAACCATTGATGAGATTTCTTTTATCGGTAGCCACCATAGATCTCAAAAGATTTTTTTCTAAATGATCTGATACCACATTGAAAGAATAATCTACTATCTCAGAAGATAGAAATGTTACCTTAGAATGAATATGAATCTATGAAATCAGGATTCTTGCCTACGTTACAGGTGTAAGATAAGATTTATTTTAATTCTAGGGCCTCATTCCCTATGAGGGCAAGCCCTTGTAGTTAATTAAATCTTTAGAGTCATAAGCCTAAAGAGAACTCTTGATTAATGTGATGTGTTGAATTATTAGAGATCATAGATCAAGAATACTAGATTTGATCGATGGATATGATTGAGAACCATTAAGCAATGGATAGAGTTAAGTAAGAAAAGATCTCTAGGTGAGAAATGAAATCCTAGACTTTATAAGAAGTTCCATGGGCTAATTAACTTAGACTTTGGGAATAATTTCCTCAGTTAAGATACCCATGGCTTTCCGTAATCCCGAGAACATTGGTCTCCATCGACTATGACGGCCTCATAGCCAAAAATCCTCCTTGAATGTTGGAGGAAGGAGGATTCATAGTTTAAAAGTTGTCTGAAATTTTTTTTCAGTAACTGATACACCTAAAATATATAGTATTTATGTACATATTTTTATAACTATTGTTGAGATATTGCACTTTAATGAAAGATATTTGTGTATTTTTCTTTCAGGTACAATCAAATGGATGAAAAATGGTGAAAGAAGTGAAAAAGAATCAAATTTTGAGCAAAAATGAAAGTGTGCAAAAGAAGTATGGCGCATAAGTGCCCAGAACTGGTGCTTATGAGCCTTTAAAACTGAGAAGGCCGAGCCTAAGCGCCAAGTACCTCTTGCATAAGCGCAAGAAGTAGTTACTTGATGATTCAATGAATTTGGACGAATTTTTGAAGAGATGTTTGAAGCAAATCTTGGTGAAAACATGGGAAATAGTTAATGGAAACAAAAATACATTCAATTGACTTTTTCAAGGAGGCAACTCTTCGAAGATTCGTTGAATGTGGACACATTTTGAAGAGACACCAATGTACCTTTTGAAAAATTATAAAAGAAAACTTAGATTGGATTGTAGATGGCTCTCTCCTACGCCCCCCCTAGCCACTCTAGAGCCACTACCACCCTCTAGACAGCGTCAGCGGCTCTCTCTCTTAAATTAATTAGGATACTTTTAAAGAGAAGAAGAAGAGAGAAGTTGTAGTGTGTGAGTAGATAGTATTATAAGAGAAAGAAAGAGAAGAGATTCAAAGGAACTTAAAGAGTTTTGTGAAGATGATTTGAGATAAGTTTTTACCGTTGTGACTACATTTGGTTTTAATTTAGACTTCTTGTTTGCTTACATGATTTCTATTTTTAAACTTAAGTGTGATTGTGTTTTTTCCATGAATTCTGAGTGGTTTTCTTTATCTTTTTCCATAAAATGATAAGTGATTAAGTTTGGATGGAAGTCGGTGAAATGTTAATCTTTAATGTTGGAATAAGTTGTGATGATCTTAAACCTTGGACTTCATTTACTTCTTGATTTGACCAATTAAGATGTTAATATTTGTTGTGATGAAATGTAAGATCCGAGATGGTATTGTCTCAGTCAACTAATGGTAAGAATCACATGAGATTGTATGGATGAAAATTTAATTTATATGATTGAGTGCAAATAAATAGGGAAATAAACTTTGAAGGGTGTAGAATTAGTAAATTTTAGAGTGATAGGTTAAAGCCCCCAACTTGGCTTATAATTTTAGGTTTTGATATGAGATGTTAGCCCCTAGGTGGAGGGAGAAGAGGAAACTCTAGAGTGAGAGCTAGCATATTCCCTACTTAGCCCATTTTTAAAACTATTCAAACTTTAAACTAGTCAATGTTCTTTATAACATCTCTAGTAAGGGTAAAGAATAATATTGTTCCTATTTGAAACAACACAATTTGAATACTTCCACAACAGAATTCCTATATTTATTACTGATTCATGATAAGGAAATAATTATTTTATTTATATTGCCTTAATCTTAGAAATAGCTAGTTAAATTTAGTTGGTTATTTACATTACTTTCAATTATCAAAAATTAACAAAAAGAATCAAACTTTCATTCATATTATAACATATATAGTTTAAGTAAGAATATTTTGTAAAGTAAAATTTGTTATCTAATTTCTTCTGATTTAGTTGCATAATGTATTTCTCTCTGTGGGTTTGATATTTGATGCTTAATCAAAAGATCTTATATTATTTGATAACGATACATATACTTGCGTAATATCTCATAATTAAATACAATAATTGCATTTTTATTTGCTTTGAAATCAAGTTTTTTGGCAACCGTTGCAAAGTAAGAAATATAAGGAAAAATTAAAATTATAACTGCATACATCGTGCTGTCATATAAAATCGGGATAAGTAAACATAGGTTAATTTGTTCTAAGATATTCTCTCTATCCTCAGGGGGCGGATTTATTATTTTGCACGTCCTAGTTTTTAGTGGCAATAAGGTACCTAAACTAACCGAGACTTCTATACTCAGACTAACTTGGGATAAGTGTATCACCCTCGCTTTTGTGCCTAAGTTGGCTAACCAACCTAAGGTTCATCTTGGATCAACCAAGTTTTTATTCTCTTTCTTTATCTTGGTGCATTTTAGATGTTTATTTGAAGTTCAATATTTGAATTAATATATTGTTTGATTCTTAAATTCATCACTTATGTTGAGAAATCAATGTTTTCTATGTTTTGAGCTTTGCTTGAAGATTTCACATTTAATGTTTGTGGAGAAATCCAACTTGTGAGAGCTTTTCATCCTTATTTTTATTTTATGGATTTTTTTTATTTTTGTTTTGAAGTATGAAATGACACATGAAGTAAACAAAGAACGAAACTACGTATGAAACGACATATAAAATAACACATGTAATGAAATACTTTGCCTCAAATTAAACTTGGGCTAAAGTGGAGCTAAGGTATGGTATGAGTTAGTTGATTTTGGTCTAGTTCAGACTTGAACTGACTCGGGATGACTTGTATTAAGTTTGGGTTGACTTATGTTGATTTGGGTTGTCTTAGATTAAGTTGGGTTGCCCGAGATTAGCTTATATTTGATTTAGGTATGACCCGGGTTGAGCTAGGTTTACCCAGATTGGGTTAGGTTTGATTTAGATTTAACTTAAGTTAAGCAAGGTTGACTCAGTTAGGGTTAGATTTGATTTGGGTTTGACCCGGTTGATTTGGGTTTGTTCCGGGTTAAGTTGGGTTAACCCTAGATTGGCTTAGGTTTGATTTGTGCTTGACCCAGTTTAAGCTGGGTTGACTCGGGTTGGCTCGGGTTTCATTTAGGATTGACCCAGGTTGATTTGGGTTTATCCATGTTGGGTTAGGTTTAATTTGGGTTTGACTCAGGTTAAGTGAGGTTGACCTGAGTTAGGTTAGATTGGATTTTGGTTTGACCCAGGTTGATTTAGGTTTCTTCTAGGTTACCGCAGATTGTCTTAGATTTGATTTAGGCTTGACCTAGGTTGGCTTAGGTTTGTGTTGGTTTTAAAATTGTTTTGGTTAGGCTAAGGATATGTTTGAGTTAAATTTAGGTTATTTTTGGTCTAAGGTTGAGTTTGGGTTAGACCTAGGTTAGGTTAGGTCTAAGGTTGAGTTTGGGTTAGACCTAGGTTAGGTTAGGTCTAAGGTTTAGTTTGGGTTTGATCTAGTTGGGTTGGGTTTAAGGTTAAGTTTGACATCTGATTTGGGTTCAAGTTTGAGCTTAAGTTTGACATCTGATTTGGGTTCAAGTTTGAGCTAGGTTTTAGTTTAGGTTTAGGGTTTAGCTTAGAGTTTGAATCAAGACTGGTTTGGGTTCAGGTTTGAGCTACGTTTTAGTTTAGGTTTAGGGTTTAGCTTAGGGTTTGGGTCAGGTCTAGTTAAAGGTTAGATTTGAATTAGGTTAGCGTTTAAGTCAGGTATGTGTTGGGTCAGACCTGAGTTAGGTTAGAGTTTAGCTTGGGTTGGACCAAAGTTAGGTTTAGGGCATAGGTCAGGTCTGGGTTGGGTTAGACCTGAGTTAGGTTTGGGTTTGGCCAAGTCTAGGTTGGGTCAGACCTGAGTTTGGTTTAGGGTTTGGGCTAGACCTGTGTTGGGTCAGCTCTAGGGTTTGGGTTAAGATTTGGCTAAGTGAGTTTGGGTTAGGATTTGGCTAAGTGAGTTTGAGTTAGGCTAGGTTCGGGCTGACTGAGTCGAAACCAAACCCAATTCTAGTTCAAGGCTATTGAGTTAACTTAACCTAATGATGTGTCTCTAGTGTGTGTTGTTTTTTCTGTGTGTTTTATGTCAATTTAAATCCCTTGTAACAGTGTCAGAAACTTGAACTGACCCAAAATTACTCAGTAATTTAACTTTAAAAAATATGGCCAAAAGCTTAACCCGATTTATATTAAGTTATTAATGTGTAAATCAAAATGGTATATAAAATTTATAAAATAGTTTACACACTAGTGGTTATACGCAAGTTCACGTATCACTTTAGGTAATATAGGGCTTTCTTTAAAAACCTTATTATTGATCCCACAGAGAAGCGCAGTAAGAAATCCCTTAGGTAAATTTTGGCCTACTTCTATCAAGTCTTAGTTTGGAAGATGGAGATTCTTATGATAATAGCATAAATCACAATATTTAAACTATAAAAATAAAAGTAAGAAAGGCAATTTAAAATGGGTTTAATATATGCTAAAAGAAATGTAGCTAAAAGAAAAAAGTTTACTAAACTACTTTCTAAACATCAAAATTAAATTTACTAAGACTAAACAAATTTTTTTGACGAAGAGTTCAAATTTAAGAAAACGTCATTCGCCTTTACAATGAGTATATGAATTGTGAAGAAATTTAAATGATTTAAAAATATATAAAAATTGTTTTGTGCTAAATAAGAGCAATCATATTCCTTACCCTCTTCTGGTGTTATAAAGAAGATTGACTAATCCAAAGTTTGGTTCCTAATTTCGTAGTTAGGCTGGGAGGATACCGGCTGCCACTCAAGAGCTCCTATTACTCCCTCACCCGAGGGCTAATAATCTCGCATCAGTTTCCAATCAACTTGACCAAATTGGGGATTTTAATCTATCAGCATAAAATCACAAATTCCACATCCAATAACGTATATTTCCCTATTTATTTGCACTCAATTCCATGGATGACATACTCTCCCATGAAATTAAATATGATTCTCCCCATGCTGTAATAATCATAGCTCTTTCGGAACATATGTTTCTCAACACATTTTAACATTTCAATTGACCAAATCAAAAAAATAAATGAAGATTTGGGTTAAAATCATCACAAATTATTGATATTTAAATCTGTATAAAACAAAATCAATTCTTTACAAAACCATATCTCAAAGTAGGGAGAAGGACAAAGAAGACTACTCAAAATTCATGAGAAGGATACGAAAAAACACGGATTTCATTAATAAAAACAAGTTTACAAAATAAAAGAAATAAAAGATGCAACTTATCTCACAATCCTTCCCAAACAAATCACTAGAAGTTCTCTTTAAGTATTTCGCTCTTTACAAGCACTCTCAATTCTCTCTTGAAGTGTAATGAAGAAGAAATCTGTAACCTTTCCTCTTCTCTTACAATCCTTGAAGAAAATCTACAAGCCACACACACACACACACACACACACACACACACATGCCACCCNTTAAGTTTACAAAATAAAAGAAATAAAAGACGCAACTTATCTCACAATCTTTCCCAAGCAAATCCCTAGAAGTTCTCTTTAAGTATTTCTCTCTTTACAAGCACTCTCAATTCTCTCTTGAAGTGTAATGAAGAAGAAATATGTAACCTTTCCTCTCCTCTTACAATCCTTGAAGAAAATCTACATGCCACACACACACACACACACACATGCCACCCAAAACTCCTCTTCAAGCCCTAGACTTCCCTCTCTTTTATAAAAGGTTGCCTCCCGCAAAAAAGAATTCAAAATTCCCTTTAAAATTTTATCCAAAAGTTAACTCTTTTGAATTCAAAAGATATGTCCATTAATCCATGAGTCATATCTCTTCATAAAATAACATTCCAAAGTGTTTCGATGCATTGAATCACTCCAAGGGGTGTTTAGAACTAGTGTCCCTTGAAAATTCGTCCAAAATTCATCCAAACTGTCTTAATCCATCAAAAGTCATCTTTAACACATCATGCACCAGTTCTCTGGATTTGGCACATCATGCGCTGGTTTGGCGCATCATGCGCCACTCTGCAGCAACTCTACTGTTTTGCTCTATTTGGCTCCATTCAGCTCTGTTTCACCTCGTTTCAGTTGTATTTCGCTCCTAACAGATATTTCTACAAAATAAGCATGAAAAAACCTTTCTTTAAAGTATAATTTCATTCAAAAATATTTGAGAAATGCAAAGTAGATTAAGCATAGAAAGACATCGAAATGTGTCAAATCAAAATTCTCTTTCTTGCTTGTTTTTAGTTCAAATTGCACCATTTTTACTTCATCTTTTCCAAAAGTTCATTTTTTGTACCTGAAACCAAAAATATGCAAAATAGCTTCCTTTAAAGTGTAATATCATTAAAAATTATTAAAATTGAGCATAAAATACATATGAAAAAGTGGGTAATTTTTAGGCGTGTCAACTCCCCCAAACTTAAACATTACTTGTCCTCAAGTGACACTTTTATTACATAAAAATATGACTTAGAATAGATATTAACTTATAAACTTCAATACTTTAGCTTAATAAATAAAATTGTAAAATTTAAGAAAAATCTTTAATAACTTAGATTCAAACTCTAAGTATAAGAGTACTTAGCAATCAAATTTAAGATTTATGAATCTCTATTCATTTAAGAAGAATTGCAATTTTTCATGTCAAGGATATTTAGAACATTTATATGAAAAAGAAAATCATGAAAACTTTATTAGTAATGCTACTAATACTCCAATACAAGTTTAGAAAATGTAATTAAGCCTTTTCCTTAAGTTGATTCAAGTGAAACTAATTTTTTATTAGACATTTCCTCAAGCTTCTCCACACATTTTTTTTTCTTTTTCTTTTCTTCCTTTTTTTTATTCAGGATCTTTTCAATCCTCATTTTCTTTTATTTTTCAAGTGAGGATTATTATATCTCGATAGCCTTTAATAATTTTGAACTTTATTATCCTCTTCTTAAAATCAAAACTCTTACATTTCTTCACTTTATAAATTCATATTAGTTTATGATTTTTCATAAAGTTTCATTCTTTTCTTCTTACATGAAACTCTAAAATTCTTAATACTTTAAAAATACAATTTCCTTTAATTTAAATTGAAAACATAATCTTATCCTTTCATATAAAATATCTTTAACTTTAGAATTGCCCTTTGTTATTAAAAACTTTTACCTAAATTTACCATAATATTTACAAACATAAATATAGTCATTTAAAGTTAAGCTTTAACATCCAAGGTCATGTTAAATTAATTTTAAAAATATAGTTAATTAGGGCAAATAAATTTTAGTTTACTTCTTTTTAAAAGAAAATTTTCTTTTCTCCTAAACTTGCATTTTTAAATATTTTACGCTTAATTCCATAAAAAGTAGCATGAAGAAAAGGTAAAAGTTGAATCTACTAACTACTACAACTTCCTATCAAATTTATATACATGCATAATCAGGATAGAATGACTACAGGAGAAAATAAATCTAGCCTAAAACATGCTTGCAAAAACATTACACTAAAAGGAAGTATACTGACTTTAAATTTTATTGTTCTTCCTTCCCCCAAACTTGATTTTAAATATGTATAACATTCAATACATAAAATATATGCAAGAAGAAAAAAAGTTCAGAAATTCTATCTATCACAAACATTTACAAGTATTCACCAGAACAGAACAATATGCAATAGAAAGTAAGTTTAAACTAAAACATGCTCAATAAAATGGAAAGAAAGATCTAACANCTGAGTTTGAGTAAGGCTAGGTTCGGGCTGACTAAGTCGAAACCAAACCCAATTCTAGTTCAAGGCTATTGAGTTAACTTAGCCTAATGATGTGTCTCTAGTGTGTGTTGTTTTTTCGGCGTGTTTTATGTCAATTTAAATCCCTTGTAACAGTGTCAAAAACTTGAACTGACCCAAAATTACTTAGTAATTTAACTTTAAAAAATATGTCCAAAAGCTTAACCCGGTTTATATTAAGTTATTAATGTGTAAATCAAAATGGTATATAAAATTTATAAAATATTTTACACACTAGTGGTTCTACGCAAGTTCACGTATCAGTTCAAGTAATATAGGGCTTTCTTTAAAAACCCTATTATTGATCCCACAGAGAAGCCCAGTAAGAAATCCCTTAGGTAAATTTTGGCCTACTTCTATCAAGTCTTAGTTTGGAAGATGGAGATTCTTATGATAATAACATAAATCACAATATTTAAACTATAAAAATAAAAGTAAGAAAGGCAATTTAAAATGGTGAATGCTAAAAGAAAAAAGTTTACTAAACTACTTTCTAAACATCAAAATTAAATTTACTAAGACTAAACAAATTTTTGTGACGAAGAGTTCAAATTTAAGAAAACATCATTCCCCTTTACAATGAGTATATGAATTGTGAAGAAATTTAAATGATTTAAAAATATATAAAAATTATTTTGTGCTAAATAAGAGCAATCATATTCTTTACCCTCTTCTGGTGTTATAAAGAAGATTGACTAATTCAGAGTTTGGTTCCTAATTTCGTAGTTAGGCTGGGAGGATACCGGCTGTCACTCAAGAGCTCCTATTACTCCCTCACCCGAGGGCTAATAATCTCGCATTGGTTTCCAATCAACTGGACCAAATTGGGGATTTTAATCTATCATCATAAAATCTCAAATTCCACATCCAATAACGTATATTTCCCTATTTATTTGCACTCAATTCCATGGATGACATACTCTCCCATGAAATTAAATATGATTCTCCCCATGCTGTAATAATCATAGCTCTTTCGGAACATATGTTTCTCAACACATTTTAACATTTCAATTGACCAAATCAAAAAAATAAATGAAGATTTGGGTTAAAATCATCACAAATTATTGATATTTAAATCTGTATAAAACAAAATCAATTCTTTACAAAACCATATCTCAAAGTAGGGAGAAGGACAAAGAAGACTACTCAAAATTCATGAGAAGGATACGAAAAAACACGGATTTCATTAATAAAAACAAGTTTACAAAATAAAAGAAATAAAAGATGCAACTTATCTCACAATCCTTCCCAAACAAATCACTAGAAGTTCTCTTTAAGTATTTCGCTCTTTACAAGCACTCTCAATTCTCTCTTGAAGTGTAATGAAGAAGAAATCTGTAACCTTTCCTCTTCTCTTACAATCCTTGAAGAAAATCTACAAGCCACACACACACACACACACACACACACACACACATGCCACCCAAAACTCCTCTTCAAGCCCTAGACTTCCCTCTCTTTTATCAAATGCTGCCTCACGCAAAAAAGAATTCAAAATTCCCTCCAAAATTTTATCCAAAAGTCAACTCTTTTGAATTCAAAAGACATGTCCATTAATCCATGAGTCATATCCCTTCATAAAATAACATTCCAAAGTGTTTAGATGCATTGAATTACTCCAATGGGTGTTTAGAACAAGTGTCCCTTTGAAAATTCGTCCAAAATTCATCCAAACTGTCTTAATCCATCAAAAGTCATCTTTAGCACATCATGCACCAGTTTTGGGGCATCATGCACCAGTTCTCTGGATTTGGCACATCATGCGCTGGTTTGGCGCATCATGCGCCACTCTGCAGCAACTCTACTGTTTTGCTCCATTTGGCTCCATTCAGCTCCGTTTCACCTCGTTTCAGTTGTATTTTGCTCCTAACAGATATTTCTACAAATTAAGCATGGAAAAACCTTTCTTTAAAGTATAATTTCATTCAAAAACATTTGAGAAATGCAAAGTAGATTAAACATAGAAAGACATCGAAATGTGTCAAATCAAAATTCTCTTTCTTGCTTGTTTTTAGTTCAAATTGCACCATTTTTACTTCATCTTTTCCAAAAGTTCATTTTTTGTACCTGAAACCAAAAATATGCAAAATAGCTTCCTTTAAAGTGTAATATCATTAAAAATTATTAAAATTGAGCATAAAATATATATGAAAAAGTGGATAATTTTTAGGCGTGTCAACTCCCCCAAAC
>JXCR01148402.1:133430-175435 GCA_002079205.1 Phalaenopsis hybrid cultivar
ATCACCTCCCTCATGACACAAAAATTAAATCAAAACACCAACAATCCAAATATCTACCAATCATCAATCAAACTGATCAATCAACACTAAAGAAAAAACAATACAACACTAACAATCATAACTCTCAAGCACACTAAATCAAACCACATTGATAACTATGGGTTGCCTCCCATAAAGCGCTTTGTTTACCGTCGCCAGCCTGACAAATGATTCCACCTGGATTAAAATTCCATTTAAGAAATCCTTGATCTATCACCCAATCTTTTTCAGATCCATGGATTCTACAAAGTCCTCGAATTTAAATATTTGTTTTAGCTCCTCCTTTTCAGATTGATTTATATCCTCGTTCCTCATATTTATTTCTAGATCCAATATTCTTCTAGTAACATTCTCAATTTTCATATTAATATCATCCTTATATTTTATAAGAAATGGATCTTTAAAAAATACTTCATGATCTCCTAAATTTTGGATCGTATTTGCTCAAGATAATTCAAATTTTAGATTAAATTCTTCTAGGCTACCCTTTTATTCAGAGTTGTCTTTCAATTCTTCTCCTTGGTACTGAGTAAATTGTTTAGGTGGTCTTTCTGTAGTTATCTTAGTTGAGGAAATATGTTTTCTAATTCCTTGGGAATTTTTTCCGTTGGTCTTTCAATCTCCTTATCCACATTTCTCAACTCAAAGTTCTTTTTGAAGCATATCCTCAGATTCTCTTCTAAATATTAGTTTGATAATTTTAAATTGCTCATCTTTCATCTCCTTAGGGTTTATCTCAGGGTCATTAGGTAAAATCTCTAGGGGTAACTGTTAATTACATTAATAATCTGCCCCAATTGGTTTTCTATATTCCTTATTGTGACCTCTTGATTTTCCAGCTTACTCTTCATTTGAATCACAAGCTCTTCTAATATTGACTCCTTCTCCTCATTATATGGGTATGAGTTAAATTCATGAGGAAAAGAAAGTTCATTATTATAATAGCTATGATTATTCTAACTACATGTCTGATTAAATTGATTATCTTCCCAAAATTGGTCTTCTCTTCCAAAATTATTATTCCTGTTAAAATTCAAATGATTTTCCCAACCTGGATTGTAATAATCGGAATAAGAATTATGTATTTCATGGCCAGTTTCAATACATTGTCCAAATGAATTTTCCTCAATAATTGGGGTTCCATGAGGATATCTTTCTATGTATTTATCCAACTTCCTCTCAATATCTACAACATGAGAAATTAAAATTGTAAGAATATCTTCTTGAAAATTTGTCACTCTCTTGGGATTTACTCTTTCAAAGCTAATAGCATTATAATCCAAATCTGAATATTCATTATATCGTTGATCTGTCATTTCTACATTAAATTCATGGAGTCATTTCAATTCTCTCCCAAAAGTTCTCTCCAAATCTGACTTGTAAAGTTCAAGCTCTGTAGCTCCTGAAATATGCATACAAATCTAAAGACTTAACTAATAGGGCAGATATAAAAAATATTTTTTATATTTTGGATTTTTTTTAAATAAACACACAATAATTAAACACATTATATAATAATACTATAAATTAAAGATCTAAATCCTATTGGTTTAACTATAATTCTCCTTAAGTTCTCACTGAAGCTTCCCCAACAACGACGCCAAAACCTCGATGTGCCCCTAGTGTGTGATGTTTTTCTGCATGTTTTATGTCAATTTAAATCCCCTGTAACAGTGCCAAAAACTTGACTTGTCCCGAAATTACACAATAATTTAACTTTAAAAAATATGACAAAAAACTTGACCCAGTTTATATTAAATTGTTATTATGCAAAATCAAAATGTTATATAAAATTTATAAAACAGTTCACACACTAGTAGTTCTACTCATGTGCACGTATCACTTCAAGTAATATAGGACTTTCTTTAAAAACCTCAGTATCAATCCCACTGAGAAGCGTAGTAAGAAATCCTTAGGCAAATTCTAGTCTGCTTCTATCAAGTCATAGTTTGGAAGATGAAAATTCTTATGATAATAACATAAATAATAATAACTATAACAATGAAAGCAAGAAAGATAATTTAAAATGGGTTTAATGAATGCTAGAAGAGATGTAACTAAACGAAAAAGGTTTACTAAACTAATTTCTAAACTTTAAAATTAAATTTACTAAGACTAAACAGAGTTTTGTGACGAAGAGTTTAAATTTAAGAAAGCATTATTCCCCTTTACAATGAGTATATAGATTGTGAAGAAATTAAAATCATTTAAAAATATATAAAAATTATTGTGTCAAATAGAAGCAATCATATTTTTTACCCTCTTCCAAGTGCTATAAAGAACATTGACTAATCTAGAGTTTGGTCCCTAATTCCGTTGTTAGGCTAGGAGGATACAGGCTTTAACTTCAAAACTCCCACTACTCTCTCACCTGAGGGCTAACAATCTCGCATCAGATTCCAATCAACTGGACAAAATTGGAGATTTTAATATATCACCTTAAAATCTCCAATTCTGCATCCAATAAAGTATATTTCCCTATTTATTTGCACTCAATTCCATGGATGTCATACTCTCTCATGAAATCAAATGTGATTCTCCCCATGTTGTTGAATCATAGCCCTTTCGGAACATATGTTTCTCAACACATTTTAACATATCAATTGGCCAAATCGAAAAGCAAATGAAGATCTGGGTTCAAATCATTACAAATTATTGACATTTAAATCCTTATGAAATAAAATCAATTCTTTACAAAACCATATCTCAAAGTAGGGAGAAGGATAAAGAAGATTACTCAGAATTCATAAGAAGGATACGACAAAACACAGATTTTATTAATAAAAATAAGTTTACAAATAAAAGAAATAAAAAAAAACATAACTTATCTCACAATCCTTCCCAAGCAAATCCCTAGAAGTTATCTTCAAGTCTTTCTCTCTTTACTCTCAATTCTCTCTTGAGGTGTAATAAAGAAGAAATCTCTCACATTCTCTCTCCTCTTACAATCCTTGAAGAAAATCTACAAGCCCTTGCCTCTCTCTCTGGCGCCACACACACACACACACACACACAAGTCACCCAAAACTCCTCTTCAAGCTCTAGACATCTCTCTCTTTTATAAAAGGTTTCGTCCCTCAAAAAAGAATTCAAAATTTCCTCCAAAATTCTATCCAAAAGTCAACTCTTTTGAATTCAAAAGACATGTCCATTAATCTAAGAGACACATCCCTTCATTAAAGAACCTTCCGAAGTATCTAGATGCATTGAATCACTCCAAGGGGTGTTTAGAACAAGCGTCCCTTTGAAAATTTGCCCAAAAATCATCCCGAACCGCCTTAATCTGCCAAAAGTTATCTCTGGTGCATCATGCATTAGTTCTCTGGATTTTGGAACATCATACGCCACTCTACAGCAGCTCCACTATTTTGCTCCGTTTGGCTCCGTTTTAGCTTCGTTTCGCCCCGTTTCAGTTGTGTTTCACTCTTAATAGATATTCCTACAAAATAAACATGAAAACAACATTCCTTTAAAGTGTAATTTCATTCAAAAACAATTGAGAAATATAAAGTAGATTAAACATAGAAAGACATCGAAATGTGCAAAGTTAGAATTTTCTTTCTTGCTCATTTTTACTCCAAATTGCATTGTTTTTGCTTCATTTTCTCCAAAAGTTCATTTATCGTATATGAAACACAAAATATACAAAATAACTTCTTTTAAAGTGTAATATCATTAAAAATCATTAAAATTGAGCGTAAAATATATATGAAAAAGTAGGTAATTTTTAGGCGTGTCACCCAACTAGACTTAAGAAAACAATTTAAAAAAAAAGCAAAAGTGGAGGAGTTTACTGAAGGGGAGGAGGAAGCTCAATTGGAGAGGAGATGGAGGCTTGCCCGAGACTTCTTCTCACTTATTTTTTGGAGCAATGGAGTCCTATGTCGTCTGTAATGGCTTTGTGCTAAGGAGTGACAGTCGCTTATTTATAGGTTGAGAAGGAGGTGGTGGAGCCCTCGGGAGCCATTTAATTGGGTGGCACGTCAATGGAAAAGATCAATCCAACAGTTAGTGAGCCAGGGATCACTGTCATCAAAATGGTGTGACAATTCATGGCCTGATATGTGAACAAAGGCCAAAGATTGCTGTCACCCTTAGACTTGGTATGACCACATTGAGAAACTTCCTAACATTGTCACACTTAGGCCGGGGTTGACAACACTAAGGAATTTTCGAGCGTGGCAACACTAAGGTGGAGCCCAGGCTTGGCGTGATCACGCCAGGCCAAAAAAAGAAAGAGCAGACTGCTTTCTGACAATTTTGCTGCACCTGACCAAAGAGTAATATTTGTACAAGTTCTATGTGACCAAAAATGAGGTCAACAAGTACACAAAAGTTTTTGCACAGTTGGTTCTTCAATTGCTTGATCTTCTACTGAGTCCTGGAGTAAACCAATAGATAACTGATGGATAAACATAATACTATGAACAAAAGTAAAACTTTAGTAATAAGAATCTTTGATATTATTACTTAAAATAATTTATTCATGAGAAAGGTATATAAAATCATTGAATAATTTAAAAATATTGTTGTGCTAAAAAAGGTCAAGAGAACAAAGGGGTAATTTTCTGCCCAAGTGAGTGCACTAGTTATTGAAACCCTTCCAAATATAAAAATCAAATCAATCTTGTCTCATATAACAAATTAATTATTGATACAAAGTATGAAAACATAGGTTGTACTGAGGAAAAAACATAAGTACTGCATGGTTGTAATGATTAAATATAACAGAAAACTGTACTGTAAGTCATTATGCTGCTATTTTAACTGTACTTACTAACAAATAACAAACTATAAGGCATTAAATGATGAAAACACACACTACGCTATGGAAAGCTTGGAATACAACATGGTTATAGTTAAAAGCTCTCTATATAAAATTGCTATTAAAACCATTAAAATTTATAATTGTGCACAATCTAGACCCAAGTAACAAGTAAATGATGGAAAATGCAACTTGTATTGAAGATTAACGATGAAAAAACATTGTTAAAGTCAAGTATATCTATATAAAATATTTTAAAAAAAACTTCCAATATTATAAATTAGATTAATTAGTTAATAAAAAAATATTTAAAATAAATAGATTGTCTGAAAAATGTATTGCACTAAACAAAACCGAGGCAACAACATTGGGTAGTCATCAATACCTACACTGCAACTTTTTAAAATGCTTTCAGTGTGATTAATTACAATGAACAAAACAAACATTGTACTGAAGAAAAAACAGAAATACAATATAGTTGTACTAAAGAATTACACTTAAAGATTGCACCTAACATTCAAACTCTTCCTAGAAAGGAATCTAATAACCCTAAGAAACTTATTAAAGGTTAAATGATAACAAAAACACAAAAATTTGAAGAAAATTTATAGTACAGTATGGTTGTAGCATGCAAAGTCTACATAAAACCTGAAATAAGTTGTGTGTTTGTTATAGCTAAAATTTGTTAGGCACATTTATACCAGAAAATTATATTTCAATGGTTCAAAACATTTATTACATGCTGATTCTAGAAAAAAAAAAAATAGAAGTACAAGAAATGTTTATCATAAAATAGCTTAACCTCACACATTAAAACCTACAGATGGCTTCTGCTCGCCATTTTCGGTTTTGATATGCATATTTTTCATTTTTTGCGGCTCTTGTTCACGGTCATATTGTCTGATTCTAGGGTTTCAAATAATTCTTACTGTTTCATTGCCTCCTCTACTTAAACGAAGGTATTTTATACAACTTATTTTATAGAAGCTAATGTCGGACGAAATCAGATTGGTTTAGGCCCACGTGGTGATTCTTTATTGGAGTCCGGATGTTGTTCTGCCTCTGGACTCCACACAAAATATTGTTGTTGTTTTTTTTTTATCTATGAGAGTATTTGAATATCAAAAAGTTTGTTTACATAAGAAATCGCAACAAAAAATTTTAGATTACACTTATTTTGTGGGAGAAATGAACCTAAAGGATAATATGTGTGATTCGAATCAAGGTTTTATGGTGGGAAACTACACTCTCAATGATTATGTCACATATAATTGCACAATTGCCCCTTCAATGTACTTATATTTATAAAGATGAATTAAAAACAAACGAAACAAATTTTATGAATTAAGTTTTGTCAACATTTTTTTAATAAAATATTTTTGAATAAGATAAAAACATTGAAATGATAAAATTTACTCAGTTACTTTAAATTATAATGACATGAAACTAATTTTAATTTGTTCTTTATTTATCGATATGCCATAATTTTAATGAAAAAAATTTTTATAACAATTACGACATTTCAAAAAAAAAACAAAAAATATCACAACATTATTTACTAGGCTAATTGATGGAGAGTGAGAGATCCTGAAGACAAAAAAAAACTTCAGATGCTGACAACCGAAAACACACGAGCAAAACATAGGGAGCAAAACTTTGATGGAAGAAGAAATTAATGTGGAAACTTTGAGCTGGAGGTTATCACATGGAATAACCGGGAAAATATTTGCGTACATAAGACGTACATACGTCAGAGGTTATTCAGAGGGTACAGAGGAGTTATATCCGGGTTATACCCCCTTGTAACCTCTGTGTAATTCCTTTGTAACCTCCATGTATTTGTATAGGGAGCGCGAAACTCATTTGTAGGTTACAGGGAGGTTACAGGGAGGTTACATAGGGGTATAATCCCGATATAACCCCTTTGTACCCCCTAAATAACCCCTGGACGTACGCAGCGCTGCGCACGTCTTATGTACGCAAATATTTTTCGAATAAACGAGGGGTGTGGCAGTGGCAACTAAACCTTATCAAGAGGGGGATGGGAGCTTGGTTAAGTAGGAGGGGGTGACATTTATTTCATTATTTGGGATCTAACTGGAAACTATGAGATTGTTCCAACTTAATCTATAATGTTATTGTCTTGTTTTAAATTCCAGACAGTCTGAATGCCTCCATTTAAATCATAAAAATTTCTTGCTAACCCTTTTTAATTGCTAGATAATCCCTATTATCAGTTTTTATACCCCAATTAAGCCCTAGTTTTTATCAACTTTGCTAAATTTTTTTATCAGCTGACTTTTTTTTTGTTAATATATATGGTGATTTAAACAAAATACGTGTACCATCCTATTTCTCCACCCCTCGAATCTTCCCTCTCTCTTTATTTCCAATATCAATGTGCTTCGAATCTTGTTCTCGTCTGTAATTTCCTTTTCACTTAACAAAACCTTTATACATCCCTTGCCTCCATTCCACTATATATTGTACTATCCCAGATGAGCCCCATAGCCCAAATAAAACCCTCTTCAGTCTCATCACTCTAACTCTCCAACTTGCATTGCATGTAGTGCTCATAAGATGTTGCATGACAACCTTTGTCCTTCTACTATAGCACCTCTTACAACCTGTTTCTTCTCTACAACAACCTTATGTCAAATTCTCATTACAATCCATAGCCCCCTCTACACAGTGCATCGAATCCCTACAACAAAACCATCTCTATTTCTCTCTCTCTCTCTCATTCTCCATCTCTTTTAAATAGAGAGAGTTTCTCTCTCTAACAAAGGAGAATGTCCTCTTCCTCTCTTTAAATACAAAGAGAATTGTTTTCTAAAAAAATATCGATGAAAAGAAAATAAGAACTAAAGGAAACTAAAAAATCTGCCTCAAAATTTATGCTTGTTGATTATCATCTAGTCGCCATCGTTTATCTGGCATAGTAAGGTATAGCACAAGAAAACAAATATACAAGTTTGTTGCTTCAATTTAGTAAAAAAACATATCAAAATTAAGTAATAATGTTGCATATTTTCCTAACAAGATGAAAAAATCAATAGATTAAGAACTCATGTTGTTCTAGTACTACTGAAATTTTTTTGTTTCTTTCCTATAAATATTAATGTTTGTATGCAGTTTGTTAAGCATTGTGGGTTAAAAGATTGTCGAACCACAATGCCTCATGGCACCAATCATGCACATCTTATTAGGCATGTGAGAAGGCCTTGCACTCTTGATAATGTTGCCTAAATGGGGTAGATACCGGGAGGTTATATAAATAGACAGTGAATGAAACCAAAAAAAAAACTTAACCAAAATGAACACTTGAGGACAAAAATTCAACAATAAAATAAAAATTAATGAGGAACAAAATGCAACAAACTAGATACAGGAAAAATACAAAAAAAATGAGATGCTCTAATTGTAATGCCTAATTTTAAATGAATAAGAACTACATATGAACTTGTTGTTGTAAATTATTATTAATTTCCTATGGTTTCCAGTGATAATTAACGAAACTCCTTTAAATACTGTCATTTAATATTTTTCTCTAAAAACATTTAAAATAATATAGAACTTGATATAAATAGTTTGATAGCTAACATAGTAAGCTTGAGCATAGCCTTTAATTGAAAATCATAAAAATTGTGGTCATAAGTTATAGTTTCATTTGAATGTTACCGAGTGAAGCCTTTTTATGAAACCACATAATGGTCATTTAGGGTTTGTTTGAAGAATCCAAATGTAGTCAATTGGATACTATTTTGAATGCATAATTAAAATCCAAAATGCCCTACCCATCATTGTATATGTAGCACATATTGTTGTGAATATAATATATACTTATTTATGTTTTACTTTAATATGTTTTAACGCTAATTTTATACACTTTTGGAAGGTTTCCATCTTGTTTCATGCAAGATTCAAGAAAGAAGAGTCATCAAAGCTAAAGAAACTCAGAAAGGTATTCAGATGCAGAAAATTGACACCCACAAATCAGCGCCTTGACACCCAGACGCAAAAAGTAGGCCCCGTAGACCTACGCTTAGACAGTTGGATGTAGAAATCAGGAGCCCAAGGAGATGATTCCAAGCAATTTTAATCCACTAGCCAAAGAGCACAGAGTGTAGACACCACGACAAAAGAAAATAGACGTGATTGACCAGTGGCTAGTGCCTAGATGCAAAAATTAGGGGCCCAATAGTGCCTAGACTTTGTGCAAATGATAGAGAAGAAATAAAATAAGCACCAGGAATGCACCAAGTAGGTGTTTCACCCATGGTGTCTAGGCACCCGAAGACCTAAACCCTAACTTTGTGCCCGGTGCCTAGACGCCTAGGCAATATTGACCCAATTTGAAAATTTTTTGTGGTTGGGATGCACCATTTTGCTTGGAGAAGTTATTAAATGTCTAATATTAAGGATTAGGAGTCCATTTTAGAGCATGGAAAACTTAAGGAGAAGGCCAAGGATAATATGCAACGTGTTCTAGAGAGAAGAAAGAAGAGTGTTTGAGAGAATTAAAGGTGTGAACTTTCTAATTTTTTTTCATCACCCTACTTTGATAGGCAAGGAGATAAGTACTTTTAAGTTTTTATTTTCACTTGAATTTCTTTGTAATACTTTCTGTACGGTTTCTCCGCTTAATTCAATATTTGTGCTGATGAGTTTTACCATGAGTAATGATTAATTCTCTTATTTCTTCCTTGAATTAGAATTGTGGTAGGATAGAATTTAGGTTTTCTTTGTGATTTGAATTGAATTTCTTGAAAGTGTCGTGTTAACCTTTCAAACCACATTTACATTTTGCCTGAGCAATAAAATAATTAAATGTTTTTCTTGAACTTTGAAATCCAAAAGGAAACTTAGTGGGGAAACAATGTTTAACCACATAAACTCATTGGAATAAGGATATTGTGTTTGATTTTGTGCAAAAAAATTAGGGAATTGTTATTTATTTTAGTTGATTATAGGATTTAGAGAAGTAAACTTAGGACAACCAATCTTTTTTGGACTTTTGGAAAGGGATAACAAAAATATTGCTCCTATTTGGCACTATACCTAGATCAGTTCCTCGAATTAACTCACCACTTAACAAATTCAAGGGGAAATCTCTCATAACTTGAAAGTCTTAAGATCTTCTTCTTGCTTGGTATTATAAGCTAGTTTTCAAAAGAATTTAGGGTAGAAACTTTTCTTAATGTTAAGATCTTTGACCATTTAGGTTAAGACCAATAATAGTAAACTAAAACATTTTCAAATTGGAATTTACCTCATTCCTCATGTGATCGATACACCAAAGTTCATTATGTATACTACTTATACGACATTTGTATTTGCACGAACTGACAGTGCATCATCGCCCTTGGTTCATATTAAGTTTTTTAGCATTGTTGCTGAGGAGAAACATTAAATTCCATTTTAGGAAAGTTTAGTCAAACTCTTAAGGTCTAAATTTGAAAAGTGTAGTGTTACACCATCGTTTACTTCTTGGTTTTTATTTCTTGACTTACACACAAAAATCCAAAAATATCCTATCAGATGCTTCTACTATTAAATATGTGCACTTATATATTGCTTTTTACTCAGTACAAAACACATGTTATTTGTTTGCTTTCCATTTTCGCACTTTTGTTTGTTTATTTCTTTTTTATGTTGCAGTTTAATTTCTCTTGAATTGTATTGCATCATTATTAGCTTAGTCACTTAGCTCATTCAACCTAATTAGAGTATGTGTAATACTGGACCTTCAGATCATGAACCCACCCTATGACCCTGAGTTGGAAAAAAATGATTACTAAAATCAGAAAATTACAAAGATTTCAAAAAGAGCTAGGAGAGATGATACTTGTACCTTAATATGACCCAATGCTCATAGACCCAGTGAAATCCCTATAACACTAAGAGAATTTACAAACCCTATAGTAGATGAAATTCATTCAAGCATCAATACCCCTACCGCAGAAGACAACTCATTCAAACTCAAAACTTGCAATCATTCAGATGGTACAAAATAATCAGTTTGGTGGGACACCAATAGAAGATTTTAATCTTCATTTAGTGGGCTTCCTAGAACTTTATGCCACATTTTGCTTTAACATTGTCTCCAACAATGCTGTTAGGCATAAAATTTTCTATTTCTCACTAAAACATCCCTTAAGTCTGTCATGGATGTTCCAACGAAGGTTCCCTCATGTCCAAACCATATGATGAAGTGTCTTCATTGATCTAAGAGATGATAATTAATAACTTTCAATGGTCATTTGATAGATTGAACCCTAGGATAGTAGCCAGTGTTCATGACACAGTTATTTAGTCAAACTTGACATCTCAAGTAGTTAATATCTCTAGATATTTAGGTCACTTAGGGTTGCATTCATCACCAAGATCATTGGCTGTAGGGGAGAACACTTATGGACAATTGGCACATCCTAGTGCCATGCTTATATAATCCATGAACTCCATCAACAATAGCTTTAATAACCCTAACTCCAATACTGACAACACTAGCTAGAAGAATCACCTTAATTTTGATTAGAATAATAATTACTAAGGAGTTGGTATCCAGTAACCAAAGAACAATCAAACTAACCCGAACGTCCTAGAGAAAAACATACCCATGGGAAATATACCTTCACCACCTAAGATAGGAAAAGGAAAAGGGAGACTACCACCACCCTTTTCTCAAATAATCTAGAAGCATATGAGGGACAAAAAAATGTACAAGTTTCTAAAGGTTGTACATAAACTTACCATCGATGTGTTATATGTTAAAGCCCTAGAATAGATGTCGAGTTATGTTGGGTTTGTGAAGGATGTATTTGAAGAAAAGAGAAAAATTGAAGTTGGCAAGATAACAACCCATACCGAGGAGTGTAGTGTTATCTTGCAATGGTAATTACCCAAAAAATTGAAAGACCCGAGCAGCTCACCATCGTGCCATAGGAAATAAATTTAGTGGGAGGGCTTTGCGGGATTTAGGAGCCAACATAAATCTTATGCCTCTATCCATTTTCAAAAAGCAAGGATTAGAAGAAGTCCAGCTCACCCCTCTGCCCTTTAGTTAGCTGACCGATTTATGACTTACCTGAGGAGAAAGATGAAGGACATCCTTGTTAAAGTTGATAAATTCATGAAAGAGGGTAAATAAATTCTCTTAAGACACGTTTTGAGCAATGATTGATGTTTAAAAGAGTGAACTTACCACAAGGGCAAACTATCAGGAAGTAACTTTTGATGTGCTGAAATCTATAAAATTTCCCCTAAGCCTCATGGGATGCTCAGTACTAGAATATAGAAGTCGTGCTAGGGGTAACTAATAGCCAATGAAAAAAATTAATGGATGAAATGTTTAAGAACATGGTTGAGGAAAAATATACTCTTCATTTCGAGGTGGCCCTTAAGTTCTTAGGGAAGCATTTTAGCCTAAGGACACCACAACCCACTCTCAGTTTATAGGCTCACCCACATGAGGAGCCTAAGTATAGGGTTATGATTTCCCTTAAGTGGTTAGAAAGTGACTTCCTAGAAGGATACGCCACAGTGCCCGTCATGAGTGCATATGAATCAAACAAATTTCAAGAGGGAGGAGTGTTGAAAACCCAAGAGTAGGAAATATTTTATAATGTTTACCGTCCAACTCAAACCTTACTTTTCCAGATAGAAGATAATGGTAAGAATTAGATTGATAAAGTGCTAAAAAGTCTGAACCTAAAGAAAGAAAATAACACACATTTTTGAAAGATCATATAATAAAGAACACATTGGATGATTTAGAAAATTTTTTAGGACAATTGAAATTTAGAACGATGGGTCAGGGCTTACTTCGAAGATAATTTGATCCGAGAGAATACTTTTAGGTTTGATCAAAACAATAATGATTTAACTGAGAAGGTTAAACCAAACACTACTTCAGAGACTACCCAATTTATCTTATGGCGTGATTGTATGATTACTTATTGTATTATGTTTTTTTTATTTTTGAGATTTGGTTAGGCTGAGAATGTTAAACTAAGCACTTACTGGGAGGCAACCCAATTTCCTTTCCCTTTCCATATTGAGTGCTCATTTATGTTTTTGCTTGTTTGAATCTTTAGAGTTAAATACTAGTCACAGTTTCTTGATGCTTGATGATGAATAGCCTCAATTTTATTGAGTTTTTTATTGCTCTTCGAATTCAACAATTTTATTTGTGTTATTATACTTATGTAAATTAGATTATTTTTGTTCTGGAGTTTATTTATTTAAGTCATGATAAACATATTATGTATTTATTTGCGGTATCACTTCCTTTATTAGATTGTTGATATTATTTATCCATGTGGAGCTCATGCTAAATTGATTGTTGTATTTATTATGTTTGTTTAGTTATGTGGTGGTTGCTCTTAATTGAAGTTTTTTATTTTCTCCTATTATGTAGTTATACACTTCATTTATTTTTATTTATTTTTATTTCTATTGGAAACTAACAAGTTTGGGGGAAATTAATTGTGATGTTTATCTATTAAAGTATCTAGAAATCAAATTTGAAGTTCCATAGAAATAATATTGGCAGTATTGGTCACAGATAAACACCAACTAATGAATGCAAGATATATATAATAGACAGAGATGAATTTCTGAAAGATTTGGAAAATATGGGTTAGTCTCTAACTCACCTCAAACTTGATTTTCAAGTTTTGAGTGAAAAAAGTTTTGGAGGTGGTTCCCCGCCTAATAGCGATACAACCCTGCAAAGGGTACTGAGAAAACTACCCTAAAAAAATATCTGCAACTACCCCCATATGAGAAGTAGAGCAGCTAAAAGAAATCATGGGACCAATCAAACAATAAAAAACATAGGTCCTTTTGAGTTAAATGTTGATAACATAAAATAAACTAATAGATGATGCATGTCGTCTGAACAGTTGACAAAAAAATAAAATGACCAACAACGACACTACAATGTCTGATTGGCATGCACACATAAGAAATTGACCCTCAATGCTTAAGCAAGAAAAATCTATAGTTAAAGCTAGAGCCAAGAGAAATTTTTGATATGGTCCCTTGACCAATCACAACTATCTCCACGAAGTGTACTACGCAAATCAACCGAACATATATGAGTCGACGATCGACATCATCCGAGATAATGACACGACTGAGCGAAAGGGATAGTTATATTATAAGACTTAAGTTGTGCAAAGAACAAATCTAAATCGACTAAAATGTGGCAAGCAATCTAACATGTCATAGCCTACCAAAGCAATTTAAGAGACATGAAAAAACACATGCAAAAATTGATCAAATGTTGTATTCATTCATATAACTATTTAGTGTATTTTTTAACAAAGCTTTTCATATACATTGATTTATTAGATTTTAAAAGCACTAAGTCTAAGAGTCTTTAGAACAAGTGCTGGACGATCCATTATCCACCACATTATCACCTTCAGACTAGTTTCGATGTGTCGAAGCTGAAGGAGAAACAAAGAGTTTTTTTTAACTTATCAAGATCAGAGTAATTGAGGTTGTCCATCCCAACTCTTACAAATTGGTTGATAGACACCTTGGTACTTGTCTCCAAATGTGTAACCTGAGTGTCCAAAAACACTTCTAATGTCTTCATTATGTCCATCTACTCTATCAATTCTACATTTTCCTCATGGATGACAATGATTCACTCATACACAATCTCAAGTTGCACCATGCATTATCTAGTCAAGCCTCTTCCAAGACCACCCAATCCTTCGTTACTCTCACCTCTGCCTTGAACTTTTTTGGCCTTTATCTCAGTTTTCAAGGCTCTATTACTCGCTTTAAGATAAAGAGAAGATATGTGATGTGTGGTCATGAGTTCAAGCGCCTAATATTGGCTGAATGTTATTCAAGAACTTCTATAGATCCTCTGGTAAAAGCACAACGCTGATGATCAAGTTGTACTATCCATCCCCATAGCTTATGAGAATCAGTTCCTCAAAATGTTTATTAGAGCAAAGCTAAAGTCTTAGCTGACAAATTTTCTTGACCTCTTCTCTTATTGTGGTCTCTAGTAATCCTTAACTCCCTTCTATTCAATCTTTTGAGGTAAGGGAAGGGAAGATCCAAAATCTTGAGCTGGATCCTTACCCTTCCTCCAATATTGTTCTTCTTGAAAAATGGTCAGCTTGAGCTTTAGCGCAGATGCCAACTTAACCTCCTCCTCTTTGGTCAGGCTTTCCTCCAGGTTTTCCACTTCCGCCTATTATGCTGGTGCAACTGGAAATCATGAAGAAATCTAGATGGCCTTACTTCTTTTAGAAACAAGAATAAAACCCGAGGAAGATGGCTGTGAAGCTTTCTGGATCGACAGTTGATGTAAGGATCCCTCAACATCCAATCCAATAATGCTTGGTTTTGGCTCCTCTTGGCGGTGATCCCTCAAAGGCTTAAGTTTAATAAAGATTATTTTCGTTCGATCAAAATTAATTCACCGGTAATTGTGCATAGAATAACAACTTTTTTTTAAAAAAATAAAGTTAATTAATTCCAAACCTAGGATGGTCCTGACTACTTAGTCATTCTCTTACTTGGTCACATCCCTTCTAGTTGTGGAAGCAATACCTTTCTTCTTCCTTGGTTCATTCCATGAAAGCTATGCAGACTTTTAATCTGCATCTTCTCCTCTACCTCATTAAAAGTGTCTTACAATGCAATAGTCATTTCAAACTGGGTGAGGTTCAACTTTCGCTTCACTTTCATGGGTTCAGTGTACTAGATGACTGACAAGTATTTCCTCACCACTAATACTAAGTGTCTTAAGACCTGACGTGGGATGCCCTTTCTTCCTTGTATGATTCTCTGGCGGACTGCGTTGTGATTTTCCAATCCTTACAGAAACCCTGAAGTAACCAAAACCTTCGATCCTTGATTTTGCTCTCTAGATATATCAGATGGAATTTTTTGGTTGAGCCGAAGATGTAGTTGTGTAGCTCCACTCTGAAAGAGAACATGTAGGAGAATAATTCTCGAGACCAAGGAATCTTCATCCGTCACAAGTAGATAAAAAAAGTCATCAATATCATGATTGAATTTGGCTCTATCTACGTGAGATGACTTTATAATGGCTAATAATCAAATGAATCCCATGACAGAATGACAATCAAAGTCCTCACTAAAACTGATCCTGATTGAAGATCAGATCATCTCCAAAGAGATTAGTTGCCCTTGCCTCCGGCTCCACCACCTTGAGCACTACACTTGTGTCATATATACAAGTGTCTTCCAGAAGTCCTACATCAACTGACGTGAGAGTAGACCTTTCAGTCGTTGCTTCCAAGCAGAATAATTGTGGAGAATACTTGGAAGCCATGGAGACGATTGAAGAAAACTGACCCAAGCGAGAGATAAGCAATAATTGAAAGGAAGAAAAAGGAAAATCTGAAAAAGTGTAAACCCCATTTTCTCTTTGATCCTTATATATATGATATCCAGGAAAATTGAAAAGCCTCAAATATGTACCTCGATCTCTAAAAATTTACATCAAATTAGCACGAAATTTGAGAAAAAATGTCATAATATATTGAGAAATCATAAAATTAAAATCTTATTTATCAAAAGAAATATTGTAAATTTGGTCTCTGACTGCCTTTGACAATACAAGACTCTGACTCATCAAAATATGGTACAATGCTCTCCACCCCACCCCAAATTTTAACTTCTAAACACTTCCTTTGACCAAAGTTGGGAGATAGAAGTTGTCACCTAGATATCTATCAACTCTTTCCAAAGAGACTAACTCTGTTTGGAGAATCACCATGTCCACCTGAAGGACCGCCAACTCTTCCTTCATGTTAATTATGAAAACCCATCTCTACAAGCCAACTTACCAGGAAAAAGAGTCATTTTCCATGAAGACAGAAACGCTGAAGATCCTCACTAACCTTCAGTCTCCCTTTCAACATCCTCGGGATTAAACAGATGTCCGAAGGCAGTCTTATGCCAGAGCAGACGATCCCCTACCCACCTATGGATTAGAGGGTTGTTCGTCTCTAATTATCGATGAATTGATAATATGCACAGTTTCCTCTAAAAGAATAATCATATGTCATTAAAAAGGAAAAAGAATATATGTACTGAGTTAAGGAAACCTAGCATTCCTAATACAAATCATTAGCTCCATCTAAAATGATAGTAAACTCTCACCAACAAGAGGTTGGAAAATCACCTGGCTAGCCTCATTTATTGAAGGAAAGGAGTTTCATCTTTGCATGGTTGGACCTAGATTTCTACAACCGTAAGGAGTAGTTCCTGAGTCGAGCGCTCTCAGATCAGAGCTGGGCAAGGGCCGTCAGATAAGTGGTGACACATCATCCTTGCTCCCCATCTAACAATGGAGCTGCATCCAGTCAGACAACTTGACTGCTTCCTTCACCATTTGTTTCTTCTGGATCACTTTCTTGGCCAACTTATCTCCCTCCTGTCGAATTCCTCCTTCTAGCCTCTTCAAACCGACCAGCCGACCTTCTTCCTCCAGCCACTTTGCCACCACCACTCCGCCGTCATCCCCTAACTTCTTCTTTATTACAGGCCGACTACTCTAGTTTTTTTTTCTCCCCTATGTCCTTGGGAAGGAAAAGTTTTTTTGGTTGAAAGTCCACAAAGGCCTTCAACATGGTCGCCTCATTTACAGATTTTTTACTGCTCACAATAACTCTTTGCTATTTAAAACTGGCTAAAGGGCAGGAAATTTAAAAAGTGTAATGGAGAATTGCTGATCACATTTTATTTATAAATATTGCAGGCATAAGAATTTAGGAAGTTTAATTCTTAAAATTACTTATTACGCATTAAATGAGGCAATTTTTGCATTTAATTCTATCAATCTTATTTTAGTTGTCACTTTAAAAAAGTAAGAGAATCATGACACTAAATATGTACATAAAAAAATATGACTACATAAATCTTGAGTAAATTGAATGGGTCTCACTTATGAACACCAAAGGAAAGGACTGCATTTGGATAGTCAAAAGAAAAACATGCCAATAGACATTTCCTTCAGTTGGAACTATGTGCCGATCAAACAAAAGCACAACCAAACGAAAAAAATAGGCACCACCAAATTGGAGGGACTGTTATTCATAACGTGCTCCCTCAATTGATTCTAAAACTCTTCACAAAAAATGGCCAAAGGACGCCCACATATAACCTTTCTAATCCTTTGAGAAGACCCCTTGTCCAAGAAGCGCTGCTCGTTGGATTGCAATGATATACCATCTGTCTGACGGTCTAAGCTCTACCTTAAGACATGAGGGCCTCTACTTAGGGTTTCGTTGAGAGGGTCGACCGACGAACATTCAATCGATCGAATGTTTGTCAGCTGACCAAAGCTTTCAGTTCACTGATTGACAAAGGAAAAAAAAATCTTTAATTGCATCTTTTCAAGCAATTGGGGAAACAAAACGGTGGCAATGTCAACTATGAAGGTTACAAATATGAAAATGTGCAATAATTATTTATAATATTTTTATTAAAATAAGAACAAATATGTAATTTTACTAGATACCACTGAAACCTATAAATAGAGGATCATTTCTTCAATAAATGACTACTGAATTTACTTTCTCAAAACTGAAGTTATTGTGCTCTTAATTGCTCTCCTAGTTTCTCTCATCCGCCCAACGCTCTATACCCTGAGTATGATCCACATAACATATTTGGATTTAACATCTCTATTATATTCTATTGTAATAGCAGTAATTTTACACTAGACAACTGTGTAAATTTACCTTCTTGCCTTAAAAACTATATTTTATATTGCTATTATAAGAGAATATAAATGTGTATTTAACAGAAAAATTTTTTTTAGGTCTGCATGTATTAATTGTATTCAATTATCACACCTAGTAATTGCTCATAAGTGATATTAAGAAAAAAATTTCAATAATTTAGATCATAAATGAATAAATAAAGCCAACTTCTCACTGAGTTAGGTTGGGAGTACGGACAACACACTAAAGTTGAAAGTCCCCACACAACATTTTCTAGAGTTATTCCTTGCGAATCGTTTGGCTGAACCCAAAAGCTTTAAAACCCATGACCTATCCATGCCGGCTGCCGAAGCGCATCTTCTCCGGCTGGCAGTAAGCTGTCGGAAACTAACGGCACACGTCACTGCCGGCGCGACTGATGCAATTATCGCGATGGCTTCTTCAGGCGAACAGGAATTCGCCGCTGCGAACCGGTACAGGCTATACCGCTACCCTCGCTCCCGACGATTCTGGGACGAACGCGTCGCTGCTCGCTTAGGAGAGAAACTAGCCGTCCGCCTCCGCCAGATTGGCATCTCAGATGTCCAACTCCACCTCGAAGACGGTGACCGAGAACGCCTCTCTTTGACTCACCATTACCGCCGGTCAATTGCTTCCCTGTTTCACTCTGTGGAGCGGGCTGGCATCCGTGTTGATGGTGCTGACGAGCTCCGATGCGATCGTGGTCCTCAGGCCGGGTAAGGGTTTTGGCTTGTTTGGGATTTTATTCGGGCCTGCATTGGGGTCTCAGAATTGGGTGTTTTTTGGATTTAGTTGTGTGATATGATATNATCCTCAGGCTGGGTAAGGGTTTTTGCTTGTTAGGGATTTTATTCGGGCCTGCATTGGGGTCTCAGAATTGGGTGTTTTTTGGATTTAGTTGTGTGATATGATTTTGTGTGAATAATTCAATAGTTTAGTAAATATGGAAGCTTAATTGTTGTTATTAGATTACTAAAAAGTTTGGGATGCGATATAGAAAACGTCAACTTTTTTCCTTTTTTAAGTTTTTGGGTTAATGCATTTATCATATTGCCTACTCATCTAAAAGTGTCATGAGCTGGAGTTGCTATCACAATAAGCAGCTTCTTTTTTTTAACTGCGTTTCTATTTATTCAATTCGACATACCTTTGTTAGTTGGATAACCTTTTACCTTGAATTCGTTAGATTTTTTAAGGAACATTTAAGATTTTGTGGGGGTCATTACAATAATGAACTTTGTCTAAATGAAGCAACATTGCTCAATATTACTTTGATGTTATAATCTTTTTGATTATACAAGATTTAGGTTGATGCAAAATCAGAAAAGGCATAAATGTGGAAAGAGTAATAGATTCAATATTTAAATTTGTGTAGATTGTATTACTTTTTTTTTTATAAAAGTGCATTATCCGCTCTTATTTTATTTCACAAGAAAAAATACAAGCCCGAGAAAGAGGCCCCAACTCACACCCTACAATCGCATAAAAGAAAAAAAAAACCTCTCCAACATGAAAATACAACTCATCCACCGCACAAACGCAACAAAGATTCAAACACACAAAACCAAACAAAAAATGAAAAAAAGTACACCGAAATAGATAAACCAAACAAAAATAAAAAAGTACACCGAAATAGATAAACATCCAAAGGGACTCAAAAACTAACAAATATCTTTTAAAGCTACCAGCAACAGATTGTGAGAAACAATCTTAGAAACCATAGCACCATTCAACTGCAATCCATATTTAGCCGCCCAATGAGCAACCTTGTTACCTTCTCGCTTAGTATGAGACTACTGGATAATCAAATGCTTGGATAGAACAATAATCCTTCTTATCTGCATATTGATACTCCAATAATAATCAATCTGCAATTGACAACACTTCCATAGAATCAAGGAATCAGTTTCCATAATAATATATTTCCAACCATAACAAATAGCCACCTGAAGACCAAAGACTAAAGCATCAACTTCAGCAACTAGAGGAGAATCGGAAAACACACCTGCGGAGAACCTTTGCCTTCCCACAAAGACTTGTTAAAAAGATTATCAATCTTCGTACCAACATTCAAAGGCATATTCATAACTTGAAGAGTATAAAGAGGGAGAGAAGTAAGAACACTTCTAAGAAGAGTTATCCTCCCACTAAATGAAAGAAACTTATTTTCCATGATAAAATCTTATTCTTGATTTTATCAAACAAACTCAAAAAAAGAGCACTTCTCTTCTTACCCTTATCCATATGAAAACCCAGATAAGTCAAAAGTAAAGTAGCTATATTACAACCAGTAAAATTCATAATACTACTTGTTTGTTCATCTATTGTGAATAATTGTATCATCCCAAGTCCATCTCTTAAGAGAATATTTGCTTAAATAAATCATCTACTGCTTGTTTGCTTAAACTTCTGGCATAATATTCTCTGTGAAACCCAAGCCAGCGATCCTTTATTTCTGCAAACTCCTTTTGGTATCAGAGATAGATTTGGGAAACCATGTCTAGCTAATCTTTCTTTGTACTTTGGGATAGCTAAGTAAGATATTTTCAGCTTGATTCATAAGATCTGAGATCCTGAGATCCGGAGGTAAGAATACTCTGGTTCGTTCTATTCGGTTTATGCATATATAATTCTGGGAGTAATAATTTTTGAGGCGTCACATGGTTCTGTTATTTTGTTTAACTTTTACCTAAAAATAGAACAGGACGCTGTGTCCGCTATTTCTGTTAGTAAGCCTGAGTGTCACCATTATACTCTAAGAAAGAGTACTGTGGATTTGTAGGGCTGAAAGAGGAATAAGCGGGGAGCATTCAGAAACCTGTTTTGTTCTTGGTTACTAGTTAACTCTATAACAGTTATCTAATATTCGCTATAAGAAATTATACTTCTATAATTTTATGCCATATTACTGAGGACAGACGATTTTATGAATCTAAGTGATTAATCTGAAAAGTAACTCCAAGGTACTAATTTTTCATTCGAAATTCATACATAATCTTGTATGAGTGATTGACAGCTTTCAGCAGCTTCATCTGACTATAAATCAGCTATATCTGCAACAAACTCCATAGAACCCCCTTCACTTGGTTTTGTTAACCCTGCTGAAGCTAGAGTCACCACACCATCTGCTTTAAGTATTCTGGTTAAACAGAATAATACTTTGATTCAGCTGATCTTAAAAATATCGGATAGAATAATTTCTCTTGAGGAGGAGGTTAAAAACCTCCGAAAAGAAAATACTAAGATATCAGACAATTCTGTAGCAGATCTTCAAAAACAATTACAAAACCTAACAATCTCTGAACTACCCCAAGGGCCTATAGTACGACGTCCGAAAGGACAGTACTTTGTTTATCGAAACCCTAAAACCGTCTTCCTTGCTGAACAACAAAAATCCAACAAAAAATGAGTTCGTCTTTCAGATCTAGAACTGAGACTTTACTGCCAGTCAGAGCAAGTGACACCTCCACTAACACCCTCTCAAATCTTGATGACCAGATACGGGATTATCGATTAAGGTCTCGGCTCGCTTATGAGCTACAGCGACGTCTTCCCAGAAGACGATCATACCATCGAACGTTGGAGACACATATCAATCCCGACCAACAACTACAATTATCCCGGAGCAAAAGGGCCAGCCTTGTGCCGGCTGAAACTTTATATGAAGATGAATGGTCTGCTACTCATCATCGTGTCTATCAACACTATTCTGAGGAACGCGTGTTAGTTACTGATAACACGCAAGTTAATTTGCCTTTTATAAGACAACAGTCTTATCAAAGGTTGCTCCAAGAAAGAATTCAACATATCCATCTGGGATTAATTATGATACGACTTCATACTTTGCATCGACGGGATGTCGGGACAAATGCTCTGTTAGTCTTACGAGACACCAGATGACGTTCTGATGTTTCAATCATTGGAACGATGGAAGTGGATCTAACGCATGGTACACAACTAGTGTACATTACACCAGACATAATGATGTCTATTCATGATTTTCTTAATCACGTGGAGCTCGTAGTACTTACTCATGGTTATGAACACTGGCAAGCCGGTGAATCTAATCTCTTAATTACCAGAGCGTTGGTAGCAAGGCTCACCAACACCAGTCATGCTGGATTTCGTTATCATGTAGATGACATAGCTGATTACCTAGCATCTAATGGTATCATGACATTACCAGGCGCTAAGCAAACTATTGATGACCTTCGCGGTCTTGATTGGAATTTAAAACCATCTGATAATGAGGGATTACAAGTCCCCCGATCGTTGTCAACACGTCAACGTATTGATGGATCAATACGTCTATCTTTCTCAGGATATTCATATGTGGCACCACCATCACTGCCTAATGTTTCTTCTGATGATATAGAAGACCATACCACCATGGAAACGGCTTTGATGGTTTATTTGGATGAACCTGTCTTTGATACCTCCGCTGAAGAAGATAATAACGAAACTGAAGATGCTGATCCAGAAGATGCTGATCCATTCTCCTTGTTTCTTTATTTCAATCAGTTAAATAATGATTTTCATCATTATAGGGAGGGTGGTGGGAAGGAAGATGAGGAGGATGAAGATAAAAAGTAACATGAATACACCAAACCTGAAACCACAAGTGTTCGACAGAAAATTTATCAACAAAGTCTATGGGAGCGATATCAGAATGGTGACCCAACAGTCGGGCCACTACGAGAACCAAGTTGCAAGTATGATTACTTGGTGGAATATTCAGTACCTAAAACATATCATGAGCCTATACTAGCCACTGGATGGGGAGATGATTCAGATAATAATTCATCACGACCATCATCGCTAACTCCACCACAGCCAGAGCCAGTACCCAAAACTCCACCTCCCATAACTATCCAGACTAANATACAGTGATATTTCAACCTGTCATTAAAAAAACTATTGCATGTAGTAGGTGAAAAAAACTTGTTTTGAAGGTCTTGAGAAAATAAAACATTGAATACTACACTAACATGAAAGAAAGCAACAACTATGGTGAGTTGCCAGCAACCCAGGTGAAGTATGATTTATCCTTTGATCTCATTGCGGTAATCCAAGAATTGTAAAAGGACTCAACAGTAACATGAGCTCAAAGAGCCAAGGTTCATCAAATAAAAAATATGTCTAAAAATAATATTAACATTGTTCTCTATTATCTATCAGAGATGTCAAAATGATAATTTGTAATGAGAGTAATGATATCAATAATTTCATAATAATGGCTATCAGCAGATGACATATTGACATCAAAGAAGGTTATAAGAACCTCAAGAAAAGTTGAGCGAGATGCGGAAACAGCATGGACCTGTCCAAAGCAAAGTCACTTGAAGCTAACCTGCTTTGACACCTCAGCCTCAACACCCTCAAGTACGAATTGGATTATCCCTATAAGTATGGCCTGCATTGGAACAGTCTCAATTTAACTTTTCTTTATCAAAACCTTATCCAGTCATCACCCAAAGTTCGTAAGGATGAAATTCAACTTTTCCACACAAATCAATTTTTCTATTGGGATATAGAGTTGGTACAAATCATTAGCATAACAATTGTGATTCTCTTAGAAAACACAATATTTCAAGGCATCATGACCGTTGGGCCCGCGTGTTATGGCATCAATTGACAGAAGCCTCATCGCAAATCAAATTAACAATTTATGTAACACTCGGAGAAGATTAAAAATAAAATTTCAAATTGACGCATGAGACCTTGCCTACCAAAAAAGATTGTTGGTAAGACACCAGTATTGCACATTTTAAGAAAAAAACAATGGTGGTGGTGTTGTCAAGGTCCAAAATTGTTAGATCGCTCAGCCAACTTGTTTGAGTGGTTGCACAACTTGTTCCTTAAGACTAGGGAATTATGTTGAGCTTCCCAAGAAGAACCAAAATGTTGCAAATTGGAAGTAGAAAACAAAACTCGCAAAGTTGTACTCTTTTGCATTGATGTGGGAATTTGTTGAGGTTGTATGTCAGAAGTCCCTCTCGCACCTCCCAAAGAAAGAACAACGGTATTGTACAGTTCAGGTCAACAAATGTTTGAACCCTCAATCAATCAATATGAAAAATCATGTAATTTGTTCCTAACTTCTCGAATATGTTGTCAAGCCACCTAGAAGAATCAAAATTGAGGTAGCTTGAAATTTGACAATGAAGTCACACATTTGTACTTTGTAGTGTTGATGAGAGAGATGACGAGTTCAATAATATGGCCAAAGTCTTCAGCCATTGAAGGTCAAGTATATAACTAAATGAACCTCCTTAGAAGCCCTTAGTGAGAGCTATCTAGTTGACATCTAGCTCAAGCTCCTTCATATCCAGTATCTCCAGCTAAAATTAAGTCAAGAATTGGCAAGATAGTAAGCAGACTCTTGTCTCGTGTTTAAAAGAAAAAAAAATTTGAGAATTTTTCATAAGTTTTTACACCCTTGCAAACTAAGTTATGTTTTATCGCTTTAGTTTGTTAAAAAAAACTAATGTTGTCAGGCATGATGTGCGAGAACCAGCATGGTGGTGCCTTGATGAAGATAGTGAAGAGAATGTAACACCTCACAACATTGCTAACGATGTAATAGAGAATTGAATTAGGGCAATAAAGTTGGTCAAGTCCAACTTACCCCTACAAGAGACTAACATGGGCATCGTAAATCCAGTGAGAGGTTAGGTCTCGAAAATCTCAATGGAGAAGATATTAACAATTTGAGTCATATATTTGCAAGGTTTTTGAAGGAGATGAGTTCCTCCAATACTCCTTTTTGTACATTGTGTTGCGACTTGTTGTGGGATGGAGCTGGTGTGGTAACTTAAGTTGAAGCTTGGTGGTGGCAAGCAAGAAAGAAAGTTGAGTCATGCTCTTGAGGTGAAAGCATAAATAGGATTGCTTGAGAAAATTGTTCGCGGATCCCCTAAATCATTTGAGTAAGACAATCAACCATGTTTTAGAGCTATTCAAAAGTGATAAAATCATTATTTTGATCGTTGGGTGAGGAATGCTCTACATGATGATCCATACCTGATTTCTAGCCTTTGACATTGTCCAAATTGACCATGCCACTGCACCTTCAAAAATACTACATCCAAAGTTGTTTGTAAAGTAATACAAAAACCTTATTAAATGTTTGAGTCGGGTCTTACGAATATCGATGAGAGAAACTATAAGTCAAATATTTTGTTTAATTTATTGGGAATTACAAAAACGTGATTGATACTTCATAAAAGGTGTGACATATTAGGATAAGAAGTATATAAGAGAGAAACTCTTAGCAAGTCTTGGGTAAAAATAAGTGGCCAAATTTACAACTTATGTCTTACACATAGCACATCGATGACCCCCTATTTAAAGGCAAAGGCCAAAATCAATGCAATGGAATGGTTACAAAAGATAAAAGAGAAAAATAGATAAACTATCGTAGTAACATCAATCATGTAGCTAGAAATTCACGTCATTAGTTACTCTCTGTGTAATAAATGTGAATGACTTTCCTGAGCAAGAACCTCAAGCAAGTTAGAGAATACACGAGTAGTTAAGATATTTATGAATAATTGCTTTTTGAAGTGGGCGACTACTTTGAGTCTCTTACGTGAGTTCACGATTGACTACAGAGATCAAAGATGAGTTTTATTGGTTTGGGCAAATCAATGAGTTTCCGCTCTAGATGAGTCACGGCAGTAGGCGACACAGGGCCTCGGGTGAAGTTTAGGTTTGCCGAGTTATGAGTGAATAATGTTTTTTGTCTTAAGTGAGTTGTAATACCAAATTTAAGTTTACCAATTAACTTGATCAACCAGGCCTAAGTAAATATAGGATAAACACTCAAGCCTCCCCTTTGGAGTTAAGGAGTAATACCACTAAGCCAAAAACCCAGTGAAAATCTCTTTCCAAATTTTCCAAAAGCATTGGATTTTCTTGCTTTTAAATGATATTATAAAACACTTCATCTTCTCCGCTCATCATATATGACATATCACTACTTCTATGGTTTCTGAAAATAGGGATGGGAAAAGGGCATCTACTGAAGATCAAAATGATAAATGCATCAGAAGAATTATAGTCTAAATCAACAATCGGGATAACCTCACGAGAAACTTTTTGCTCAAAAAAAAATTCAAGTATCGAAAAAAAAAAAAAAAACCCCCATCAAATTCAATAAAAAACCATGGCCCCAAATATCAAGTTATAAAACATGAACCAGATTTCTTCGCCCAAATAAGTTTAACCTGATCAATGGAATTGATGCATAAATATTGTCAGTATTTCAAAGAAAACGACTAGTGAAACTGAGATCAGAATCTATCTACCCGCAGTCAAAGAACAAAACTATCCACATCAGCCAAAAATCCTTCTAATGATGAACCTAATTGCGCTGATCGTGAGGGCCTGAACCATCGAGACTATCGGCACAAATATAGCCGCAAACTATTTAACTACACGGTGAAAACGATTGATTCAACCGATTTTCCAATCAAATTACCTGATGAAATCGTGGAGAAGACGGATGAAAAAAAAAGTGGAAGCTTCGCTCGTGCTCGAGGATGAGAGTGAGAGGATTTCGAGTATGCTTCCGAAAGAAACTGGAGTTATAGGGTTAGCATCTGGCGCGTCAAAAATGAGGGAAAAGTAGCTTAGAAGGTTGGTGTAATGTCGCCCACTGGAATAATTTCGCCTCCGTGCCAATTTTTTTATCGTTTTGCTTGGGCTATATTAACGATCTAAAAATATGCTAATTTTGGCTCTTAGTTCATGCTTGTTAATACATAACTATCACTACAATCTTTAAGGATCTGATTTTGAGCTGAAGTAGGGCCGGTTCCAAAAAGGCTTAAAAAAAATTGATTCAAATTTTTTATTGACAGCTCGGCTCATTTATTTCGATTTGACCTAAAATTAGAGTCAATTTTTGAGTGATTAACGATCTTTGAATTAAATTCACAACTTTTGTTTTTCTTTATTACTGTAAATCATTATTAAAATACCGCCCAATGCTTGTGTACATATCAAATATCTAAACTTTGTTTTCTATGTATATACCCCCCCCCTCAAAACTTTCATATCGCATAAAAAATATTATTATTTGTATATCAAAAATGTGTCAGCAATGATTCTAAGTAAATCCAACGTTCCAAAGGAGAGAAATACGATGAGGAAGGGTCAACTGACAGCAGACCAAGTGTCTCGCTTATCCAATTGGATGCAATCATCCGAGCCAAAGAAGAACGCTAACAGAGTCTAAATAAGGATAAAAAGAAAGATCTAATCCCAAACTGATCAAACTATAGCAAGACATATAGGCTTTCGCGCTAATCACCACCGTAGAGTCGAGCAAAGACATTGACCTACCTCTTGATAGATTTGAATCGAAGAAAAATACAGTTCCTCGCCATCACCAACTGCGCCCCGCCCCGCGTGGGTTCTTCGTCAAAGACCAAAAATTGACAATACAATAGAGCTTCACAAGCGTCCTAAGGACTTTCCCGTCAATAAATGAGTTATCTATTATGTTACATTGATTTACATAATGCTTGATAACTTTGTCTCATTCTAGCCTATCGAGTTAATCCCTTAGACCCGAAACTAATTAAGTGCAGTCGATCGACCGTGCTGACTCAGTTTAGCCAATCGAACCAAAATTATCAGATTGAAGTCCTGTTAGCTTGGCAAATCAAGCCATAAGACAACAAAGCAATGTGCTCATACATGTAAAATATCTATAATATCATGTACAACTTACATTAGAGTACGCGCATAAATTTAATATCACACATTTTACCCTCTCGAATTCTCCCTTATAAATAGAGAGATTGCTTTATGAGAAGAGGATCATATATAAGATGTTTTACTATTCATTATTATTTACTTCTTGTTGTGGTATATATAAAACATAAGAATGATCGACAATAAAGTAAAAAATAAAACGAGAAAATTTACACCAGAAAAAAGTAACACAGCGGAACACAGATTTACCTTGTTCAGCAAATTGCTTACGTTCACAAAGTTGCAGAGGATTTTACTACTTAAGAAATATACATCAGTCGATCGTCTTGACTTACAAGAGATATCTCTCACTATCTTGCTCTCTCTTCTTCTCTCTCTACACCGAGATACACCGAATAAGATAAACTTACAAGAGAAATAAACTCAATTTCTCTTCTACCACAAGCCACCAAGAAGAAGCTAAGGGAGAACAATCTTCTTCTTTCTTCCGCGCAAGGAACTACTGTACTTCTCTTCCCCTCTCTCTCAGTTTTCAGCCACAAGTCTCCTAAAGCAGTTTATCGCAGAAGCAGTTGATCACAGCATGAAGATGTTGTTCTGTTTGCGACTTATAACAAATGAAGAGGTGCTTCGCTTCGCTGAAATAGGGAAGGCGAGAACGGGCGTAGGCAGGAACAGTTTATGACAGCATTGAGAGAGAATGGTTCGCGATGTTTCGCGACAGAGGAGCGGGAATGGGCGCGACAGCCGAGCGGGAGTTGGAGCGAGGTCGCGAACCAGGCTCTTTCCTTAACACTTCTCTCTCTACCTCTCTCTCTCTCACTTCTTGCATTATAATTCTTAGGGTGTGATTCGCAAAAAAATCACAATCAACATCCTAAAAGTATTTAATTTTTAGATGATAATATACTATACATATTGTTTATGTAAAATACAAATATGCCAACACAAGTCTTAAAGAATTTGGATGGTCAACGACAGAGGCACACAGGTCAGGTTTTGAATGGCAGAACAAAGAACCCATCAGTAAATAATCGATTGATTTCATAGTCTAGCGGACCGACATAATGTGCCAACTGAAAGATTCTTTTATCTTGCAAAAAACTGTCGACCGAAGGATTTTCCTATCATAAGACCATTGGTGGAGGTCCACATATCCTAATCGAGCAACTAAAAATTTAGAGGAAGAAGATATGGTCGATTGCCACAGCTGAACTAGCTAACACGCATACACAACAGATGGCCAACATATTCGACTGACCTCAAGGCATTGGACGATTGACCAAACACTACTGCTTATTACTCATTACCATGAAATTTGAATTCAATTGTTTAAACAAATTATGGAAACTGCTCTTTCATTACATATACTTATTTTCTCTGACCCTATAAATATAAGGTCATGATAAAGGCACTGATTTTTGGGTTCTGGCATTTAAAAATTCTCTCTTGACTATTTCGCTCTCTCTCTCCCTCTCTCTCTCACTTGCATCCTTACAAGCTCTAACTCTTGGAGTTTGTTTCAAAAGAAGACAATTTAGGATTCAACATTCTAAAATGTGGTGCAGTGAGCGTGGACTTGCCACAGAAGAGAAGCATAGCTAATTAAGAAAGGGAAATGTAACAGAGGGACACAACACATATGGAGTTCTAAAAAAGAATCAGTGAACTGAGAAATTCAGTGACAAGTCCAGGAATTAAGAGACCAGAATCAATTTTAGATCCTCTAACACACAATCTTGCAGAAGAATGATCAACCCTCAATTCTTGAAGTAGGATCTCGAGGAACTCGCTCCCAAAGGGTTCCCCCATGTGTGAGTGTCGGTACTATTTTGGCTATGGAGTTGCCCGTTGGAAGCTGTCGGCTGCCGGAATCAAAATCTCGTCGCCCGCTTCGAAAGAACGTTTAGTTTACATATATATATAAGTTTAGAAAAATATGAAATCAAACTCACCTCATATTTTTCATAGTTCAAATAAAAGAGCACTATACCTCAAACTCTACATCTATTCCGAAAGATAAACACAAGACTTGAGGGTGAGGCTCGATCAAATAAACTAAGAAATATATTACATTCATTTGTCCTGCGAAACCATTTTATTTGACGATAAGTTCTCATATTTAATAAGAAGAATTAAATAGGGTTTATATTAAGCTGGGTTCAGAAAAGCTTCCTATAAGGGCAAACCCCTATAATTAATTACATTCTAGATAACCGAAGTCACCTAAGAAAACTCAAGATAAAAATCATGAAATATTATCTTCAATGAGGTCAAAAGGATAAGACTTTTCAACGAAATCGGACAAAAAAAGTGTGAAAGGGGGAATGGTTTGAATTTGGAACATTTATTGTAGAATCCAAAGGAAGAGAGGCTAGGGGATGTCATGGATCCGGAGGAGAACCTCAATGACTTCTCAAGCTACCCTATGGTTTAGCTTCAGTTTAGAAAAGAAATTATTTAAGTGTTACATCCTGTAAATTTTATTAATTAGGGCTTATATTCGTGTAAAACGATCACACAAATGGTCTGGAAGATGTGAGAATTTAGGTCGTGACAGGCAAAACCCTCGAAATCCTAAGACGAGTTAGGGCTTATATTGTATGCAAAGCTATACAAAGACCTAAAGATAAGTTGAAGATTTATGTTACATAAGCCAATAACCTCAAAATTCTATGGATCGTTGTTTAATTGTAAGGAAAGAAAGGGTTTAGCTGGTGTAGACATGTTTTATAGTTGAAGATGACTGTGCTGCTCACAATACTAGCTCTAAGTTCTTTGCTAAGTTTTCTAATGTATTAAGTCATGATGTCAAATCAAATGTCCTTATGATTATGGTCATTTAAATATTATGAGGCATATTAAAGTTAATTTGAACGACACCGGTTACGATCCTACGATTCTCTCATTCTGACACCAATATTTTCTATTGGATTCACTTAGTCCAAATGAATTTACTAAACTCAACTCAATGAGTTCCGTACTTTCATTTAGATTGTGGGAAATCTCGTTAGCAACCGTATGTTACCTCCTCCGAGGGATTCCCGATCATCTGATAGAGAAGTCTTAATTTAGTTGCAATTGTTGCATTGTGATATTTATGATTAAATTTTGAGTTGTTTTATATTTTGAATATTGTTGTAGTAAATTTTATCTTGGTTGATTTTAGTTTTAGTTTTGGTATTACGGTTATCCTAGTAGTTTTGGTTTTCATACAGGGTGACATCGTTGTTTAGCAAGCAAGTTCGTAAGCATAAAAATATAGTGTAGAAAGTACGAGAAAAGAAAGCACTGTAAACTGTAAAAGTGTACAAGGCAAGTCTTTTATTTCCTCCACCTGAAAAGTCAGTACTTGCAGAGCACATAAATGTATATATAATTTTGCGGGAATTAAAACAAGCTTATAAAGGAGAGTAGAAAATACAAGTTTGAGGTATGTCTACCAAATCCTATGTCATATCTTGGTGGTTCCAAAATCTGAGGATGATTATATTAAGTAAATCATAATAAGTCCAGATGTCCTTCAAGATTTCCAAAGGATTATGAAGAAGTTTCGGATAATACCCTAGACATTTCATAATCCCTTGGAATTAACTTAAGTTCATTTTAGTTTTATCATGTTTTCTATATAGTCAATTGACAGCGACTTTATATATGTTTAAAAATACAAGAATTTGATACTGCTGCTAGAAAATTTAGTTCCCGGCAATGGCGCAAAAAACTTGACAGTGGTTATAAATTTGATAAAGATGTATATAAAATATTCATCTTTATAAGAAATAAGTAAAGAAATGTTCTTGTTTAGTCTTTTACAAAGAAATTCATAGGAACTTCGATGAGTTTGCTTGGGGAGGAATGAGAGATAAGTGGTATTTACTTATTATAGTTTGTATAATTTTGCTTTTATACATAAATTTTGAGTTTGTCGTATCTTTCCCATGAGTTCTGGGTAGTTTTCTTTGTATTTCTCCTTGTCTTGAGATTTTGTTAAATGGTGATTTGAATTGGTTGAGTCTTGAGAATGTTAAAGAAGTTGTGATGATCTTTTCACTTCGATCTTAATTTACTTTCAGTATGGCCAATTAATTTGTTAAAATATGTTGAGTTTTGTAACTAAAGCGAAGATTACATCCAAGATTCAGGGAGGTCAAAGTCCTTGAAATTTAGGTGCAAATAAATTGAGAAATAAAATTATCGGGCGTAGAATTGGAGATTTTAGAGTGACATACTAAAATCATCAATTCGGTCCAATCGTTTGGATGCTGAAGTGTAGATGTTAGCCCTCAGGCGAGGGGAATGTGGGAGCTTCGAAGTGAGAGCCGGTATCCTCCCAGCCTAGCCGCATATTCAGTAAACAAGCATAGTATTAGTCAATGTTTTTTATGCATGGACCAAAGGGTAAAAAATAGGTATCCTCCTATTTGGCACAATCCAATTTGAACTAATTCACTTTATCCATTCACTTTAATTTCTTGACAAGGAGAATGATGTTTTTTTTTTATATATTGAACTTCACATTAAAAACTATATTAGTAGAATTAGTTATTTAAGAGTTATTAAAATTACATATTTATTTCAATTGCCTATTAATGACAGATAAGCAATTTGAATTATATTGTTGTGATTAAGTGTTGATTTTCTAAAATCTTAGTTCATAGATAAGCAATTTGAATTATATTGTTGTGATTAAGTATTGCTTTTCTAAAATCTTAGTTTGTAGTCATAAGCAAATTGAATTCCATTGTTGCGATTAAGTATTGCTTTTTCTAAAATCTTAGTTTGTAGTTCTAGAGTTATTTAAGAGTTATTAAAATTACATATTTATTTCAATTGCCTATTAGTGACAGATAAGCCAAAATTGAACTTCTAAATTTTCTAAAATCTTAGTTTGTAGACTCTAATATTACTCCTTGTAGGATCGATATCCAGGACTTCATTAGAGTCTTGTATTACATTATACAAACACAATATTTCGCTAGCACATCCACAATACTAAACAAAAAATAATTACAAAGATATTAAAATGCAAATAAAAATCACATCACACTATAATTTTACAAAGTACTAATCAACATCTATTATAACTACCATGCAAATTTCAAATACCACACTAAATAATTATAACAATAATTAAAAATTATCCAATTGCAACATAAAAATAAAAATAAAAGTACAAACAAACGAACATCTATCTCTATTACACAAATTATAAAAATAAAAGTACATCAATTACTATCATATATCAAAGTCCCATGTTATATCTTCATCTCCCTGATCAGCAGGTGAATTGGGCTGATACTGAGTATAACGGGGGTATTCAAGAAAAGTAACATCAGGCTCACCTCTGTAGTGTCGGGCCTGAGCTTCGTAGTAAGCTATCTTCGAAGTCAGAATGCCACTGTAGCTACTCACTATCATAATCATGTCTACATTCTAATCCTCAAATTCTTTCATTTATTAGCTTTATACTCTTTCGCTGCAAGGTCAACTCATTCATTAAATCATTCAGGGTAGGAGAACTAGAAGAAGGAAGGTCATAACTAGTAGTAGAATGTTTTTGACTCCTACTCTGAGATCTCCATTTTTCATGGATTCATATGTCTTCAAATTAACTTTACTAATGGGTTTCATAGGGTAAACTCATTCTTCATCATCTCGAGCTTCAGCTCCAGAAGGTTGGCAAAGTGCATAAATGAGGTCAGGATATCCCAGTCCTCCACTTGTTTCATTCTTTGTAGTGATCAATATATTTTTAAAATAATTCTCCCACATTTATAGTTTGATTATTCTGAATACAAAAATTCAAAATAGTTATATCTCTTGTTACATCACTATGGTGATAGGTAGGTAACATAGCAGAGGAAATAAAATAGTGTCAAGCTTTAGATGTGGCATTCATCATGGAAGCAGAAAAATTTACTCGTTCTCGTTGTTTTATCTTCCATGTCCCTTTCTCATCAGTGAGAAAGTTGATGCCATCGTTCAGTGGGCCTTCCATTGTATTGAAGGTTTCATAATGGCAGCTATAGGAGTCCGGGACTTCATAAAAGGAGTTAATGCGGGTGGCACTAAATTCAACAGAAAATCCCCGCACTCAAACGATTCCGTCCTCAAAATAGTACACATTGGCATAAATTTTTTTCACAATATTCGTAGTAGCCTTATTGGTGGTATAACATAAGTTTTTTCACCTCCGTTCGGTAATAACTCGATCAATTTCTCCTTCCGGACTCTCAAAACTCGATCTTGTATACATTTCTTCCCTTCAAGTACTAAAGTAAATCTTGCCTGAGCCTTCGCATTGACGAAGCGAGACTTGTCAAACTCAAGTCGTCTCTTTTGTCATGGACCCATATCAATCTAATTAAAATTATAAAAAAAAATTCAAAATACACTTCAAATACTCAAATAATGGCTTCCAATAGTGACTCTGACTCTAAGAGTTCAAAACTAAATTCCATGAATTTCTTCCAAATATTTTCTCCACATTCTCAAATTTTTTGGACCTTCTCAATGTGGAAGTAATTCAAGGTGAAAATTAAATATTTTTAGATTGGATTGAAGCTCTTACCGAGAGATGATAAAATACGGTGTCTAAATGCTTTGAAATTGCCCTCAAATCCAAGATCTTCAAGCCCTATATCGAAATTTTTGTTTTTTAAGTGGAAGGGGATGATGAATAATGGCGGTTGACTGATCAAAATTGCGGTTAAAAGTGTTTTTTTGAGATCTCGCTGTCAGCGGGGTCTTCGGCGCCGTCAACGAGCTCTATTGAATTAATAACCTAAGTCTTGGGAAAAATCCACTGTCGGCGGCGTCGATGGCGCTGTCGGCGAGATTTTCAAAATTGGGTCAATTTTCAGATTTTTGCGATTTCGATCAATTTCAAGCCTTAATGATATCTGTTCAATCATTATAGACATAAATTTTAAGTGATTAAATGATATACTAACACGAGTAAACATTCACAACATAAAACATCACAATTATATATAAATTTCAAGGGTTATAATACATGTTACAAGACACACATAAATTTGGTATTTTCTCAACCTTGATACATTAATTCAGCGTGACAATCCAAGTCGCAACACTCTAAATGTTGAAAACAAACATCCTATGCTCAATCTCAACTATACTGAGATCTAAAAGCAAAATTTGAAAGCAAAGCAAACACAAAGTTCAAATCAAATTACACACATAGACATACAGGTAGCAAGGTAAATCTTTTTCTCTTCTGATTCAGTGCTTGTTTTTCCTCTGAGATCAACCATTGATTGAACATGAACGAAGAGGTTATAGAAGAGTCGGTATGAAAATTCTTCAGTAGAGTCTTCTTCTATCAATCTCATCTTTCTCATCAATCATATCAAACTTCCTTCGATATGTCCAAAGCGAGCAAATTGTTCTTTCATCCTCCATTTTAGATGATCAAAAAAATCAGAGATATTGTTAATTGCATTCATAACATTTTGTACCTCTTTCTTCCAGTTTCTGATTCTGCGCAGGATCGTTAGTGTCTTGTTCAGAACTAAAGGCTGAATAGAAAGTGAATTCTGAGACAATTGATCTTCCCATCGTCATCTCACAATCATCTCTTCAGTTACTGTCGAAGGATTGTTCAATTCTCGATTCACAAATCCTCTTTCTTTGATTAATCTCCTTTTTGTCAACACTTTGTTGAAGATTCGTTGCGCCTCAAAACTAATGAACTTTCTCCGGTTGAACACTCGCAATCTATGGTTTTCAGGGGAATTGGACGCCATAGGGATGAATTTGGTGGAGTTTCAAATCGTCTTTAGGGAAATACGAACTTAGGAACCAAATTTGGAAGTTTATAGGGAGTAAATCCCGCCTAAAACTGCAAAAAACCGTCATTTCAAACTCTGGAAATCGTCATCCCGTCGTTCTCGCTGTCGGCGAGCCTTTAGAATTAATTTCCTGGATTCTCGAGAAAAACCTGTCGTCGACGCCCAAGGAAAAAATTTCGCAGTTTCGCTTTGGTCTGAATGCGTTCCAATTTTTTCTATGGATCCAATTTTTATGATGATTAAAGGGTAAACATGAGTAGTAGAGTTCAATACCACCACAAACTAACGATAATTTCAAATAAAACTACTATAATTGCAATAAAAATAAAGATAACTATGAGTTGCCTCCCATAAAGCGTTTGGTTTAACATCGTCAGCCCGACCTATTCAGATATTATTCAGGTTGACTGATCATTAAAACCTCTTTAAAATTTTAGGTTGACTGATCATTAAAACCTCTTTAAAATTTGGTCTTTTACCCTCATAATATGGTTTTAACCTGTGCTCATTTATTTTAAATCTATTCTCAGTCTTTTGATCTTTAATTTCAACAGCTCTGTAAGTATAAACTTGAGTCACAGTAAAGGGTCATAACCAACGAGACTTCAATTTCCCAGGGAATAACTTCAACCTTGTATTGTAAAGCAAAACTTCTTGTCCTGGTTCAAAGTTCTAGTTAATCTTCTGATCATGCCACTTTTCCTTATAAATTATGTCATTATCATAAGATTCATTTCTTAATTCTTCCAATTCATTTAATTTCCTTATAAATTCAGTCGTTATCATAAGATTCATTTCTTAATTATTCCAATTAATTTAATTATAACAATCTCTTCTTACCACATCTTTCAAATTATAATTGAATTCTTTAATCGCCCAACATTAACTGTATTGTAAAGCAAAACTTCTTGTCCTTGTTCAAAGTTCTTCTGGTTAATCTTCCGATCATGCCATAACTTTAGTTTCTCCTTATAAATTATTCAAAGTTCTTCTGGTTAATCTTCTGATCATGCCATAACTTTAGTTTCTCCTTATAAATTCAGCATTATCATAAGATTCATTTTTTTAAATCTTCTAATTCATTCAATTGTAACAATCTCTTCTCAACAGCATCTTTCAAATTATAATTAAATTATTTAATCGTCTAATATGCTTTATGCTCCAATTCTATTGGTAAGTGACAAGTCTTTCCAAAAATCAGCCTATAAGGAGTCATTCCAATAAGAGTTTTATAAACAATCCTGTAAGCCCATAACGCGGTATCCAATCTAATGGACCAATCTACTCTACTAAGGTTTACAGTCTTCTCAAGTATTTGTTTAATCTTTTTATCAAAAACTTCAGCTAACCCACTGGTTTGAGGGTGATAAAAAGTAGATATTTTATGAATAATATTAAACATTTCTACCAATTTCTGAATATATTTATTCCTAAAATGAGATCCTTCGTTGGTGATAATCATTCTCGACATTCCATATCTAGTGAAAATATTTTTTATTAAAAATCTTGAAACACTTTTAGCGTCACAACGAGGTAAAATTTGTGCTTCATTCCACTTTGAAACGTAGTTTACTGCAATTAATATGTATAAGTTCCCAGATGAAGGAATAAATGATCTCATGAAATCTAATCCCCAAAGATCAAAGATCTCAACTTCTAACATGAAATTCAGAGGCATTTCATTTCTTCTAGATATATTGCCTACTCGTTTTCAACTTCCAATATAAAATTTAGAGGCATTTCATTTCTTCTAGATATATTGCCTACTCGTTGCATGAAATTTAGAGGCATTTCATTTCTTCTAGATATATTGCCTACTCGTTGACATCGATCATAAGTTTTTATGTATCTGCAAATATCTTTAAAGAGAGTAGGCCAATAGAATTCAGCTTGTAAAATTTTATAAGCAGTTTTATTAATCCGAAAATGACTTCCAAATTTAGAATCATGACATTTCTGAATGATTAGTTCAGTTTCTTCATAATGTACATATCTTCTCATAATAAGATCCTTACATTGTTTATATAAATTAGGTTCAGACCAAAAATATGCTTTCACATCATGAATAAATTTTCTTTGTTGTTGTAATGTTAGAATTTGTGGCAAAATATCACTTACAATATAATTAACAATATCAACATACCATGGTATTTTCCACTCATTAATATTATAAAGTTGTTCATCAGGGAAACTGTCTGTAATTTCATTGTCAGTGTCAGATAATTCATGATTTTCTAATCTCGACAAATGATTAACAATTTGATTATCAATTTCCTTTATACCAATGACCACAAAATCAAATTCTTGCATCAAAAGTATCCATCTAATTAACCTTCGTTTGACATCCTTCTTTTGCATCAGATATTTAATAGCAGGGTGATCAATGTGCACAACATATTTAGTCCCAATTAAATAAGATCTAAATTTGTTTAAAGCATACATAATGACCAATAACTCTTTTTCAGTAACAGTTTAATTAATTTGAGCATAATTAAGAGTTTTACTAGCGTAGTATATAACTTTAAAAATCTTTTCACACCTTTGTCCAAGAACAACTCTAATAGCATAATCACTAGCGTCACACATCAGTTCAAATGGTTTCCCCTAGTTAGGTGAAACTATAATAGGGGTTGTGATTAGTTTTTCTTTTAATAACTCAAAGGCATTTAAATAGTGTTCATTAAATTCCAATTTCTTGTCCTTTTCTAAAAGTTGGCATTTTAAAAAAATCTTTAATAAAATGCCTGTAAAAACCAACATGTCCAAGAAAACTTCTAACCTCTCTTTACATACCATTTTCCGAAAAACCAACATGTTAATTTAGATATAACTTGAAATTTTGGAGGGTCTGCTTCCATACCATTTTCCGAAATTTTATGCCCTAACACAATTCCTCCTACAACCATAAATTGACATTTCTCCCAATTAAAGCTAAATTAGTTCTTTCGCACAACTCTAAAACTTTTTTAAGATAATTTATGCATGCATCAAATGATGTTCCAAATACAGAGAAATCATCCATAAATACTTCCAACCCATCATCAATTAACTTACTAAATATAAACATCATACATCTCTGGAATGTTGCAGGTGCATTACATAATTTGAAAGGCATTCTTCGAAAAGCAAAAGTTCCAAAAAGGACTAGTAAATATTGTCTTTTCTTGATCCTCAGGAGCAATAGAAATTTGATGGTAACCGATATAACAATCTAAAAAATAAAAATATTTGTGCTCAGCAAGTCTATCTACTATTTGGTCTAAAAATGATAAAGGGAAGTGATCTTTCCTAGTGGTAGTGTTTAATTTTCTATAATCAGTGTAAATACGCCACCCAACAACTTGTCTGATAGGTATTAATTCATTATTCTCTTTTGTTTCAACAGTCACTCATCCTTTCTTAAGAACACAATGAAGTGGACTTACCCAAGCACTGTCTGAAATAGGATATATAATTTCAGTATCCAACCATTTCAAAATTTCCTTCTTGACTACTTCTTCATCATTGAGTTTAATCTCCTTTGTGGATTAACTTTTGGTTTATATTGTTCATCTAATATAATTATGTGCATACAGATCGAAGAACTGATTCCCTTAATATCAGCTAAGGTCTAACCAAAAGCTTTCTTCTATTTTTTTAATGTATCCAACAGTCTTTGCTCTTGCAAATGATTTAATTTTGAAGATATAATAACAAGTAATGTAGATGAGTCTCCCAGAAACACATACTTCAAGTAGCTAGGCAATATTTTCAACTCAAGTTCAGGTGGTTTTATAATTGACGGAACCAGATTCTTATTAAATGATTTATAATTTATATATTCGTTTCTCACTGTGGGGATGGTGTGGGTGCAATTAATTTGAATTTAGAGGAGGTATGGTCAGTGTCCTGTTTCGACCTTAGATTTGAGCTCCAAAATTGTGCTTGAGCAGTGAATTTGAGTGGCTAGGGATGGTTGGGTTGAACTCAAGGGGTTTTAAGGAATCTCTATAAGCAATTTGACAGTCTCCCCAAGGAATTTCAAGCTCTCCTTCTTTGGCCATGGAGAGAGGGTTTAAATAGATGAGCTTGGAGAGGCCACCAAGGGCAATTGATGGGTGTTTTAGGTTGCTTATGTGGATGCCAACAAGGTACAAAAATCTAATTGGGATGAGATAACTTGGATGGGTTTAATTTTGAGTTTTGGCCTAGGTGGTGTTTTTGAATTTGGGTTTTCCGGCTACCAAGGTGGCTGACCTGCTAGGGAGGGGTCACCATCCCACTCAGGGAGGTCAGGCTTGGTTTTGGTGAAGTCAATTGGGGTTAGCCATGTGTAAAGGTGTGGGATTGAAATAGCATGAGAAAAGGGTCATTTTGGGTCAAATTGGGTCAAGACATTGTTTGGGTTGGGTTCAGCCCCAAGGTTGGTCTTGTGCTAAAGAGAATCAGATGGGTCAACTAAAGTGATGTGGAGAAGTCTCCATTCAAAGAGATTTGGTTAATCATGGGTTTAAGTGATTCATGGGAGAAGAATCTTAAAGATATTTGAAAGTGTTTTAGCCTCTCTCCAATGATAGCTTGGTGATGTGGCATGACTCTCATGGCTTGCCTATGGTTTGGGATGGCTTCATGGCTTGCATGTGGCTTGGCTAATTTTCATGAGAAGGGATTTTTGAATTTATGAAATATTTTGGTGGAGTTTGGTATGATGCTTGATTTGGAATGATTTGATTTTGGATTTAGGACGATAGGAATGATTTTAATCAAATGGATCGTGGAAAGAAATAATTGTCAAGTGGGCTTTAGACTTGGGCTTTTTGAAATTAAGTGTAGTGAGCTCGCGCCTTTGAAATTGAAATTGAATTTGGGCTAATTGAATGTTGAGTTTGGTGTAAGAATATGTCATGAGGGATGTTACAAAATTTCAAGTGATTTTGAATTGAATTGGTGGGCCAATTTGGTGGATTTAGACATATGGTCAAAAATTGGGCCTTTTTGATTTGAATGGAATTGGACTTGCAATTGAGTCAAATTAGGCTTTAATTTTGTTTAGAATTGAATTAGGGATGTTGAATTTTGATTTGGAATTGAAATTAGACAAGATTGAGGTCAATTGGGCTAAGATTGAGGCTAATTTGGGGACATTGGACATTTAAGGGAAATTTAGGTTTTTTGGTCAAATTGGGTAAAATTGGTCAAATCTGGTCAAATTGATGATAAAAAACTGAAATTGGGAATATTTGGGATTATTTTGGAATTTTTTGGAATTTATTAAATTTTTAGGTCATGAGGGACATTTTGGTAAATTTGACAATTTTTTGGGGTATTTTGAAAATTTGGAAAATTTTGGTCAATTTAAGTAGTGGTGAGGGGTTTGAGATGATTTTTTTGACAAATTTGGGTATTTTGTAATTTTTGACAAAAATTAGGGTTGTAGGGATATTTTGGTAATTTGGTGGTTTTGGGCCCAAAATGGGTCATTGAGCCATGAAGCCATATTAAACCAATAGGAGCCATGTGAGGACTCGGTTTTGGATGCTCAATATGTTGGTTCTAACCCTCTTAGCCAAAGACTAGGGGCATAGGGGTCATCCATTGTTGACCTCACTTTTGGTTGAGGTTTAGAAACTTCTTTGATAGCCTAGGTCTAGCCATAGGACTTTCCTATTGACTAGTCTTAGAAAATTAGAAAAGGTACCCCCATCATTAGAAACTCAAAACTCTCCTATTTACTCAACTTGAAATTTCACATATTAATCTTAACCTCCAACATTTAGTAGGTAAGATCATTATAAGAGAATTCAAGAACAATCCCTATAGGATTACTTGGCTTTAGGGTCAATCCTGGGTGTTGACTTGGAACTAGGGTACACCATATCTTCACAATACATTAATTCCTGGTTCATTTAGAATGGATATTTATCCAATTCTATTTGAAAA
>JXCR01148404.1:0-10921 GCA_002079205.1 Phalaenopsis hybrid cultivar
ATATATATATATATATATATATATATATATATATATATATATATATATATATGTTTTCATTTGGATTGCTATCAAACCCATATATATTTTTTTCTTTTCATGGATTGTTGTCAATCCTTTCTTTCTCTTTTTTAAGTGAAGATTACTATCTGGACAGCCTTAAATAATTTTGAACCTCACTTTTCTTTCCATAAATTTAAAACTCAAAGCATTCCTTTACCTCATAAGTATTTCATAGCTTTTACATCATTGAGTCCCAATCTTTTCTTCTCAAATAAATTTCTAAGATTCTTAATATTTCAAAATATAGATTTCTTTAATTTAAATAGTTAACTATAGTCTTATTCTCTTATACTAAATATCTTAATCTACAAAATTAATTTTCCTTACAAAAATATTCCTTTAAATCTACCATAATATTTAAATANTATTTCAAAATATAGATTTCTTTAATTTAAATAGTTAACTATAGTCTTATTCTCTTATACTAAATATCTTAATCTACAAAATTAATTTTCCTTACAAAAATATTCCTTTAAATCTACCATAATATTTAAATATCTACAAAATATAGTTATCTGAATTAAATTCACTACAAAAAATCATATTAATAACTTTTGAAAATATTTAAATTGAGAACATATAATAGTTAATCTTTTTCTTCCCTCCCTCAAAGATAAATTTTTCAATATGGAATGATACATGTGGAAAGAAAAATTATAAATATAAATCATACCTCAATACTTTAGGCATTTTCATCATTCTGAATTGGACTGTAATATTAGGAGTTTTATATACATATAAATCATTAGAGAATTTGCTGGGTAATGAAATTTTGAAATAAGTACAAAACTAAACATTGTACAAACATAATATTTCACTAAGACATCACAATACTAAATAAAAATAATTACAAATACATCATAATAAATAAAAAATTACATCACATTATAATTTTACAAAGTACTAATCAAAGTCTATTATAACTACACATGCAAATTTCAAACTTCAACATCAATCTAATCAAAATTATAAAAAAAATTCCAAAATACACTTCAAATACTCAAATAATGGTTTTCAAGGGTGACTTAAGAGTTCAAAACTAAGTTCCATGAATTTCTTCCAAATATTTTCTCCACATTCTTAATTTTTTCTGGATCTTCTCAATGTGGAAGAAATTCAAGGTAAAAATCAAATATTTTTAGTTTGGAGTGAAGCTCTTACCGAGAGATGATAAAATCCGGTGTAATCCTCAATGTGGAAGAAATTCAAGGTGAAAATAAAAAAATTTTAGTTTGGAGTGAAGATCTTACCAAGAGATGATAAAATCCAATGTCTAAACGCTTTGAAATCTCCCCAAATCCATGATCTTCAAGCCATAGATCAAAATTTTTGTTTTTTTAAGAGGAAGGGGATGATGAGTAGTGGCGGTTGACTGGTCAAAATCACGGTTAAAAGTGTTTTCTTGGTATCTCGTTATCAGCGGGGTCGTCAGTGCCGTCGGCGAGCCTTATTGAATTAAATAGCATAAGTCTCAAGAAAAATCCGCCGTCGGCGGCGTCGATGGCGCCGTCGGTGAGATTTTTAGAATTGGTTCAATTTCTAGATTTTTTTATTTTGATCAATTTCAAGCCTCGTCGACGTCTGTTCAATCATTATAGACATAAATTTTAAGTGATTAAATAATGTACTAACAAAAATAAACATTCACAACACAAAACATCACAATTATATATAAAATCCAAGGGGTTACAGTACACGTTACACGACACACATAAGTTTCGTATTTTCTCAACCTTAATACATTAACTCAGTGTCGCAATCCAAGCCACAACACTCTAAACGCTGAAAACAAACATTTTATGCTAAATCTCAACTATACTAAGATCTAAAAGCAAAATTTGAAAGTGAAGCAAACACATAAATTCAAATCAAATCAAACACATAGAAATATCGGTAGCAAAGTAAATCTACTACAAACTAATGATAATTTCAAAAAAAACACTATAATCACAATAAAAATAAAGATAACTATGGGTTGCCTCCCATAAAACACTTAGTTTAACTTCGTCAACCCGACCTATTCAGATATTATTCAGGTTGACTGACAATTAAAACTTTTTTAAAATTTGGTCTTTTACCCTCAAAATATGGCTTTAATCTGTGTTCTTTTACTTTAAATCTATTCCCGGTCTTTTGATCTTCAATTTCAATAGCTCCGTAAGTATAAACTCGAGTCACAATAAAGGGTCCTAACCAACGAGACTTTAATTTCCCACAGAATAACTTCAGCCTTGTATTGTAAAGCAAAACTTCTTGTCCTGGTTTAAAGTTCTTCTGGCTAATCTTCCAATCATGCCATAACTTTAGCTTCTCTTTATAAATTATGTCGTTATCATAAGATTCATTTCTCAATTCTTACAATTCATTCATTTGTAACAATCTCTTCTCACCAACATCTTTCAAATTATAATTGAATTCTTTGATGGCTCAATATGCTTTATGCTCCAATTCTACTAGTAAGTGACAAGTCTTTCCAAAAATCAGCCTGTAAGGAGTCATTCCAATAGGAGTTTTATAAGCAGTTCTGTAAGCCCATAATGCAATATCCAGTCTAGTAGACCAATCTACTCTGCTAGGGTTTACAGTCTTCTCCAGTATTTGTTTAATCTCTCTACTAGAAACTTTAGCTATCCCACTAGTCTGAGGGTGATAGGAAGTAGAGATTCTATGAATAACATTAAACTTTTATGTCAATCTCTGAATGTATTTATTCCTTAAATGAGATCCTCTGTCAGTCATAATCACTCTCGGCATTCTGTATCTAGAGAAAATGTTTTTCATTAAAAATCTTGAAACACGTTTAACATCACAACAAGGTAAAGCATGTACTTCAATCCACTTTAAAACGTAGTCTACCGCAACTAATATGTATAAGTTCTCAGATGAAGGAATAAATGGTCCCATGAAATCCAATCCCCAAACATCAAAGATCTCAACTTCTAACATGAAATTCAGAGGCATTTCATTTCTTCTAGATATATTACCTGCTCGTTGGCATTGATCACAAGTTTTTATGTATCTGTAAATATCTCTAAAGAGAGTAGGCCAATAGAATCCAACTTGTAAAATTTTATAAATAGTTTTATCAGTTCCAAAATGTCCTACAAATTCAAAATCATGACATTTCTGAATAATTAGTTCGGTTTCTTCATAAAGTACACATCCTCTCATAATAACATCCTTACATTATTTATATAAATAAGGCTCATCCAAAAAATATGCTTTCTCATCATGAATGAGTTTTCTTTGTTGTTGCAATGTCACCATAGCTAGAAAAATATCACTTACAATATAATTAACAATATCAGCATACCATGGTATTTTCCACTCATAAATATTATAGAGTTGTTCATCAGGGAAACTGTCTGTAATTTCGTTTTCGGTGTCAGATAATTCATGGTATTCTAATATCAACATATGATCAGCAATTTGATTATCAGTTTCCTTTCTATCAATAGCCACAAAATCAAATTCTTGCATCAAAAGTATCCATCTAATTAACCTTGATTTGACATCCATCTTTTGCATCAAAAATTTAATAGCAGAGTGATCAGTGTGCACAACATATTCGGTCTCAATTAAATAAGATCTAAATTTGTCAAAAGCATACACAATAACCAGTAACTCTTTTTCAGTAATAGTGTAGTTAATTTTAGCATCATTAAGAGTTTTACTAGCGTAGTATACAACTTTAAAAATCTTATTGTACATTTGTCCAAGAACAGCTCCAATAGCACAATCACTAGCATTGCACATCAGTTTGAATAGTTTCTTTCAGTTAGATGAATCTATTACTGGGGCTGTGATTAGCTTTTCTTTTAATAACTCAAAGGCATTTAAACAATCTTCAGTAAACTCAAATTTTATGTCCTTTTCTAAAAGTTAGCATAGAGGTTTTGTAATTTTTGAAAAATCTTTAATATAATGTCTGTAAAAACCAACATGTCCAAGAAAACTTCTAACCCCGCTTACATTAGTAGGTGGTGTTAATTTATATATAACTTAAAATTTTCAAGGGTCCACTTCCAAACCATTTTCTGAAATTTTAAGTCCTAACACAATTCCTCCTGCAACCTTAAATTGACATTTCTCCTAATTTAGAACTAAATAAGTACTTTCGCATAACTCCAAAACTTTTTCAAGATAATTTAAGCATGCGTCAAATGATGTTCCAAATAGAGAAATCATCCATAAATACTTCTAATCCATCATTAATTAACTTACTAAATATAGACATCATACATCTCTGGAATGTTGCAGGTAGAAATCATCCATAAATACTTCTAATCCATCATCAATTAACTTACTAAATATGGGCATCATACATCTATGGAATGTTGCAGGTGCATTACACATAACTCTAAAACTTTTTCAAGATAAATTAAGCATGCGTCAAATGATGTTCCAAATACAGAAATCCATAAACACTTCTAGTCCATCATCAATTTAATTACTAAATATAGACATCATACATCTCTGGAATGTTGCAGGTGCATTACATAATCTGAAAAGGAAAAGCAAAAGTTCCAAAAGGACTAGTAAATGTTGTCTTTTCTTGATCCTCAAGAGCAATATAAATTTAATGGTAACCGGTATATCCATCTAAAAAACAAAAATATTTGTGCCCAGCAAGTCTATAGTAGCCGGTTCATCCATCTAAAAAACAAAAATATTTATGCCCAGCAAGTCAAACCACTATTTGGTCTAAAAATGATAAAGGGAAGTGATCTTTCCTAGTGGCAGTGTTTAATTTTCTATAATCATTGCAAATACGCCACCCAATAACTTGTCTGATAGGTAATAATTCACTATTCTCTTGTGTTTTAGCAGTCGCCCCTCCTTTCTCAGGAACACAATGAATTGGACTAACCCAAGCACTATCCGAAATAGGATATATATTTCCAGTGTCCAACCATTTGAAAATTTTCATCTTGACTACTTCTTTCATCATTGGGTTTAATCTCCTTTGTGGATCAACTCTTGGTTTATATTGTAACTACTTCTTTCATCATTGGATTTAATCTCCTTTGTGGATCAACTCTTGGTTTATATTGTACAGTATAATTCTGTGCATACAGATGGAAGGACTGATTCCTTTAATATCAGCTAAGGTCCAACCAAAAGCTTTCTTCTATCTTTTTAATGTATCCAAAAGTTTTTGCTCTTGCAAATTATTTAACTCTGAAGATATAATAATAGGTAATGTAGATGAGTTTCCCATAACACATACTTCAAATGGTTAGGCAATATTTTCAACTCAAGTTCAGGTGGTTTTATAATTGATGAAACTAGATTCTTATCAGCATTTCCTGTAATATCTAGCATCTCAAATCTTTCCTGAACATAAGAACTAGATTCTTTACATACTTCAAGTGGCTAGGTAATACTTTCAACTCAAGTTCAGGTGGTTTTATAATTGATGGAAATAGATTCTTATCAGCATTCCTATAATATCCAGCATCTCAAATCTCTCATGAACATAATCTAATTCTTCATATTCTATTTCGTCCAAAATAACTTCACCTTTGCCTTCAAAATCTTTTTTCTTTTCAAAATATTCTTTAAAATGCTACTTCAATAGAAGTTCACTAATTTCCATGTGAAAACATTCATTCTCTTCCAACAATCGGGTATTTCATAGATTTCGCAATGTTAAAAGTCACTTCTTGATCGTTAACTCTCATAGTTAGTTCTCCCTTTTTAACATCTATCATAGCTCGTCCAGTAGCTAAAAAAGTTCTCCCTAAAATTATAGGTATTTCTTTATCTTCCTCCATATCTAAAACAATAAAATCCACAAGAAAGATAAATTTATCAACTTTTACTAACACATCTTCTATAACTCTCTTAGGATAAGTAACTGAACGATCCACTGACTGAAGAGTTATAGAAGTAGGTGGGACTTCTCCTAATCCTAATCTTTTGAAAATTGATAGAGGCATAAGATTAATGCTAGCTCCCAAATCACATAAAGCTCTTCCATAAAATCTTTCACCGATAGCACACGACATAGTGAAACTACCTGGATCTTTTAATTTTTCAGGAAGCTTTTTCTGAATAATTGCACTACACTCTTCGCTAAGTGCAACAATCTCATTATCAGTGAACTTCCTTTTCTTGTTCAAAATATCTTTCATAAACTTCACATAATTGGGCATTTGCTCTAAAGCTTCTACGAAAGGAAAATTTACTGTTAATTTCCTAAGAATTTCTATGAACTTGAAAAATTGTTTATTCTTTTTGTGTTGCTTCAATCTTTGAAGAAACGGTGGTGGAGGTTTTTTCACAGTAACTTTCATTGCTGTAAGTGGATATTCTAAATCTGGGTAATCATGATTCTTTTCTTTTTTCGTATCCACTTTCTCTTTTTTAGTTTCATTTCTTTCGGCACTCTTGTTTCCAATTCATTTCCACTTTGTAATTGTTTTACTTTTATCTGTTCTTTTCCTTGACCTTTAGAATTTGGTTCCACGATACTAGGAAAAGTTCCCGATGTTCGGTTACTAAGCGCAGTAGCGATGTGTCCTAAATGGTTTTCAATTTTCTTGATAGCAGTTCCTTGATTTTTTAACTGATTTCCTTGAATTTGTAATTGATTTCCTTGATTCTGCAATTGTTGACCCATGTTCAGTATCAGTTTTTTATAGACAACTTCTTTTCCTTAAATTGAGTGTTAATGTTAAATCCTGGAGGATAAGAAGGTCTATAATTAACATTTCCTTGGTTGGATGAATTTCCCTTTGGTTCACTGGGTTGTTTGCCCACTGTTGATTTATAGAAGAATTGTTATTCCAATTAATGTTAGGATGACTCTTTCAACCTGGGTTATAATAGTTTGAATAAGGATTGTTGTGTCTATTGCTAATAGCATTTAAAGTCTCATAAGAGGGTTGAACATCCACAAATTGCCCATATGAATTCTCTTCCATCATAGTAGGTGTTCGAGAATAATTCATTCCATAATGATTTATTTTCTTTGATATTGCAACAATCTGCAAAGCTAACATAGATATTGCATCAGAATCGTGGATACTAGCTACTCTTTTAGGATTTACCCTTTCAGAGGGTCATTCAAAGTTGTTGGTAGCCATCTCTTCTATTAACAAATAAGCCTCATCAAAAAGTTTTGACATTAAAGAACCACCAGCTGCAACATCTATAATTGATCTAAGAGATCCCACTAATCCACTGTAAAAAGTTGGAATTATCAACCAATCTGGTAACGAATGATGTGGGCACTTCCTAAGAAGATCTTTAAATCTCTCCCAAGTTTCATATATTGACTCTCCATCAATCTGACAAAATGATGTTATGTCATTTCTAAGTAACAGTTTTGGATGGAGGGAAATATTTGGATAGAAATTTTTGTGAAAGTTCTCCCCAAGTTCTAATAGATCCAGGTGCTAACAAATTTAACCACATCTTAGCCTTATCCTTAAGTGAAAAAGGAAAAATTCTAAGTCTAACAACATCTTTCTAAACTCTGTCATATTTAAAGGTAGCACAAAGTTCTAAAAAACAAGCGAGGTGTAAATTAGGATCTTCATTTGGTGTACCTATGAATTGATTGTTTTGTACCATTTGGATAATAACATGTTTGAGCTCAAATGAATTAGAAGCTACATCAGAATTTTGGATAGATAAGTGAATTTCATCTGCTGTAAGATTTGCATAATCTTGTAGAGATCTAGGTTGATGTTCATTTTCTATTCATTGATTGTTCACATTGTTTTCCATTATGTTAGGATTTCTATGTTCTTTTCTTAGTTTTCTAATTCTCCTAACAGTCCGTTCTAATTCTTAATTGTAGGGTATAAGATTTTCAGGTCCAAATTTACTCATACAATTAAAATCAGTACACAGAAAAACAATTAACTGAATATGAAAATAAGTTGCAATTTGAGTAAAAGTTTTCTAATAATCCTAATTCATCTATTACTCTAATTATGATTTTTTTTCAATCTAATTTTTTCTCTCCGACAACGGCGCCAAAAACTTGACATTGACTTTATACATGCTTTAAAATACAAGAATTTGATACTGCAGCTAGAAGGTTTAAATCCTGAACAACGGCGCCAAAAACTTGACAGAAACTTTATATATGCTTAAAAATACAAGAATTTGATACTGCAGCTAGAAGATTTAAATCCCCAACAACGGCACCAAAAACTTGACAACGGTTATAGATTTGATTAAGATGTGTATAAAATATTCAATAATTGCAAAGTCACACTTATCAATGCAAGTATACGTATCGCTCAAGTAATACAGGGCTCCAATAGAGTCCTGGATATCGATCCTACAAGGAGTAATATTAGAGGCTATGAACTTAAGATTTAGAAAATCAATACTTAATCACAACATGATATCAATCCCACTGGGAGTAATGCTAGAGGTTATGAATTAAGATTTAAAAAATCAATACTTAACCACAACAATATAGTTCAATTTGCATATTGATCACTAATAGGAAATTGAAATAAAAATGTAATTTTAATAAACTCCTAATTAACTAATTCTGCTAATAAAGTTTCTAATGTGAAGTTCAATATATAAGAAAGCATCCTTCTCCTTATTAAGAAATTAAGTGAATGGATAAATTGAATCAGTTCAAATTGTATTGCACCAAAAATGAGAATACCTATTCTTTACCCTTTGGACCAAGCATAAAGAACATTGACTAATCCTATGCTTGGTTATTGAATCTGCGGCTAGGATGGGAGGATACCAGCTCTCACTTCGAGCTCCCACATTCCCCTCGCCTGAGGGCTAAAGACAGCGACTTTATATATGCTTAAAATACAAGAATTTGATACTATTGCTAGAAGATTTAAGTCCTCGACAACGGCGCCAAAAACTTGACAGTGACTTTATATATGTTTAAAAATACAAGAATTTGATATTATTGTTAGAAGATTTAAGTCCCTGACAACGACACCAGAAACTTGACAACGGTTATAGATTTGATAAAAATGTGTATTAAATATTCAATAATTGCAAAGTCACACTTATCAACGCAAGCATACATATCGCTCAAGTAATACAGGGCTCTAATGGAGTCTTGCATATCGATCCCACGGGGAGTAATAATAGAGGCTACGAACTAGGATTTAGAAAATTAATACTTAATCATAACAATACAGTTAAAATTTCTTATTTGTCCCTAATAGGCAATTGAAATAAATATGTAATTTTAACAAACTCCTAATTAACTAATTCTACTAACAAAGTTTCTAATGTGAAGTTCAATATATAAGAAAGCATCCTTCTCCTTATCAAGAAATTAAAGTGAATTGATAAATTGAATCTGTTGAAATTGTATTGTACCAAATAGGAGCATACCTATTCTTTACCCTTTAGACCAGGCATAAAGAACATTAACTAATCCTATGATTGGTTACTAAATCTGCGGCTAGGCTGGGAGGATACCGGCTCTCACTTTGGAGCTCCCACATTCCCCTCGCCTGAGGGCTAACATCTATTCTTCAGCACCCAAACGATAGGACCAAATTGAGGATTTTAGTCTATCAATCCAAAATCTCTAATTCTACGCCCGATAATTTTATTTCCCTATTTATTTGCACCCAACTTTCAAGAACTTTGACCTCTCTAAATCTTGGATGCAATTTTCACTTTAGTTGTAAAACTCAACATATTTTAAAAAATCAATTAGCCAGATTGAAAGTAAATTAAGATGAAAGTGAAAAGATCATCACAACTTCTTTAACATTCTCATGGCTCAACCAATTCAAATCACCATTTCACAAAATCTCAAGGCAAGGAGAAAGACAGAGAAAACTACTCAGAACCCATGGAGAAGATACAACAAAACTTAGAACTTATATATAAAAGCAAAGTCATACAAACTTCATTAAGTAAATACCACTTATCTTTAATTCCTCCACAAGCAAACTCCTTAAAGTTCCTCTGGATCTCTTCCTTTCTTTACAGCACATAGAATTCTTCTTTGAAGCGGCAAGGAGGAAGAAATCTCTCACTTTCCCTCCACTCTTACAATAAATTCTTCTTCAAAGCGGCAAGGAGGAAGAAATCTCTCACTTTCCCTCCACTCTTACAATCTCTCGAAGCAATTCCTTTTTGAAGTAGCAAGGAGGAAGAAATCTCTCACTTTCCCTCCACTCTTACAATCTCTCGAAAATTCCTCACTAATATTGGAATTTTTCTAATCTCTAGGAACTCTCCTAGCACTTCCTTTACTCCCTATATTCTTTCCCTCGGAAAGGAGGAAGAAATCTCTCACTTTCCCTCCACTCTTACAATCTCTCAAAGAATTCCTCACAACTAACCCTAAATTAAAATCTCTGCACTCTAAAAACAACAAAAACTCAGCGGATACCACCACGGACTCCTCTTTTTTCGACCCAAATGTTTCTATTATAGTTGTAGAAGAGTTTTCCAGGAGTTGCCTAAGCATCCCTTCAAAAATCGTCCACATTCAATGCACCTGTTAAGAGAACCGCCGCTCTCGCTGTCGGCAGCCTTGATGGCGCCGTCCGTGGCCTTCTAGAATATTTGATTCTGGACTCTCGGGAAAAACCCACCATCGACACCGTTGGGCTCGCCGTCGGTGCTCTAGTTCAAATCTTCATATTTTGGTCTTTTTTGCTCCAATGACCATAATTCAACATACCTATAAAAAAACATAAAAAATACCCTTCTTTAAAGTTCAATATCATCAATATTAGTATAAAATAGGTATGAAAATCTCAACATATTTTTTTTTGGTCAAAATCCCCCAAACTTAACTATTACTTGTCCTCAAGAAATTTTAGTACTACATAAAAGTTATGATCTATTGTAGTAAAGTTTTAATTCAGAAATACTATAAGTTTGATTT
>JXCR01148404.1:10928-97847 GCA_002079205.1 Phalaenopsis hybrid cultivar
AAATACTATAAGTTTGATTTAAGTAAATACCATAGTGAGATTTTTAGAAAAAATTCAAGTAATTAAATTAACTCTATAGGTACATGATTAGCTAGTCATCAAGTTTAAGAGTTCTAGTTTTCTATTCATTTTAAGAATGACTATATGTACTATCTACTCACCAAGTTTAAGAGTTCTAGATTTTTATTCATTTAAAGAATAACTATATGTTGTAATATCAAGTCACTTAGAATATTCAAATGATAAGAACTTCATGAGAACACTACTAGTAAAAGATGCTAATCCATAAATATAAGTTCAGGAATGTATTTAGGTTTTCCCTTTAGGTAGGTCCAAGTGAAGACAATTTTTTATTAGGCATCTTCTCAAGCTTCTCCTCACTTATATATTTTTTTCTTTTTTTTCATTTGGATTGCATTCAATCCTATATATATATATATATATATATATATATATATATATATACTTTTCAGGGATTGTTTTCAATCCTTTCTTTTTCTTATTTAGGTGAGAATTACTATATCTGGATAGCCTTTAATGATTTTGATCATCACCTTTCTTTCCCTAAATTTGAAACTCAAAGCATTCCTTTACCTTATAAGTATTTCATAGCTTTTACATCATTGAGCCTCAATCTTTTTTTCTCAAATGAATTTCTAAGATTCTTAATATTTCAAAATATAGTTTTCTTTACTTTAAATAGTTAACTATAGTCTTATTCTCTTATACTAAATATCTTAATCTACAAAATTAATTTTCTTTACAAAAATAGTCATTTAAATCTACTATAATATTTAAATATCTAGAAAATATAGTTATCTAAATTAAATTCACTACATAAAATCATATTAATAATTTTTTAAAATATTAAAATTAAGAACATCTAATAGTTAATCTTTTTCTTCCCTCCCCCAAACTTAAATTTTTCAATATGGAAGATAAAAGGTGGAAAGAAAATTCTAAATATAAATCATACCTCAATACTTTAGGCATTTTCCTCGTTTTGAAATTTTTTTAGTTCTTTCTCAAAATTTTAACTTCAACTAGTCTGTAATATTATGAGCTTTCTATACATATAAATCATTAAAGAATTTGGTGGGTAATGAAATTTTGAAATAAGTACAAAACTAAACATTATACAAACACAATATTTCGCTAAATACTGAACAAAATAATTACAAAGATATTAAAATGAAAATAAAAATCACATCACATTACAATTTTACAAAGTACTAAAAAAATCACATCACATTATAATTTTACAAAGTACTAAAAAACATCTATTATAACTACACATGCAAATTTCAACTACCACACTAAACATTTATAACAATAGTTAAAAATTATCCAATTGTAACACAAAAATAAAAATGAAAGTACATACACACAAACATCTATCTCTATTACAAAATTACAAAAATAAAAGTACATCAATTACTATCGAAAGTCCCATGCTATATCTTCGTCTCACTGGTCAGCAGGTGGATTGGGCTGATACTAAGTATAATAGGGGCATTCAGGAATAGTAACATCAGGCTCACCTCTGTAGTGTCGGGTCTGAGCTTCGTCGTAAGCTATCTCTAAGTCAGAATGCCTCTGTAGGTACTTACTATCATAATCATGTCTACGTTCTAATCCCCCAATTCTTTCATTTAATTGCTCTATACTCTTCCGCTGCAAGGTTAACTCATTCATTAAATCATTCAGGGTAGGGGAGCTAGAGGAAAGAAGGTCATAACTAGTAGAGGGGACATCTCTACTAGTAGAAGGTTCATGACTCTTAATCCCAGATCTCCATTTTTCATGAGATTCATATGTCTTCAGATTAGCTTTACTAATGAGTTTCATAGGTAAATCCATTCTTCATCATCTCCGGCTTCAACTCTAGAAAGTTGGCAAAGTGCATAAATGAGGTCAGGATGTCCCAGACCTCCACTTGATTCACTCTTTGTCGTGGTCAATATATTCTTATAAATAATTCTCTCCACATTTATAGTTTGATTATTCTGAATACAAAAATTCAGAATAACTCTATCTCTTGTTATCTCACTATGGTGATAGGTAAGTAACAAAGTAGAGGAAATAAAATAGTGTCACGCTTTAGATGTGGCATTCAACTTGGAAGCAGAAAAATTTTCCCTTTCTCATTGCTTTATCTTCCATGTCCCTTTCCCATTAGTGAGAAAGTTAATGACATCATTCAGTGGGCCTTCCATTGTACTGAAGGTTTGATAATTGCAGCTATAGGAGTCTGGGACTTCGTAAAATGAGTTAATACAGGCGGCACTAAACTCAATAGAAACCCTTGCTCGAACGGTTCTGTCCTCAGAATGGAACGCATTGGCCTAAAATTCTTTCACAATATTCACAGCAGCCTTATTGGTGGTATAACAAAAGTTTTCCCACCTCCGTTTGGTAATAACTCGTTCAACTTCTACTCTCGAACTCTCAAAAACACGATCTTGTATACATATCTTCCCTTCAAATACTGAAGTAAATCTCAACTGAGCCTTCGCATTGAAGAAGCGAGACTCGTCAAACTCAAGTCGCCTCTTTTGTCATGGAGCCTCTAAATCTAATCAAAATTATAAAAAATTCCAAAGTACATTTCAAATACTCAAATAATGGCTTCCATAAGTGACTTTAAGAGTTCAAATCTAAATTCCATGAATTTCTTCCAAATATTTTCTCCACATTCTCAATTTTTTCTGGATCTTCTCAATGTGGAAGAAATTCAAGGTAAAAATCAAATATTTTTAGTTTGGAGTGAAGCTCTTACCGAGAGATGATAAAATCCGGTGTAGTGAAAATCAAATATTTTTAGGTTGGAGTGAAGCTCTTACCGAGAGATGATAAAATCTGGTGTCTGAATGCTTTGAAATCGTTATGAATCCAAGATCTTCAATAACTAGATCAAAATTTTCATTTCTTAAGAGGAAGGGGATGATGAATAATGGTGGTTGACTAGTCAAAATTGTGGTTAATGAATAATGCCTTGAAATCAATGCAGCTGACGGTGAGATCTATTGAATTAAATAGCCTAAGTCTAGGCAAAAATCCATCGTCGACGGCGTCGATGACATCGTCAGCAAGATTTTTAAAATTGGTTCAATTTCCAGATTTTTGCAATTTTGATCAATTTCAAGCCTCGACGACATCCGTTCAATCATTCTAGACATAAATTTTAAGTGATTAAATGATGTACTAACCCAAATAAACATTCACAACACAAAACCTTACAATTATATATAAATTCCAAGAGTTACAGTACACGTTACATGACACACATAAGTTTGGTATTTTCTCAACCTCAATACATCAATTCAGCGTCGCAAGCCAAGCCACAACACTCTAAACGCTGAAAACAAACATCCTATGCTCAATCTCAACTATACTAAAATCTAAAAGCAAATTTAGAAAGTGACTTAAGTACATAAGTTCAAATCAAATCACACACTTAGACATACAGGTGGCAAAGTAAATCTACTACTCTTCTAATTTTGTGTTTGTTTCTCCTCTGATATCACCCATTGATTGAACATGAACGAAGAGGTTATAGAAAGGTGGGAATGGGAATTCTTCAGTAGAGCCCTCTTCTATCAATCCCATCTTCCTCATCAATCGTATTAAACTTCCTTCAATATGTCTAGAGTGATCAAAATGCTCTTTCATCCTCAAGTCTAGATGATCAAAAAAATCATAGAGAATGTTAATTGCATTCATAACATTTTTCACCTCTTTCTCCAGCTTCTTGATTCTGCGCAGGATAACTAGTGTCTTGTCCGGAACTAAAGGCTGAATAGGAAGTGAATTCTGAGACGATTGATCCATCATAATAGTCATATCATTCTCATCTTCATTGATTGGGAATTTCTCGGTTGGCTCTAAGGGCTTCCAAGGTAGAAGTACTTTTTCCCAATTCTCATACGATACTTAGAATTGACTGCAAAGTAAGAAAATTGTTGAAGGATGTTCAAGCTCATAAATTGATCCATGAACAATCAGGTCCAAAACAGAATTCACAATTATCGATCCAATATCGATTGACAGTCCCATTTGGATGCAGTAATTTAGAAAAGCACTTTCCTTATTAACTTTACCGATCCTCATCGTCGATAATAGTTTTGCAGAAATGACGAAGTGTCAGTGTTTAGAAACGGGGTTTAGAAGTGTCGCAGAAAAACTAACATACCCGTTTTCTCTCATTTCCCTGTATTTGATCTCGTCCGTCAAATATTGATAGATCTCATTCATTAGGTTTCTTGTCGGGACGAAGTTGGAATAATGGCAAAAAGGAACATTCTCTATCATATATAACTCATTCATCCATGCAGGAGTCAAATTTATCTATCTACCTCGCATATAGATGAATCCATGGTTGATTCCATGCAAATTAGCATGAAAATCCTTCACCACAGAAACGACTACGGCGGTTGTAGTGTAGCACAAAACTTCCCATCGTCGTCGCACAATCATCTCTTCAATTGTTGTTGAAGGATTGTTTAATCCTCGATTCACGAATTCTCTTTCTTTGATTAATCTCTTCTTTATTAGCACTTTGTTGAAGATTCGTTGCGCCTCAAAACTAATGGACTTTCTCCGGTTAAACACTCGAAATCTAAGGGTTTCAGTTGAATTGGATGCCATAGGGATAAATTTGGTGGAATCTGAATTCGTTTTCCGGGTAATATGAACTTAAGAACCAAATTTGGAAGTTTATAGGGAGTAACTCCCGGCTAAAACCGCCAAAAACCATCATTTAAAACTCCAGAAACTGTCATTTTGCCGTTCTCGCCATCGGCGGCATTGATAGCATCATCGGCAAGCCTTTAGAATTAATTACCTGGACTCTCGAGAAAAACCTATCGTTCGCGGCGTCGAACCCGCCATCGGCAACTAACACAAAAATTTCACAGTTTCGCTCTGGTCCGAATGCGTTCCAATTTTCTCTATGGATCGAATTTTTATGATGATTCAAGGGTAAATATGAGTAGTAGAGTTCAATACTACCACGAACTAACGATAATTTCAAATAAAAATACTATAATTGTAAAATAAAGATAACTCCCATAAAGCGCTTGGTTTAACGTCGTCAGCCCGACCTATTCAAGTATTACTCAGGTTGACGGACCATTAAAACCTCTTTAAAATATGGTCTTTTAACCTTAAAATATGGCTTTAATCTGTGTCCATTTACTTTAAATCTATTCCAGTCTTTTGATCTTCAATTTCCAACAGCTCCATAAGTATAAACTTGAGTAACAGTAAAGGGACCTAACCAACAAGACTTCAATTTCCCACGGAATAACTTTAGCCTTGTATTGTAAAGCAAAACTTCTTGTCTTGGTTCAAAGTTCTTCTGGTTAATCTTTCAATCATGCCATAACTTCAGTTTCTCCATATAAATTCTGTCGTTGTCATAAGATTTATTTCTTAAATCTTCTAATTCATTCATTTGTAACAATCTCTTCTCACCAGCATCTTTCAAATTATAATTGAAATCTTTAATCGCCCAATATGCTTTATGCTCCAATTCTACTGGTAAGTGACAAGTCTTTCAAAAAATCAGTCTTAATTCATTCAATTGTAACAATCTCTTCTCACCAGCATCTTTCAAATTATAATTGAATTCTTTAATCACCCAATTGTTATGCTCCAATTCTACTGGTAAGTGACAAGCCTTTGCAAAAATCAGTCTATAAGGAGTCATATTTTACTGGTAAGTGACAAGTCTTTCTAAAAATCAGTCTGTAAGGAGTCATTCCAATCGGAGTTTTTTCTCACCAGCATCTTTCAAATTATAATTAAATTCTTTAATCACCCAATATGCTTTATGCTCCAACTCTCACCAGCATCTTTCAAATTATAATTGAATTCTTTAATCACCCAATATGCTTTATGCTCCAATTTTACTGGTAAGTGAAAATTCTTTCCAAAAATTAGTCTGTAAGGAGTCATTCAAATAAGAGTTTTATAAGCAGTCCTGTAAGCCCATAATGTGGTATTCAGTCTAGTAGACCAATCTACTCTACTAAGGTATACAGTCTTCTTAAGTATTTGTTTAATCTCTCTATTAGAAACTTCAGCTAACCCATTTGTTTGAGGGTAATAGGAAGTGGAGATTCTATGAATAATATTAAACTTTTCTGTCAATCTCTAAATGTATTTATTTCTAAAGTGGGATCCTTCATCAATGATAATCACTCTCGGCATTCCGTATATAGTGAAAATATTTTTCATTAAAAATCTTGAAACACTTTTAGTGTCACAACAAGGTAAAGCTTATGCTTTAATCCACTTTGAAACGTAGTCTACCGCGATTAATATGTATAAGTTCCCAGACGAAGGAACAAACGGTCCCATGAAATCTAATCCCCAAACATCAAAGATCTCAACTTCTAACATAAAATTCAGAGGCATTTCATTTCTTCTAGATATATTGTCTACTCGTTGACATTGATCACAAGTTTTTATATATCGATAAACATCTCTAAAGAGAATAGGCCAATAGAATCCAACTTGTAAAATTTTATAAGCAGTTTTATCAATCCCAAAATGTACTCTAAATTCAGAATCATGACATTTTTGAATGATTAGTTCAGTTTCTTCATAAGGTACACATCTTCTCATAATAAGATCCTTACATTGTTTATATAAATTAGGTTCATCCCAAAAATATGCTTTTGCATCATGAATGAATTTTCTTTGCTGTTGCAATGTCAGCATCGGTGGCAAAATATCACTTACAATATAATTAACCATATCAGCATACCATGGTATTTTCCACTCATTTATATTATAAAGTTGTTCATCAGGGAAACTGTCTGTAATTTTATTGTCGGTGGCAGATAATTCATGATATTCTAATCTTGACAAATGATCAGCAATTTGATTATCAGTTCCCTTTTAAAAACCACAAGATCAAATTCTTGCATCAAAAGTATCCATCTAATCAACCTTGGTTTGACATAATTTTCTAATCTTGACAAATGATCAGCAATTTGATTATCAGTTCCCTTTCTATCAATAAAACAAGATCAAATTCTTGCATAAAAAATATCCATCTAATCAACCTGGGTTTAGCATCCTTCTTCAATAATATCCATCTAATTAACCTTGGTTTGGCATCCTTCTTTTGCATCAGATATTTAATAGCAGAGAATCCATCTAATCAACCTTGGTTTTGCATCCTTCTTTTGCATTAGATATTTAATAGCAGAGTGATCAGTATGCACAACACATAAAATTTGATTATCAGTTCCCTTTCTATCAATAACCACAAGATCAAATTTTTGCATCAAAAGTATCATCTAACCTTAGTTCGGCATCCTGCTTTTGCATCAGATATTTAATATCTAAGTGATCAGTGTGCACAACACATTTAGTCCCAATTTAATAAGATCTAAATTTGTCAAAAGCATACACAATAGCCAGTAACCCTTTTTCAGTAACAGTATAGTTAATTTGAGCATCATTAAGAGTTTTACTAGTGTAGTATATAACTTTAAAAATCTTTTCATACATCTATCTTAGAACAGCTTCAATAGCATAATCACTAGCATCGCATATCAGTTTGAACAGTTTCTCCCAGTTAGGTGAAATTATAATATAGGTTGTGATTATTTTTCTTTTATAATAACTCAAAGGCATTTAAACAATTTTCAGTAAATTTAAATTTCTTGTCCTTTTCTAAAAGTTGGCATAGAGGTTTAGTAATTTTTGAGAAATCTTTAATAACGCTTGTAAAAATCAACATGTCCAAGAAAACTTCTAACCCCTCTTACATTAGTAGGAGGTGTTAATTTAGATATAGTAAAATCCAACATGTCCAAGAAAACTCCTAACCTTTCTTACATTAGTAGGAGGTGTTAGTTTAGATATAATTGAATTTTTGCAGGGTCAGCTTCCATACCATCTTCCAAAATTTTATGCCCTAACACAATTCCTCCTGCAACCATAAATTAATTTTTGCAGGGTTTGCTTCCATACCATCTTCCAAAATTTTATGCCCTAACACAATTCCTCCTGCGTTGCAGGGTCTGCTTCCATACCATCTTCCAAAATTTTATGCCCTAACACAATTCCTCCTGCAAAACTTCTAACCCCTCTTACATTAGTAGGAGGTGTTAATTTAGATATAACTTGAATTTTTGGAAGGTCTGCTTCCATACCATCTTCCAAAATTTTATGCCTTAATAAAATTCCTCCTGCAACCATAAATTGATGGTCTACTTCCATACCATTTTCCAAAATTTTATGCCCTAACACAATTCCTCCTGTAACCATATTGCTTCCATTCCATTTTCTGAAATTTTATGCCCTAACACAATTCCTCCTGCAACCATAAATTGACATTTCTCCCAATTTAGAACTAAATTAGTTATTTCGCATAACTCCAAAACTTTTTTAAGATAATTTAAGCATGTGTCAAATGATGTTCCAAATACAGAGAAATCATCCATAAACACTTCTAATCCATCATCAATTAGCTTACTAAATACAAACATCATACATCTCTTGAATGTTGCAGGTGCATTACATAATCCAAAAGGCATTCTTCGAAAAGCAAAATTTCCAAAAGTACTAGTAAATGTTGTCTTTTTTTATCCTCATGAGTAATAGGAATTTGATGGTAGCTGGTATATCCATCTAAAAAATAAAAATATTTGTGTCGAGCAAGTCTATCTACTATTTGGTCTAAAAATGGTAAAGGGAAGTGATCTTTCCTAGTGGCAATGTTTAATTTTCTATAATCAAACAAATACGCCACCCAGTAACTTGTCTGATAGGTATTAATTCGTTGTTTTCTCTTTTCCTTCAACAGTTACTCCTCCTTTCTTAGGAACACAATGAATTGGACTTACCCATGCACTGTCCGAAATAGGATATATAATTCTTGTGTCCAACCATTTCAAAATTTCCTTCTTGACTACTTCTTTCATCATTGGGTTTAATCTCCTTTGTAGATCAACTCTTGGTTTATATTGTCATCCAATATAATTCTTTACATACAGATTGAAGGACTTATTCCTTTAATATCAACTAAGGTCCAACCAAAAGCTTTCTTATATCTTTTTAATGTATCCAAAAGTCTTTGCTCTTGCTAATCATTTAATTCTGAAGATATAATAACGGGTAATGTAGATGAGTCTCGTAAAAATACATACTTCTTCTTTTAATTCTTAAGATATAATAACAGGTAATGTAGATGAGTCTCCCAAAAGTACATACTTCAAATGAAGATATAATAACATGTAATGTAAATGAGTCTCCTAAAAATACATACTTCAAGTGACTAGGCAGAAGATATAATAATAGGTAATGTAGATGAGTCTCCTAAAAATACATACTTCAAGTGGCTAGGAAAAGATATAATAACAGGTAATGTAGATGAGTCTCCTAAAAACACATACTTCAAGTGGCTTGGTAAGAACAGGTAATGTAGATGAGCTTCGTAGAAACACATACTTCAAGTTGTTAGGCAATATTTTCAACTCAAGTTCGGGTGGTTTTATAATTGACGAAATGAGATTCTTATTAGCATTTCTTGTAATATCCAGCATCTCAAATCTTTCCTAAACATAATTTAATTCTTCATTTTCTATTTTATCCTAAATAACTTCATTTTTGTCTTCAAAATGTTCTTTCTCTTCAAAATGTTCTTTAAAATGCTTGTGCAATAGAAGTTGACTAATTTCCATGCAAAAACATTCATTATCTCTTTCAACAGCAAGGCATTTTATAGATTTTGCAATGTTAAAGTCACTTCTTGATCGTTAACTCTCATAGTTAATTCTCCCTTTTGAACATCTATCATAGCTTTTTCAGTAGCTAAAAAAGGTCTCCCTAAAATTATAGGTATTATTTTATCTTCCTCTATATATAAAATAATGAAATTGACAGGAAAGATAAATTTATCAACTTTTACTAACACATCTTCTACAACTCCCTTAGGATAAGTACCTGAACGATCTGCTAACTGAAGAGTTATAGAAGTAGGTGGGACTTCTCCTAATCCTAATCTTTTGAAAGTTGATAGAGACATAAGATTAATGTTGGCTCCCAAATCACATTAAGCTCTTCCATAAAATTTTTCACCGATAGCACATCGTATAATGAAACTACCTGAATCTTTTAATTTTTCAGGCAGCTTGTTCTGAATTTTTTCACTACACTTTTCGCTAAGTGCAACAGTCTCATTATCAATGAACTTCCCTTTCTTATTTAAAATATCTTTCATAAACTTCACATAATTGGGCATTTGCTCTAAAGCTTCTACAAAGGGAATTCAAAATATCTTTCATAAATTTCACATAATTAGGCATTTGCTCTAAAGCTTCTACGAAGGGAATATCAGTATATCTTTCATAAATTTCACATAATTGGGCATTTGCTCTAAAGCTTCTACGAAGGGAATATTTACTGTTAACTTCTTAAGAATTTTTAAAAATTTAGAAAATTATTTATTCTATTTGTGTTGCTTCAATCTTTGAGGAAACAGTGGTGGAGGTTTCTCCTCAAAATATCTTTCATAAATTTCACATAATTAGGCATTTGCTCTAAAGCTTCTACGAAGGGAATATCAGTATATCTTTCATAAATTTCACATAATTGGGCATTTGCTCTAAAGCTTCTACGAAGGGAATATTTACTGTTAACTTCTTAAGAATTTTTAAAAAGGAAAATTGTTTATTCTGTTTGTGTTGCTTTAATCTTTGAGGAAACGGTGGTTTAGGTTTCTGCACAGTAATTTTCATTGTTGTAAGTAGATATTCTAAATCTGGGTATTCATGATCATTTTCTTTCTCTGTATCCACTCTCTCTTTTTCAGTTTCTATTTCTTTCTGCACTCTTATTTACAATTCTTTTCCACTTCGTAATTGTATCGCTTTTATCTGTTCTTTTCCTTGATCTTTAGGTTTTTGTTCCACAGTACTAGGAAAAGTTCCCAATGTTCAGGTACTAAGTGTAGTAGCGATATGCCTTAATTGGTTTTCAATATTCTTGATAGCAGTTCCTTGATTTTGTAAATGATTTCCTTGATTCTGCAATTGTTGACCCATGTTTAGTATCATCTCTTCCATGACAACTTATTTTCCTTAAATTGAGTGTTACAGTTAAATCCTAGAGGATAAGAAGGTCTATAATTAACATTTCCTTTGTTGGATGAATTTTGCAATGGGTTCACTGGGTTGTTCGCCCATTATTGATTTGTAGAAGAATTATTATTTCAATTAAAATTAGGATGATTCTTCCAACTTGGGTTAAAATTGTTTGAATAAGGATTGTTGGGTCTATTGTTAATCACATTTAAAGTCTCATACGAGGGTTGAACATCCAAAAATTTCCCAGATGAGTTCTCTTCCATAATAGTAGATGTTGGAGAATAATTCATTTTATAGTGACCTAATTTTTTTGATATTGCAGCAATCTGCGAAGCTAACATAGATATTGCATTAGAATCATGGATACTAGCAACTCTTTTAGGATTTACCCTTTCAGAGGGCCATTGAAAAATGTTGGTAGCCATCTCTTCTATTAACGAGTAAGTCTCATCAAAAGGTTTTGACATTAAGAACCACCAGCCGCAGCATCGATAACCGATCTAAGAGATCCCACTAATCGATTATAAAAAGTTTGAAATATCAACCAATCTAGTAAGGAATGATGTGGGCACTTCCTAATAAGATCTTTAAATCTCTCCCAAGCTTCATTTATCGACTCTCCATCAATCTGAGAAAATGATGTTATGTCATTTCTAAGTCTAACTATTTTGGATGGAGGGGAATATTTGGATTGAAATTTTTGTGAAAGTTCTCCTCAAGTTCTAATAGACCAAGGTGCTAGCAAATTTAACCACATCTTAGCCTTATCCTTAAGTGAAAAAGAAAAAAGTCTAAGTCTAACAGCATCATTCGAAACTCTGTCATATTTAAAGGTAGCAAAAAGTTCTAAAAAACTAGCGAGGTGTAAATTAGGATCTTCATTTGGTGTACCTCTGAATTGATTGTTTTTTACCATTTGGATAATAATAGGTTTAAGCTCAAATGAATTAGCACCTACATCAGGATTTTGAATAGATAAGTGAATTTTATCTACTGTAGGATTCGTATAATCTTGTAGAGGTCTAGGTTGATGTTCATTTTCTATTCCTTGATTGTTCAAATTGTTTTCCATTGTGTCAGAATCTCTAGGTTCTTTTCTTAGTTTTCTAATTCTGCTAACAGTACGTTCTAATTCTGAATAGGGTATAAGATTTTTAGGTCCAAATTTATGCATACAATCGAAATCAGTACACAGAAAAATAATTAACTAGATATGAAAATAAGTTGCAATTCAAGTAAAAGTTTTCGAATAGTCCTAATTTTTCAGTTACTCTAATTATGATTTTTTATACACCCCAACAACGGTGCCAAAAACTTTACAACGACTTTATATATCCTTAAAAATATAAAAATTTGATACTGTTGGTAGAATATTTAAGTCCCCGGCAACGACGCCAAAAAGTTGACAGCGACTTTATATATGCTTAAAAATACAAGAATTTGATATTATTGCTAGAAGATTTAAGTCCCCGGTAACGGCGCCAAAAACTTGACAGCGATTATAGATTTGATAAAAATGTGTATAAAATATTCATTAATTGCAAAGTCACACTTATCAACGCAATTATACATATCGCTCAAATAATACAGAGTTCTAATAGAGTCTTGGATATCGATCCCACAGGGAGTAATACTAGAGTCTATGAACTAGGATTTAGAAAATCAATACATAATCACAACAATACAGTTCAAATTGCTTATTTGTCACTAATAGGCAATTGAAACAAATATGTAATTTTAATAAACTCTTAATTAACTAATTCTACTAATAAAGTTTCTAATGTGAAGTTTAATATATTACAAAGCATCCTTCTCCTTGTCAAGAAATTAAAGTGAATGGATAAAGTGAATTAGTTCAAATGTATTGTGCCAAATAGGAGCATACCTATTCTTTACCCTTTGGTCCAGGTATAAAGAACATTGACGAATCCTATGCTTGGTTATTGAATCTGCAGCTAGGCTAGGAGGATACCTACTCTCACTTCGCAGCTCCCACGTGCCCCTCACCTGAGGCCTAACATCTACACTTCAGCACCCAAATGATAGGACCAAATTGAGGATTTTAGTTTGTCACTCTAAAATCTCCAATTCTACGCCCGATAATTTTATTTCCCTATTCATTTGCACCCAACTTTCATGGAATTTAACCTCCCTAAATCTTGGATTTAATCTTCACTTTAGTTGTAAAACTCAACATATTTCAACAAATCAGTTGACCAGATTGAAAGTAAATTAAGATCGAAGTGAAAAGATCATCACAAGTTCTTTAACATTCTCATGGCTCAACTAATTCAAATCACCATTTCACAAAATCTCAAGAGAACGAGAAAGACAAAGAAAACTACTCAGAACCCATGGAGAAGATTCAACAAAACTTAGAACTTATATATAAAAGAAAAGTTATACAAAATTCAATAAGTAAATACCACTTATCTCTAATTCCTCCACAAGAAAACTCCTTGAAGTTCCTCTGGATCTCTTTCTTTCTTTACAGCACACAGAATTCCTCTTTGAAGCGGCAAGGAGGAAGAAATATCTCACTTTCCCTCTACTCTTACAATCTCTCGAAGAATTCCTCACAATACTAACCCTAAATTAAACTCTCTACACTCTACAAATAACAAAAAATCAGTGGACACCACCACGGGCTCCTCTTTTTTTGGCCCAAATGTTTCTCTTAAAGTTGTAGAAGAGTTTTCCAAGAGTTTCCTAAACATCCCTTCAAAAATCATCCACATTCAATGCACCTGTTAAGAGAACCGCCGCTCTCACGGTAGGCGGCCTTGATGGCGTCGTCGGCGGCCTTCTAAAATATTTTATTCTGGACTCTCGAGCAAAACCCGTCATCGCGCGCCGTTGGGCTCGCCGTCGTTGCTCGTCGTCGGCTCCCTAGGTCAAATCTTCTTATTTTCATCCTTTTTGCTCCAAATTCGTTCTTTTTTGCATCTTTTTGCTCCCATGACCATAATTCAACATACCTGCAACAAAACATCAAAAATACCCTTCTTTAAAGGGCAATATCATCAATAATAGTATAAAATAGGTATGAAAATCTCAACATATTTTTCTTTGGTCAGCTAACATCTACACTTCAGCACCCAAACAATAGGATCAAATTAAGGATTTTTGTCTGTCTCTCTAAAATTTCCAATTCTACGTCTGATAATTTTTATTTCCCTATTTTTTTGCACCCAACTTTCAAAGACTTTGACCTCCCTAAATCTTGGATGTAATCTTCACTTTAGTTGTAAAACTCAACATATTTTAAAAAATCGATTGATCAGATTAAAAGTAAATTAAGATTGAAGTGAAAATATTATCATAACTTCTTTAATATTGGCACAACCAATTTAAATCACCATTTCATAAAATCTCAAGACAAGGAAAAAGACAGAGAAAACTATTTAGAACTCATGAAGAAGATACGACAAAACTTGGAATTTATATATAAAAGCAAAGTCATACAAACTTCAATAAGTAAGTACAACTTATCTTTAATTCCTCCTCAATTAAAGTCCTCAAAGTTCCTCTGAATCACTTCCTTTATTTACAACACACAGAATTCTCCTTCAAAGCGGCAAGAAGGAAGAAATCTCTCACTTTCCTTTCACTCTTACAATCTCAAGAAGAATTCCTCACAATACTAACCACTATCTACACTCTAATGATAGCCACAAACAACAAAGACTCAGTAAACACCCCCCTCTCTCGGCCTCCAAATGTTTCTTTTAAAGTTGTAGAAGAGTTTTCAAGAGTTGCTCAAGCGTCCCTTCAAAAATCATCCACATTCAATGCATCTGTTGGGAGAACCAACGTGTTCGTCGTCAGCGGCCTCGATGGCGCCGTCGGCGTCCTTCTAGAATATTTAATTCTGGACTCTTAGGAAAAACCCACTGTCGGCACCGCGAGCTTGCCGTCAGCGCCCAAGATCAAATCTTCATATTTTGGTCCTTTTTCTCCAAATTGGCTCCTTTTTGCATCTTTTTGCTCCAATGAACATAATTCAACATACCTACAACAAAACATCAAAAATACCTTTCTTTAAAGTGTAATATCATCGGAGTCAATGTAAAATAGGTATAAAATCTCAACATATTTTCCTTTGGTCACCTCAAGAACTTGAGTTGAAATTACTTCATGAGCATTTAAAATATGCCTTTTTAGGAGATACCTTTACTATTTTTTTATTATAATTTTCTCAAAGTTAACAAAGGAAGAAGAAGAAAAGCTGATGAAAATTCTGAAAAATTTTAAGAAAGCCTTCGGATGGAAAATTGCTAATATTAAAGGAATCAACCCTTCAATTGGTATCCATAGAATTAATCTAGAAAAAAACTGCAAACCCAGGGCTGATGCACAAAGGAGATTAAATTATATTATAAAAGAGGTTGTTAAGAAAGAAATTTTAAAGTGGTTAGATGTTGGAATTATCAACCCTATTTCAGATAGTTCATGGGTTAGTCCAATTCACTGTGTTCCTAAGAATAGAGGAGTAACTGTAACTGTAAATGAGCATAATGAGTTAATACCTACAAGAGAGGTTATAGGGTGGCGAATATGCATTGATTATTAAAAATTAAATCTTTCCACTAGAAAAGATCATTTTCCACTACCCTTTCCAGATCAAATGCTGGATAGATTAGCTGGGCACAAATACTTTTATTTTCTGACTGGATATACCAGTTAACACCTACTTCAAATATCTCCCAAGGATCAAGAGAAAACAATATTTACCAGTCCTTATGGTACTTTTGCTTTTAGAAGAATGTCCTTTGGTTTATGTAATGCCCCTGCTACATTTCAAAGATGTATGATGACAAATTTTTTGTAATTTAATTTAAAAAGGGATTGAAGTCTTTATGAATGACATTTCAGTGTTTGGAACTTCATTTGACTTATGTTTAGAACATTTATCTAAATTTATTAAGTGCTGTGAAGAAATAAATTTACTCCTTAACAGGAAAAAATGTCAATTTATGGTAGCAGAAGGAATTGTATTAGGTCATTAAATATCAAAAAATGGTATGGAAGTAGATCCTGCTAAAATTCAAGTGATCGCTAATTTACCTTATCCAATAAATGTAAGGGAAATTAAGAGTTTTTTAGGACATGCTAGATTTTACAGGAGATATATTAAGGACTTTTCAAAGATTGCTAAGCCTTTATGTCATTTACTGGAGAAAGATGTAATTTTCAATTTTGATGAGGAATGCCTAAATGCTTTTAAATTATTAAAAGAAAAATTAATCACTGCACTAATTATAGTTTCACCAAATTAGGAAAAACCTTTTGAACTTATGTGTGATGCAAGTGATTATGATATTGGAGCTATTTTAGAACAATCAACAACAACAACAACAATAACAAAGCCTTAATCCCACTATGTAGGGTCGGCTACATGAATCCTTTTTCTCCATTGCATCCTACTTAGTGTCATATTTTTATTTAGTTCTAGTAAATTAAGATTATTTTTAAAACAATAAGCCCAAGTCTACCTAGGTCTACCTCTACCTTTCTTAACACAACTCAAATCTAAAACATCTACTCTCCTAACCAGATCATCAAATGGTCGACGTTTAATGTGACTAAACCATCCAAGACGATTTTCTCTAATTTTTTCTGTCATAAGAGCTACACCAACCCTATCACAAATATATTCATTCTACATTTTGTCTTTAAGTGTAAAGCCACTCGTCCACCTAATCATTCTCACATCAACAACACTTAACTTATTATTATGCTTCTCTCAACTTTCAGTGCCATAGAGCATTGTAGGTCTCACCACCATCTTATAAAATTTTCCTTTCAGTCTTAGCGGTACTTTTCTATCACACATCTCACCACCGTCTTATAAAATTTTCCTTTCAGTCTTAGCGGTACTTTTCTATCACACAAAATGCCCGAAGCATTCCTCCACTTCAACCAACCAACTTGAATTCTACTACTAACATTCTCATCTATATTGGAGCATTTCTCTACTTCAACCAAACAGCTTGAATTCTACTATTAACATCCCCATCTATATCACCATTGCTTTGGACAACAGACCCAAGAGCTATTNTCAAATTAATTATACAACATTTGAAAAAGAGTTATTAGCATAGTATATGACTTTGATAAATTTAAATCATATTTGATTGGAACTCATTGTATAGTGCATACAGATCATTTTACTATTTAGTAATTAATGAAAAAGAATGAGACTAAACTGAGACATATAAGATGGATTCTTCTTTACAAGATATTGATTTTGAAATAGTAGATCAAAAGATAACTGAAAATCAAATTGCTGATCATTTGTCCAGGCTTGAATTAGAAAAACCACTCTATTTTGAAAAAGAAATTAATGAACATTTTCTAGATGAAAAATTGTTCACTTAAATAGAGTGGTGTGTTCCGTGGTATGCCGACATTGTGAACTATATTGTTAGTGATCTTAAACCCTATGAGTGGCATGTTCCGTGGTATGCCGACATTGTGAACTATATTGTTAATGTTCTTAAACCATATGGAATGACATACGAACAAATGAGAAAATTTATTTCTGAAGCTAAGACTTATTTTTGGGATGACCCATATTTATATTAAATTTCAAAGATGTGTAGCATTAGAAGAAACTTATGATATTATCCAAAAATGTCATAATTTTGATTTTGGGGGACATTTTGGTGTTTATAAAACAACATACAAAATTGTACAATCTGGATTTTATTGGCCTACAAATTTTAGAGATGTTAATGCTTATATGAAAGCTTATGATAGATGTCAAAGAGTAGGTAATTTTTCTAGAAGAAATGAGATGCCCCTCAGTTATATGCTAGAAGTTGAAATATTTGATGTTTGGGGATTAGATTTCATAGGACCATTTATTCCATCTTTCAGAAATTTATATATTTGTTAGCAGTGGACTATGTATCCAAATAGTAGAAGCTGTTGCTTTACCTTGATGTGATGCTCAAGGTGTTGCAAAAATTTTGAAAATGAACATATTTTGTAGATTTGGGATGTCGAGAGTTATCATTCATGATGGGGGAAGTCATTTCAGAAATGCCATTATGGAGAAGCTATTAAAGAAATATCATATAAATCATAGGATTGCTACTGCTTATCATCTTAACAAGTGGTTTGGCTGAATTATCCAATCGGGAAATTAAAAGAATTATGAAAAAATTTGTGAATCCAAAAAAAATGGATTGGTCAGTCAAACTGAAAAATCTGTGAATCCAACAAAAATGGATTGGTCAGTAAAACTTGACTATGCTTTGTGGGCTTATAGGACTGCATATAAAAGTTTGTGAATCCAACAAAAATGGATTGCTTAGCCAAACTTGACTATGTTTTTTGGGCTTATAAGACTGCATATAGAACTCCTATAGGAATGTCCCCATATAGGCCAATATTTTGGAAAGCTTGTCACTTACCAGTTGAACTGGAGCATAAAGCATATTGTGCTATTAAAGAGTTCAATTATAACTTAAAATATGCTGGTGAGAAAAATATTTTTACAATAAAATGAGCTTGAAGAGATAAGGAATGAATCTTATGAGAGTGCTAAGATTTATAAAGAAAAGATGAAGATGTGACATGATCAGAGTATTCTTAATAAACATTTTCAGCCAGGGCAACAAGTTTTGCTGTATAATGCAAGGTGAAGATTATTTACAGACAAACTTAAGTCCAGGTGGATGGGCTCATTTGTTGTGATAAAAGTTTATCCTTATGGAGCTGATGATACTAAAGATCCTAATTCTGAGAAAATTTTTAAAGTAAATGGACATAGACTAAAACCTTATTATAAAAGCGATCATCATAAATATAATGATGGAATGATGTTGCCTCAACCATAATGAGCACTGGTTACGTCGGGTTGACGACATAAAACCAAACGCTTTGTGAGAGGCAACCCATAGTGATCAGTGTGTTTTTGCTTTAATTGTTATTTTGAGTCTAATTAAGAAATTTAGGGGAGTATTTTTAAGTTTATTATATGCTAGTAATTATTTTTAGACTTTATTTAGTGACATAGACATGCTAGAATAAGAATTTGGTTGTTAGGTTGACTGGTGCAAAAATGTGCACTGACGCTTAAGCACCAGATCTGGCGCTTAAGCGCTACAGTTTAATCACATGTGCAAATTTCAATTTCTAGAAGGTATAACTGCAATTTAGCAGGAATAAACGTGTCTTGGTGGTCTATAGTCATGCCTAGAAGTTATGAGGGGGAATTAAACATATAAATAGAAGGGGGTTGTGAAGGAATTTCACCCTGGATTATTTTAGCCCTAAAAGTCTAAGAAAGAGAGAGATTTAGAGAAAATGTCTTCATGGGAGATAGATTTGAAGAAGAAGGAAGAAGCCATGAAGAAGAAGTTCATTAGTTGAAGTGCACACGAGATGTATAATGGTTTCTTAGCCGTTAGTATTGAAAGGATATCAGAGAAGATCAACAAGATGGAGAATATTATATCTGTATTAGAGACTAAGGTGCTTGAATTGCATGCCCATCTAGAACATATTAGGTGGCAACTTAAGATGTAATTTAGCCATACCAGTTATATAGAGGAAGCAGATAAGGTGATGTTCCTTAAGCAAAAGTGGATTGAAGATGATAGTATTAGAGCTCGTCACCACCGTCCGTTTTATCAACTCTATATTCCTGGAGAGACTATTGAAAGATAAGAATTTGTTCCTTCTAATGAAGAGTGGCATTAAGTTAAGTGTTAGGAATTGTGTGTTTGGAGTGATGTTTTTAAGTGTGCTAGTGTTTATGTCTTGTGTTTAGTGTTTGTGTCACTCATGTGCTTAATTGTAATAATATGTTAAGTGTTTTGTACTTAGGAAAATTTTCTCATCCAAGAATTTCTGAAGAGAGAACAAAGTGTTAAATGTGTTTGTGCTTGTTTGTGAATTAATATAAGTTTGTTTTTGTGAAAATTTGTGTTATTTTTAGCCTTAAATTGAAATAGTTATTAAGAGAATTTTGAGAGAGAAGGGAGTTATAGGAAGTAAAAATAAGTCATTTAAGTGAAATGAGAACATTTAGTGGGTGGTTTACTTAGTGCATTTTACTTATAATTAAAAATTTCAAAAATTCTGCAATGGCCCCTAAGCGCCACATCTCGTGCTTAAGCGCGATCCAACCCAAGAGGCAGGCGCCTAAGCGCCACTTAATCGTGTTTAAGTGCCGGTTCACAAAAACCAGTTTGCGAATGGTTAAAAGTGAATTTTAATTCTCAAAATACCATTTTTAGCACCTCCTATAGTCTTCCCCAACTAAAGTTTACGATTTTGAGGGCTAGGGCAAGTGGAGTTTGAAGATTTCTTGGTGGAATCGAGTGAGATTTACTAGATCCAAGTTCCTTAAGATAAGAGCTTTACTTCTATACAACAATTTTGGATTTTCACCATACATTTTAAACACATTTGGAAGATTTTAAAAATTTACTATTCATGGTGAAAGGTGAAGAAAAATCTATGAAAATTGCTTGGGAAGTTTAGTTAGTGCTTTTGGAAGTTTAGTTTAGTGATTTAAACTTGATTTTTAAAGTTATTTTTGGAATTTATCAAATTTGTAGAATGACACCAAAAATGAAAAGGACTAGAGGAAAGAGCCCATTCAATTCGATCAAATTTGTTAATTCAAAAGCTCATGATCAACATAATGACGCTCTAATGTTATGAAAAGTGATTCAGACGCGATGTTTCAAGTCCATGTGGAGAGATAGAAGAACTGATAGTCCACCGACAGTGGGAACAATTTTATTGTTTCTCTGATGTTGCAGTGATTTATGTCGTGAGGGAGTTTTATGCAAATCTCCTAGAGACTGAAGACGATCGAGTTATGGTTAGAGGAAAGTTGGTATAGTTTACTCCAGAGGTAATAAACTTGTTTCACCATTTACCGTGGGAGACTTTATGTTTTTATGCAAATTATAGTCCTACTGAAGTAGAGTTAGAAGAGATTATTTCATATTTGACTACTGGAAGAGGACATTAGAAGATAGCCAATGAGAGCTGAGTAAATTTCCCAACTTTAAAGTTATGTGCACCTTCAAAGGCCTGACACTATTTCATTTCTGCTTGTCTGCTTCCAACCAATCATCTCAGTGAAATGACAAGAGAGAGAGCAACATTGAATTATTATGTTCAAGAGGGAAAGCTCGTCAACATAGGGGCTTTGATTTATCACACTATCATCAGTTTAGCTGCTGCTACTACTGCAGGCATGGGATTTGCTTCCTTGATATTTTCATTATACTAGCAGACTAGAGTGAATTATGATAGTTGGGAGGAAGTTTTGTTACCTCGAAAGCCCATTACAAAGGTGAATGTGAAGACTTATTCTGAGCATTCAATTTTTGGCTGGAGAGGAGGAATTTTCAGAAGTTATGGATTAGAGATGTGTGCTGCATCTACCTCTGCTGCATGTTCATCACGACCATCTACTTCTCGTGCTTCTACATCTCGAGGTGATACCAAGACTCAGGATGAGTTATTGCAGAAGATGATGGACACTATCAATTTTACCGCTGATAAGGTAAAACATTTAGAGCATTTTGTAGATCATACCAATAGTTATAATAGTAGGAAGAGTGATTATGAAGAGAAATTCCACTCCTTTGGAAAGCCTGATTAGAGGTGAACCACGAGTACAATTTCCTCTATATCCTCAATATCCTGATTATGAGCCTGTAGAAAAATGAGATAGCGTTGATTCTGAGGATGAAGAGTAGAGCTGAGAGATTCATTTTATGGTTGTAATATGATGTGAACTATGTGTTCTGAGCTTGCTACATTTGCATCTTTGTGTTTTTTTGGACTATGTTGTGTTTTGGACCTTTATGTTTTATTATTCTAACGTTTGTGATAGTTAATATTTTATTTTATTTTTAAATTTTAGGGTAGTAGCTGTTGTTTTGTGTTTAGTACTGTGATTTAGTTTAGTTTAGGACTTAACTTCATATCTGTTATAAAGTAGAAAATCTTGCTAGCTTAGATCTTAAACATAAAATTCAGAAACTGTTGCCCTGTATCTTTCTTTTATCATGTTAGTGCGTTGTTTGCTTTTATATCCACTATTTAGAAGTCTATTGAATCTCTACATGTTAAACTAAAATAAAATATAAAAAATTTGATCAAAAATTACTTTTACTCTTCTCTTTAGTTTTATACTTGTATAATGAGGATGTCAAAATTCCTGTTAGCATGTTATTTTTAAATTTTCATTCCTGCTTATATATATCTAATGCTAAACTATTTAATATGTTAAAAATTTAAGTTTGGGGGGATGAGAAATATTTTCAAAACTGGATATTTTTTTGTTCTCAAATGAACTGCAAGTGAATTTGATTTAAAAAAAAATTGATTAAGTATATGAAGTTATATTAGGGAAGTAAACTTTAATTTTAGAAATGAGTAAAAAAAAATTAGTTAAAATTTTAAATAATGAAGAAAAACTTTAAGTTAAAAATTTTTAGTATAGAAAATGATTAATATAAGTTACTATCTTTAGTAAGAAAAATTGTATTTTTGAAAAATTTAGATAATTGAGACTTTTATTTTTAACACTTAAATTTCTTTTATTAAAATGATTTTTAAAACTATTATTATATCTAAAAGTAAGAGTTTTATATCAAGACTTTACTTTAGAAAAGGAGAAGTGGAATTCAAAATCATTAAAGACCTATCCAGATATAGTAATCCTTGCCTGAAAAAGAAAAAGAAAAAGAAAAAGAAGAAGAAGAAGAAGAAGAAGAAAAAGAAAAAGAAAAAGAAAAGAAAAGAAAAGAAAAGAAAAAGAAAGAAATGTAAGGGAGGAGAAGCTTGAGGATTAGTGCCTAATCAAAAATTGGTTCTACATTTGATCTTTTTAAAGTATAAGACTTGATAAAATCTTAAGCTTATGAATAAAATATAGCAAGTAAAATTATTTTAAATAAAAATTTTTAAGTAGAGAAAATAAAAGAACTAAAATCTAAATTTAGAAAACTTACAATATTTCTGAATTAGATAGAAACTCATATTTTCACAACATTAAAAATTTTCAAACTTTAAGTTGGTCTCATTTACTATTTTTTTTCTAAATTGGACTACTATATTTCAAAATCTAAATTTTAGTAACTCCTAAAGAAACTCTCTACATATCATACATATTTAGTTCTTAAAGATTGAAGTGTCACTTGAGAAAAAGTAACATTTTAAGTTTTAGGGATTTTGATACACCTAAAATATATTGTGTGTTTAGCCACATTTTTATAACTATTTTTGAGATATTGCGCTTTAATGGAATGTAATTTTGTGTTTTTCTGGCAGATTCAACTAAAAATGGAAAAAATGCATAAAGGAGTGAAAAAAGGATCAAATTTGAAGCAAAAAGGTGAAAAATTGTGCAAAAGAGTTTTGGCGTCCAAGCGCCAAATCCGGCACTTAAGCACCGGTTAAATAGAGAAAGCTACACCTAAGCGCCAAGTCCCCGTGCTTAAGCGTCAGTGGCAGTTACTAGATGAGTAAAATCAGTTTTCATGAATTTCAAAGACGTTTTTTAGGCACCCATTAGCTTAATAGGTGGTTGTAACCACCATAGACGATAATTATCATGAAAGGATGTGTCTATTGGGCAAATACATCGAATCAAGACACTTTTTGAAAAACTATAAAAGAAAGAAGAGAGGACTTAGAAAAGAGTTATGAAAATATTGACAAGTTTTGAAAGTTCTTTTCTAGGGAGTTAGCTCGGAGAGATTTTGAGGAACCACTTATTATTTAGTTTATCCTTTTTGTTATTTTGTTTTAAGTGATTGTAAAAGTGAAGAGATTCAAAAGAACTTCAAGAGTTTGGTGAAGGACTTGAGATAAGTTTTTATCTTTTTTTTACTACTTTTGGTTTTAATCGAGACTTGTTGTTGGTTTGACAATGATTTCTTCTTTTAAACTAAAAGACTACTTTTAGTTTTAATTAATGTATTGTTGGTTTGACAATGATTTCTACTTTTAAACTAAAGTATGGTTTTGTTTTCTCCATACAATATTGTTGGTTTGACAATAATTTCTTCTTTTAAACTAAAGTGTGGTTTTATTTTCTCCATAAATATTGGTTTGACAATGATTTCTACTTTTAAACTAAAGTGTGATTTTATTTTCTCCATGGATTATGAGATTTGACAATGATTTCTACTTTTAAACTAAAGTGTGGTTTTGTTTTCTCCATGGATTCTGAGTCTCTCCATAATTTCTAAGTAGTTTTTTTTATCTTTCTACTTAAAATGATAAGTAATTAAGATTTGGATGGAAGTTGTGGATAGTATTGATCTTTAATGTTAGAAGAAGCTGTGATGATTTAAATCCATGCACTTCATTTACTTATTGATTTCACCAATCCAGATATTAAAATTTATTGTGAGAACATGTAAGAACCGAGCTGGTATTGTCTCAGTCAACAATTGGAGAGAATCACATGAGTTTGTATGAATGAGAATGTAATTCATATGATTGAGTGCAAATAAATAGGGAAATATTCATTGATTGGTGTAGAGTTAGAGGACTTTAAAGTGACAGGTTAAAGCCCCCAACTTGGTTTGTTATTTTAGGTTCTGATATGAGAATGTTAACCCCCAGGTAGAGGGAATTGAGGGAACTCTAAAGTGAGAGCTAGTATCTTCCCTGCCTAGCCGATCTTCAAAACAATTTAAACTTTAAATTATCCAATATTCTTTATAGCATCTCGAGTAAGGGTAAAGAATATTATTGCTCCTATTTGGCACAACACAATTTACATACTTCCACAACAGAATTCCTATACTTATTACTTATTCATGATAAGAAGAAAGATATTTTCATATTAAGTACTTTTCTTCTACAAAAACTTTAGTTATCTTTTTACTATTTCATTAAAATATAAAAAATACCAAAAATATTTTAATTTTAATTTCCTACAAAAATTATTTTTAGTTCAAGTAATTATCTTTTTAAAATAGAAAAACTTTCTAAAATGTGCATATTGCATAATCTTCTCTATGGGTTTGATATTCAGGTTTTAATCAAAAAGTCATATATTACTTTATAACGAAACGTATACTTGCGTAAGATTTTAATATAAATATATATTAATTAAAAGTTAAATTCTTATTTTTCTTCAGAATCAATTTTTTGGTTTTGTTTCAAAATAAGGAAATATAAGTGAAAAATACCATCATAACTATTGTTATACTGTGCATAAGCATTAAGTATCCAAGGATCAGTACCATTTCCTAAGTGTTTTGTGTCCCCAAACATTAAGATATTTGATGGGACTGAAAATCCTAGAGAACATATAGCACAATTCTGAGCCAGTTGGGGCAACATAAGGAGTAACGAAGCTTTACTCCTCCAACTGTTTGTCAGCAGCCTGTCAGAGATCGCTTTTGATTTGTATGTCGATTTACCCAATGGATCAGTTAAGACATTTGCTGAGATGGAACAATTATTTGTGAAAAGATTTGCTAGAGCGCAACACCATGTCTCTATAAGAGAGCTTATGATGGAAAAACAGATGCCTAACGAGACTTTAATGGATTACAACTTGAGGTGGAAAAACCATAACATGAAGTGTGAACCTCAGCTACAAGAACATCACACGATTGAGATTTTACTCAAAAGCATTCTTGGCCAGTAGCTTTCATGCTCAAGGGACTCACCATCAAATCATTCAAGAACTACTCAGTAAAGCCAGCAGTCTTCAAGAGGAAATCAAATATATGGATTCTTATGAGAAGTCCAAGGTAACCAGAGTATTTGAAAAGAAGTTAGGAGCAATAGTGACTGTTGATAAAGGAAAACAACCAATGAAGATATATCCACAAAATCCTCACCAATCTTCATCACATCATGTTCAGGAGTAGAGTAACTAGTCCAACCAGCGATCGCCTCAAGAAGGATCACCTCAAACAGGGAATAAGAGAATATCTTTGGCAGAACGACAGAAAATGGTGTATTCTTTCAAAGATAAAGCCATATCCAAAATGTTCAGAAGTCTGATGAAGAAGCTTGAGTTCAGACTACGAGATCCAAAGAAACCCGAAGTGGTCAACAAGAAGGATCAACCAAATTATTGCCCATACCATAGGTTGCTTGGGCACACTATAGAAGAATGTTTCATCTTTAAGGATTGGCTCGAGAAAAATTTTAAAGATGGGAATAAAACGATCCCAAAAGAATATTTAGAAGAACCTGAAAAAGGTTCCGTAAATGTGAATTTGGTCGAACCAATCTCTCTAATTGCTCCATATACCGGAGAAGATGGATGGAGTACGACTTGGGATAAGCTCAAGAGGGTCCTAAACCAAATACAAGATTGATTAAAAAAAATCTTCTGCATATGCTGGAGAGATGGATGGAATGTAGTCTGGAGCAAATCGTCCAAGGAAATATTGAACCAAATCTAGAATGCTTCAAAACAAGCCTCCATTCAAAATCTTCAGCCTTCCAAACACGAGATGTAGATTTCACCAGGAGATTCATCATCGTCAAAGACAAAGAAGAAGAAGAACACCACTATGAAGTTTGATAGCATGGAGGGTAGGATAATGGATTGCTCTACTAGATTAGTTGTCTTGGATTCAGGGAAGAAAATCCTTGAAGTCCTTACTTTGTTTGATAATCTTTTTACCCCTCCGTGGTCTTATGAATATAATGATTGTGATTTTGGCTATGTTTTAACTCTTTCTGATGATAACATAATTGATTTTAACCAATCTAGCTTTGATCTCAATTCACAAAATGATCCTCAAATCATACTTGAGTCCAAAGACCTCATTAACAAGACTGAAGAAGACATCAATAATACCTCTTATGACAGCACCAGGAGTGAGGAACCAATTCTTGAGCACCACGGTGCACTGCTTGCTATCAACCTATATCTTTCTGACAAAGAGGAAACTCCAAAAGATTCTAAAATAATATCTCAAAAAGAAATTACAAAAGTGAACTTAAGGAGCTGGAGAGTGTTACCCCCAAGAATAGCTCCACCAGCTAAAGGAAAACAAATAATAACTGGAGAAGAGCTACCTCTACCTCCACCAGTGGAAGAACCACACGACCAAGAGAAAATTTGAGGAACATACAAAGTAGATTATAATGTACTATCTCATCTTAAGAAGTTGCCGACCAGATTAAGCATCTATGATGCTCTGATCCTATCAAAGGAGATGACAAAGTCTCTGGTTACAACTTTTCTTAACCTAGAGATTTGCTTAGCTCAGTTGGCCAGCACATCCTCAGATGATGTTTGTTCATTGAAAGAACAGCTTGGGGTAACCTTCACATATGAAGAGTTGTTGCTTGGTACCGCCGACCATAACCGACTGCTTTACATCTTCGTTAACATCAACAGATTTGTGTTGTCCAGAGTTTTAGTAGATCCGGGAGCATCCTTAAACTTGATGAGTCTACGGACATTGACCTATTTGAGCATTGAAGCTCAGGAGCTTATGACTGATAAAATGATGCTAAGAGGATTCAACCAAAATGGAGAAAGAGCCCTTGGATATATTACACTGTTTATGAAAGTTTGAAAACTAGCAACAACCGCTAAATTTCATATCATCGACGCCGAGACCTATTTTAACGCTCTACTGGGTCAACCGAGGATTCGCAAACACAGTATGGTTCCATCATCCCTAAACTAATGCATTAATTACTACAAAGAAGGACAAGAACATTTCATTAAGGGAGATTTACAACCGTTTTTAGTTCATAAAGTTGGTATTCATGAAGAAGCCACCTACTACACGCCTCCAAAGAAAACTATCTTCTCTCGTGATATTGCAACAAATAAAATTGAAAAATTGGAAAAAATTACAAAGAGGAGGCCATTCAACTCCGCTTCAGCGATCTTCCACAACACTTTTGCAACAAGTTGGTGGAGGTTCTTTTAGCTCGCACAACCAAGGTCGAGGCCGGGGATGTGGACGTGAAAGAATTAACTTAATTGTTGAACGGGCTGGGCCAACCAACAACCTTGGTGATGAAGACAGTTCCGAAGATGAAATAATGATGACAAAATAGAAGAAACCTCAATACAAGATATCCTTAGAAGATGCAAAGAAAAGCGAATACGAGACAATGTATAATCGGATAAACCACTATGTGAATGCTATGACCCTTACTCTAACTCTCCCTCAAAAGGTCTAGAGTTTAGAGGTCAAGGAAGTCCGTAGTGTTGGTTCAAAGCCAATTACATTATACCATAATTCTATCTTTACTGATCTTGAGAATCATGTAAACTTGGATGATGATCCTAATGAGTTAATGAAATTGCCTTTTGGTTACTTTTCACCTGTGTACAATAGTTAATTCAAAAGGGACACTTACCAAAACAAATACCAAAAGATAAATTTCAACTTTTTGAAAAATTATGGAATATTAAAAGTTGAACTCCCAACTCAAAAGAGGATCTTGGATTTGGTACAGTCGGGCCAGTCGATGATTCATAATTTTCCATGGTTGTTATTAGTGAATCTAAAAAGGATTGCTTAGACATAGAGGATGACTCTACTGATCAACTGTTAGATGATGCTCCACCAGAATTTAAAGAAGAAATCAAGTCAACTATTGATGAGTTAAAGAAATTCAACCTTGGGATGGAAGAACAACCCTACCCCAGATTTATAAGCTCTTCTCTCAACAATGAAGAATCTTAACAATTGATCAAATTGTTACCAGAGTTTAAAGATTACTTTGCATTGTGTTATGATGAAATGCCAGGACAATCAGCAGAGGTTGCAGCTCATAAACTTGGGTTGAACAAAGAATATAACCCCAGTAAAACAAGCTCTCAGAAGAATGCACCTCAAAATAGAGCAACATGTAATATTCGAGGTGAAGAAATTAATAGACGCTAACTTCGTAAAAGAAGAGAAATGCCTCACATGGTTGGCTAACATTGTACCTATAAAGAAGAAAAATGAACAAATCAATGTTTGTGTATACTTTAGGGATTTGAACAAGACATGTCTAAAAGATGAGTTTCCATTACCAATACCAGAAATGATGGTGGATATCGCTTCAACACACAAAATTTTCTCTTTCATGGACGGATCGTCGGGGTACAAGAAAATCAAGATGGCTCCTATGATGCAGTACTTACACCCTTCAGAACACCTATCAGGATTTTCTGCTACATAGTGATGCTGTTCGGCCTAAAGAATGCTGGAGCAACATATCAACCTGCAATGACAAAGATTTTTGACGACCTCATTCACAAGCAAGTGGACTGCTACGTGGATGATTTGGTCATTAAAAGTAAAGCAAAGATAGACCATTTGTACAATTTGAGGATCATGTTCAAACAGTTACGATGATATGGCCCTAAAATGAATCTCTTAAAGTGCACTTTTGTCGTTACCTCGAAGAAATTTCTAGGATTCATTGTCTGTCATCGGGGAATAGAGATTGACCAAGATAATATTAAAGCTATCTTGGAAATGCCTCCTCCTAAAACCTTGAAACAACTACGTTCCTTTTAGGGGAAGTTAGCATATTTGAGACGCTTTATTTCTAATCTCTTAGGTATGTGTTAGCCCTTATCGACATTAATTAAATTGAATGCCAATTTTTTTTAGGAAGTGAAATACCAGCTGGCCTTTGAGGTCGTTAAGCAATATTTAATGACACCTCCTGTTTTGGCAGCCCCTATCCCAGGGAAACTGTTGATACTTTATCTCGGGACCTTAGACAACTCTCTTGGAGCCCTCTTAGGCCAAGTCAATGATGAGGGTAAGGAAAATGCTTCTCTACTATTTGAGTTGTCGTCTAATACTGATGAAGATAAGGTATCCACCTATCAAGAAACATTGACTAACTTTAACTTTTGCAGCCCAAAAACTTAGACATTACATGCTTTCTGATAAGATCACCTTAATCTCAAAAGTTAACCCATTGCAATATTTGATGACCCGACCAACACTCTCTGGACGTCTAGCTAGGTGGTCAATGATCTTATTGCAATTTGATATAATTTTTGTTCCCCTCCAGGCTATCAAGGGACAGATTCTAGCAGACTTTCTTGCTGCACACCCAGTGCCAGCTGGGTCCCCTCTCAACGACGAGTTACCAGACGAGTAAATATTATAAATGGAGTTCTCCAGTGCACAGTGCTGGGAAATGTACTTTGACGGCACTTCGTCAGCCAGAAAAGACAAAGGATCAGACACAATTATACCAGGCAAAGCAGGGATCAATTTGATCTTTATCATGCAGATAAGGGTATGTTGAGGTTCTCATACCACCTGATAGAGCCATACACCAAAAATGAAGCTTTAATCACTGTATTGGAATTTGCAGTCTCAATGGATATAACAAACATTGCAATCAATGGCGACTCTCAACTCGTCATCCAGCAAGTCACCAGACAATACAAGATTTTGAAAACGAGATTAGCAGAATATCATCAGCACACGACGAAGCTGCTGGAAAGGATCCCCAATGTGACTTTCTACCGGATTCATATGGGAGATAATGCCCATGCTGACAAAAAATGTTTCTGTGCGGACTTCTAACGTAGCTTTACATGCGGTGCAGAGTATTCCTGAGTTATTTTCAAGTTATTTTTGGGTTATTTTCAATAATCCCGAAATAACCCAGAAATAACCCACGGTCTTTATTTTTGGGTTATTTTGGGGTTATCTTAAAATTATTAAAAATAACCAAAAAATAACCTTAAAATAACTTAGGAATAACCTTCACCACATGTAGAGATAAGTCAAGTGTCTGGACAGAAAATGCGCGCCATGATGACGATTTAGCAAAACTCACAAAAGAATTGCATGTCCCCCAGAGGATTCCATTGATGTCACAGTACATGGAAGACAAGTTTTGCCTTAGATTGACCTCAAAAACATACACAAGCTCGAAAAAGAAGAAGAAATGATAATTACGATTGTGGACATCAATGAATATTGGCGCAAGGCATTAAAAGAAAATTTGCATACTGGAAAGCTACCAGAGGACAAGTCTGAAGCACATCACATTACAAAAAGGGCTATGTCATATGCCTTAGTTGGTGATGTCCTCTACATGAGATCGTTCGATCAGATGTGGCTACAATGTTTGAGCAGAGCTGAGACATAGAATATTGTTAAAGAAGTAGATGCTGGATTGTGTGACGCTCACTAGATTGGGCTGAAGATGAAAATGAAGATCAAAAGACTCAGATATTATTGGTCGGCAATGATGTTCGATTGCATGGATACAACCAGAAAATGGATCCAGTGCCAAGTGTATGGGGTGGTCTTACACCAACCTTCGAATGTGCTACATCCAACTGTTGCCTCGTGGCCGTTTGAGTGTTGGGGCACGAACAAAATAGGTTTGATAGACCCTTGATCTTTCAAAGGACACAAGTTTATACTTGTTGACATGGATTACTTCTCCAAATGGGCAGAGGCAGTGCCATCACGAGAGGTTACGACACAACACGTTGTAATTCTTCAAAATCTAAGTTGTCTACCTTTTGGAGTACCGCGAAGAATAATTTGCGACAATGGGATAGCTTTTAAAATAAAAAAAAATTAAAATTTTCTTCAAAAGTCACGGGAAAGATTGGAGATACTCTACAATTTACTATCTTAGAGCAAATGGCCTGGCTGAAGCCTTCAACAAGACATTGTACATATTTTAAAGAAAACACTAGAAAAAAACCAAAGGGATTGGCACAAAAAACTGTTAGAAGCCTTGTGGGCCTACCAGACGACTTTCAAGACTCCCACTCAGTGCACACCTTACATGCTCGTGTACGGGTCCGAGGCCGTGCTAGCGTTAGAAATTCATGCGCCGTCTCTCAGAGTCGCTGTTGCCAACCAGCTTACAATAGAAGAAAGTGAAAACCTCAAACTTGATGAACTAGAGAGTCTTGAGGGAAAACGATTTGAAGCACAACAACACTTAGAACTTTACCACACAAAGATCGTACAAGCTCATGATAAATTGGTCCGCCCAAGGACATTCAAAGTTGGTGACCTCGTACTCGTGCTAAAAAATCAATTCTTGTACGCCGCAAGATAGGTGGAAAATTCGATCCAACTTGTGAGGGACCATTTGTAGTTGAAAAGGTCTATGCAGGAGGAGCCTACCAGTTAGTAGATTTTTGGGGTGAAAGACCCATGCTACCAATCAATAGACAATACCTGAAGACATACTACGCAACTTGACATTGTTTGTCATTACTTAATTTGAAAATTTGAAATTTGGATTATTTTGGGGTTATCTATGTGGCCAAATATCTGTGACCAGGTCTAAAATTTTTGCAATAAGATTAACCTCAACATAATGAAAGTTTTTGAAAATTACAAATTTCAATTTTCTCTTTTTAAACTTAATATCCTAATAAATTAAACAAAATGCATGCATAAATAAATTACTTCTTCACCAAAATAAACTAAAATTTCCTTTAAAAAAATACTTTGTTTTGTTCTTGTTCATGCTAAGTTTTAGCTTACTTACATTTTTCCTGTCGACTACAGATAAGTGTCAGGCCAGAGGTCGATCTTCACCTTTAAAGATGGGTGGAACCTCGCACTCAATAAGGAAATGGTGCCGCAGGGCCACATCATAGACATTGACATGGAATTTAGTCAGGTTTGCATGGATTATGAGGGGCCTCTATTGGATGTCATCAGCCGACAGAAAAAGGAAGGGCTGCCCTCACTGCTAAGGTTGACCACCAAAGAAAATTCATCACTGAAGGGAAGAATTTGATGGTACAAAAAGAACTGATAGAGGGGCCCAATCGCCTACCATCCATGATAGCTACGCCGACTGGGGGCCTATTCACTACCGTTAATGAAAGACTACCGAACACTCTGCTACAAAGAACTCAACGCAGAAATTCTAGCCGCCGAAAGCAGAGGGCTTTCTTACAAGAAGAAGGAAAATGGAAAAAAGAGGCAGAGAATTTACTTACCCCTATTCTTGAAGGGAATATTTATGATCCAGGCATGAGAGAAACCTCTTCCAGCTTGCTTGCTACAGATGCGGAGTCAGGGTTTGTTACAGAGCCAGAAATACCTCCAGCTTCAGATGCTCTTTGCACAGGTTGCCCAACCTGCAACGCTGAATTACCTGCATGAGCGTCAGCTACAGGGGCATTCACGGAATGCTCAGACAATAATTTTCTACACCTACAACACTATAGCACCTTAAAGGAGTGCGCACATTCCGTTAGTGCCAGAACCAGCACCGACTTAGATTCCTGCCATTAAAATGAAGGAACATCCTTGACAGCCACCAATCCTCAGTGTAATAGAATATTACAAAATAAGTAAAGTAAACAAAAGGTATTTTGAATTCTATGAAGAAGTGCAAGGAGAATTCATCATCATATTAGAGGGATTGAAATTATACACCAGGGCCTTGTCAGAAAGTGATGAATGAAACGTTCTCGACTACTTTTTTGACTTGAGAGATAGATTTCAAGTAGACCTGCTTATAGAAAGAACGTATTCTGAGCCAAGAAAGTGGATGCGAGGAAAGGGGAGGATCACTATCAAGTGCGGCTGCTGCTACAACTTTACCAACGATAGACAAGGAAATCCTTCTGGGATTCTTAGACACGACCAGGTGGATCCACTACCTCCAATGATAAAATGGATGATTAAAGAATGGTCTGATGGAGTATATTACCAGCTAACTGCATTCCTAATAGCTGCATCATCAACATATACAATGAAGGATACTGAATACCTCCGCACATTGATCATCATTACTTTGTGAGACCTTTATGCACTGTCTTATTTATGAGTAAAAGCAAAGTTATGTTTGGAAAAGAAATATATATCGTCAGCCCTGGTAAATTCAGAGGGTCCATAGAAATTCTGCTACCTGTTGGTTCAGTGCTAGTCCTTAAAGGGAATGGAGCAGACGTCGCTATGCACAGTATTTCAGTTGTAGGCTATTCGGGACCTTTCGAAGAATGGATAACAAAAAAATTCCATATGGATTTCAACTAGATCTAGAGTTAGAAGAACTAATGCGATACAAGCTATGAGAGGGTTGCACCTCTAAGTACATGCAAAGAGAACTCTTGTCCTGGAGCATAGCTTAGAAGGTCTGCTCAATTAGGAGCTTGCCTCACCAGAGACAGACATTCAAAGGATTCCTTTCTGTGTTACTGCATTTCATTACAACAGACATGACATGTATAAGACATGCTAAACCTATGATATATACTTTACTTGGAACAATTGTGGATGTACTTTGATGCAGCTAGCATATTGTACTTTTTGAGGCTTTGGCCTACATTCAATCTGTATCATTTATTGGCACAGAATAATGAAGTTTCCTTCAGAAATTTATCTTTTTGTCGATTGCCTTTTTGTGCGATGGATAAAAGCCACAGACTATACGTTGGTTCAAGATTATAAAGAACAAAGAATAAAACAATGAAACAATAAAACAAAAAAATTGACGATAATAAAATTTAAATAAAAATTTTAAAAAAAGCAAACAACAAAACAACTCTCTTTTGAAAAATCAACCAAATAAAATTAAATTGTTAAAAACATATTTTTGATAATTAAATGTTAATAAAAACAAAAAGAAAAGAAAATAAATCTGTTGAGTTGATTCTCTCGATTTTGAGGTCTCTTACTCTTTGCTCGCGCAACACGACTATCTTTTTCTGCACTAACTCCCTTAAAATTCTCATAGAATTTCATGTTCTTCACAAATCTTCTAAAAAACTTGTATATTTTTCTCACCAATGTCAATCTTTTCACATAACCCATGTTTATGGGTTTAACACCACCAATTCTCATTTTAGAATCAGTACTTAACTTCTGATTCCCTTTTTTGAGGTCGGCCCTTAAGTTTTGACTCTCTTTTCAGATTGAACATTAACTTTAAATTCTCATTTTTAGAAGCAGTCCTTAACTTCTGATTCCCTCCTGTTGAGGTCGGTCCCTAACTTTCGACTCTCTTTTGAGATTGATCCTTAACTTTCAATTTCATTTTAGAATCAGTCCTTAACTTCTGATTCCCTTCTTTCTAGGTCAGTCTTTAACTTTCAACTCTCTCTTAAGATTGATCCTTAACTTTCAATTCTCATTTTAGAATCAGACCTTAACTTTTGATTCCTCTCTTTCCTTTCAAGCTTGGTCCTTAACTTCTGACTCTCTCTTGAGATTGATCCTTAACTTTCAATTCTCATTTTGGAATCAGTCCTTAACTTCTGATTTCTTTCTTTCAAGGTCTGTCCTTAACTTTTGACTTTCTTTTGAGATTGATCTTTAACTTTCAATTCTCATTTTTGGAATCAGTTCCTAACTTATGATTCCCTCGTTTTGAGATCGGTCCCTAACTTCTGATTCACCTCCTTCGAGGTCGGTCCCTAACTTCCGACTCTCTCTTGAGATTGATCCTTTACTTTTAATTCTCATTTTGTATCATTCATTAAGTTTTGATTCCTCTCTTCTTTCGAGATCGGTCCCCAACTTCCGACTCTCTTTTGAGATTGATCCTTAACTTTCAACTCTCATTTTTAGAATAAGTACCTAACTTTTGATTTCCTCCTTTTGAGGTTGGGTCCCAAACTTTTGACTCTCTCTTGAGATTGATACCTAAATTTCAATTCTCATTTTGGAATCAGTGCTTAAATTTTGATTCCCTTCTTTCGAGGTCAGTCCTTAACTTCTGGCTCTTTTTTGATATTGGTCATTAACTTTCAATTCTCATTTTAGAGTCAACCCTAACTTCTGATTCACTTCCTTCGTGGTTGGTCTTTAACATCCGACTCTCTCTTGGGATTGATCCTTAACTTTCAATTCTCATTTTGGAATCAGTTCTTAACTTTCGATTCCTCCCTTCTTTCGAGATCGATCCCTAACTTCTGACTCTCTTTTTAGATTGATCCTTAACTTTCAATTCTCATTTTTGAATCAGTCCTTAAGTTCTAATTCCATTCTTTCAAGGTCGGTCCTAACTTCCGACTCTCTCTTGAGATTGATCCTTAACCTTCAATACTCATTTTGAAATCACTCCTTAACTTTTGATTCCTCCTTTCTTTCGAGATTGGTCGCTAACTTCTGACTCTCTTTTGGGATTGATCCTTAACTTTCAATTCTCATTTTATAATCAGTTTTTAACTTTTTATTCCCTTCTTTTGAGGTCGGTCCTTAACTTCTGACTCTCTCTTGAGATTGATCCTTAACTTTCAATTCTTATTTTGGAATCAGTCCTTAACTTTGGATTCCTCCCTTTTTTTGAGATCTCTCCCTAACTTATAACTCTCTCTTAAGATTGATCCTTAACTTTCATTTCTCATTTTGAAATCAGTCCTTAACTTCTGATTCCTCTCTTTTTTTCGAGGTAGGTCCTTAACTTCCTACTCTCTCTTGAGATTGATCCTTAACTTTCGATTCTCATTTTGGGACCAGTCCTTAACTTCTGACTCCTCTCTTTTCAAGGTAGGTCCTTAACTTTTGACCCTCTTCTAAAATTAATACCTAAACTTCAATTTTCACCTCAGGGTCAGCACTTACATACTGATTTCCATCCTCTATGAACACCTGAAATCTAATAACTCAAAACCAACTCTCCAATCCCTAACGAGAGTTCCTACTTCCTGACTTCGATCAAATATTCACTTGTTAATTCCACAGTAGAAACAAATAACACAGACAATTCTACACCTCCTTCCAAGTCTATTGACTTAGGAGTTTGTATTGATTTTGTTGATCACATCGGTCAATGCCAATTTGCGCGTTGTGCTTTCCCAGCACACCTCACCTATTAGGGGTCCATTTGTTGACCTCACTTTTGGTTGAGGTCTAGTTTTTTCTCTTTAGTAGCCCAGGGTCTAGCCATATGACTTTCTTATTAACTATTCCTAACAAACTAGAAAAGGAACCCTCACCATTAGAAATTCCAAACTCCTATTTACTCAACTTAAAGTTCCACGTAGTGGTCCTAACCTTTAGCACTTAGTAGGTGGGGTCATTATGGGGGAGCCCAAGGAGAGTTTCAATAGGACTGCTTGACCTTAGGTTTGACCTTGGGAGTTGGTTTGAAGCTAAGTTACTCACCTCGCTCACAATCACTCAAAATATAAACCCAAAATTTCTTGACTTTGATCCCTTAATCTTTTAGGAGACTCATGTAGATGGTCCCCTAAACCGACTGTCCCTAGGCTAGGGTTTAAATAAGACCAGTACATGGAGGACTCAAATGAGGTTTACATTAGTCCATTGCTCATTTAAGGTGGTTAGCTTTCCAATTCTACCAAAAATACTCAACTTGGCCTTTTTCTACTAAACTCCCCCAAATTACCTAAGTACCATTGAAACCCTAAATTATGCCAAAATTCCCAAATTTACCCATAATACACAAATTTGTTCAAAAATCATTTCAAACCTTTTGAAAAATTCCAAAAAATCCCAAAAATTACCAAAACCTTTCAAATATTCCCAATGACATTTTTCTCAACTACCATATGACCCAATTTGACCATTTTGACCAAAACCCCAAATTGTCTTTAAAGGCCAAATTTCCCTAATTCACCTTAAATGTCAATCAATTTGTTCCCAAATACCCTAATATCAATTCTAAACTCAAAATAACCCTCCATATGACCAATCTAAACCAAATACAAGCTCAATTGACCCATGCTTTGAGCTGAATTTTGATCTAAATCAAACCCCCAATTTTGGCCATATGACTTAATCTCACCAAATTGAACCTATAACCTAATCAATTTTCCACAATTTATGTTAAAAACTCTTCATAACACTGCTACACATCAAACTTGACCTTAAATTGAGCTGGTGAAGCCTCAATTTCATTTAATTTTGATCTAAGTCCAAAAAATCCCAAATTTACCATAAATTGGCCGTGTCTCCAAATTCCACCAAATTGATTGCCTTAGCCCCAAAATTGGCACCCAATTTATGTTGAAAACCCTTCATGATATTCTTATTGATGATTTTCAACAATCAATTGGGACTTAGCTCAAGGCTAGCCCATTCTAGACCCAAGTCTAACCTAACATGCCCAAAGTGACCAAAATTCCAAAATCCTCCTGATTGAAACCCCAATTGAACTCAAAATCACTTCAATCCTTCACAAAAAAATCTTCATTAGAATCATATACATAATTTTGATTAATCAATTGGGCTGAAGGTCATGGATAGCCTAGCCCAAACCCAAGCTTTAACTAAATTGACCTACATGGACCCCTCACCAACGGTTAACCCAATCTAGCCAAATTGGCCAACCCAAAACCACCATAGCCAAATTTTGGACCTTAATGACCAGGATAAACACCATGGAACCACCTAAATGAGACATGGACCAAAGATTCCCAAAATTAAGGGATTTACTTCTAAATTGCTTAACCCTATGGGATTTTTGCTAAAACTAAACACCTGCCCAAATAAGTTGTTGTGAAAGATACCCCTCGCTCACCTGACCTCCTGGCCACCTCCCCTAGCCTCACCAGAGGAGCCAAAATTGTGACCCACCCTAAAAAAATCCAAACCCAATTCAAACCTAGAGGCTACCTCATCCCATTTGAAGTTTAGAGCCTATCTGCCCTCCACATAGGCAAGATTTTACACCCCTAAATTGGTCTACAGAGACACCCTAAGCCATTTTTACAAAAACTCCACCTCCATGACCATGGGAGGTGTGCTGATAATTTCTTAAGGTTACCCTCGTAAATCACTCCCTGAGCTTCCTTGAGACCTCCACAGTGCAACCCAACCACTTCATTGCCCTAATTACCCTTATTGGAGTTCAATTTTTGAACTCAAATCCTTGAAAAAGACAGAACATTCTCCACCACACCACCACAATGCAACATCCAAATTAAACTCACCCACACAATCACTACATTGAACTAAGATAGAGCCCTATCAAATCCCCCTCATATAAAGCCTCCAAGATAGCGCAAGAACAACAACCAATTCCGGCCTTAATTGAATTCGGGCCTTGACCTTTCACCACGACTAGAGGCTCAATCCTTAGCTTCCTTGGACCTCCATGAATGTGTCGAGCACCTCTGATTGATTCTTCCATTCTCAAAGCAAAAGTATTGAACTTCCCTTCTTCCCGAGTCTGTTTTGATTCTCCATTTAATTAGAATTAATTTAATGTCATGTTACCTGTATGGATGTGTTCTCCACACTTAGACAAGTCGATATGATCCAATCTCACGAGATTTGATTGAGTCTAGAGGAAGATCTTAAGTTTTTAGTGTGGACGATTATGGGTTCACTGTATTTGGCGATGATGATGCGCAACTATTGGATCGCACGCGTATCAAATGAAGGGCTCTGATTGCGCCGGATGGGAGCGCAGTTCATAAAGCGCGAGTCGAGTCAGCGGTTATGTGGAAGGTGGCGTCCAACCAGAGTGCACCACGAGTGTTTTCAAAGCTGCCTAAGATCTAGTTAGCGCCGCACATTTAAGTATGAAATTAGGGATTTTTTGATTTAAATAAATAGCCCTAACTTTAAAAATACATATCTTGGTGTAGAAAAATCACAAATATAAAATAAAAATACCCTCTTGTTCAGTGAACAAAGGAAAATAATGTGATAATAATTGAAAGTTTATGTGATGCATATTTTATTTTTAATTAATTAAACACTATTTTGAGTCTTTTAATTCTCCATGCATAAAGACATTTCACAATGGCTTGAAATTTAGGCATGTTGTTGCCTCTATCTTAGGGAAGATTCTCTAATTTTTCCAAAGTCAGAGGAGACCTCTAGATATTGATCCATATTTTTTAAGTTTATGTCTATTATTTCCATAAATTAATCATAATAATTAGCATTTTACTTGGAAAATTTTAAGAAAATTTTGGAAGGTTTAATATGACTAGAGAACCCTTTAGAAAATCTTTCATGAGTTAAGTAACTAAGAACATACCTAATTCTTGCAAACCCTAAAATGCAAAGAAAATTAATTTTGGGAAACACAAACATCTAAATGACTTGATTTTTAATCTTCACTAAGATTTAAAGTTTAAAGAACTCCCCATAAAAAATACCTAACATTTGGAGCTCATTTGATAACTCAAATTGATTTTCTAAGTTAAATGCCATTTTTAACACTAAAATGATTTTTAACAATTAAAATATAATTCAAAAAATTATAAAAATTTGTTTTTGGAGTTCTTTGTGATTAGATAAATTTTCTAAAAATAAATTTATAATTAAAATAAAAATTCTATTTTTAAGCCTTTCTTTAATATTTAAATAATTAAAAAGTAATAAAAATCACTAAAATATTAAAATTCATGGAAATGTTATAAATTTTTTCCTAAGCACTTCTTTTTCCTGATTTTCTAAGTGAGGATATTGAATTTTGAAGCTTAAAATAATTTTTAATTGCTAAAAATGGACTTTCACTAAAATAATTCTAACAATTCAAAGAAAAATAAAAAAAAAATGAAATTTGTTTCTCTAGATTATTTGGCCTTAGAGAGGTTTAATAAAAATGTGAAACTTAATTTTCCATATTTAAAATATTTTATAATTAATAAATGCTCCAAAATTTAACATAATTCTAATAATTCAAATAAAACTCAAAAAATCATAAAATTTTGTCACAATGATTCTCTTGTCTAAGTCAAACTCCAGTAAATTTCAAGTGATTAGGCTTTTTCTTGGTCAAGTTATGTAATTTTCTTTGAAAAATCCTATTTTTGCATATAAATAAATGTATAAATTAAATTAAAATTTGAAAAATCACATATTATTCTTTGATGTCTTAATTGACTCATGAGTGAGGTGGGATGCAAATACCAAAGTCATTTGAATTACATTTGATGAATTATGAAGTATTAGAGTCTTAGAGGCAAAAGTGTAATTTTAGAAATTTAACCTTAATTAACATTAAGGATTGATTCAAGAAAGGAAAATGGGAAACCTTTGATCTTAATTAACATATTTGGATGATTAAAACATATGATATTAATTGGTAGAAACCATTCTCACTTCTTTCAATTAAAGGATAAAGTTGTAACTTCCTTAAATTATTAAAATTTGAAAGTCTAATCAATTAAATGATCATAGACTTAGGGGTATGATTTTGGGTGTTGATAACTCACTAATTTAACACCCCTATTTTATGTTCAAATGAATTTCAAGAAAATGAATCATCATCACTTAAAATTCAACTTTTCTTTTTTAAAAAATATAACTAAGACATCTATCAAAAGTCTAAAGGGCTAAGTAGTGACCTAGGCTAAAGCAAATTTTGTTAAATGAGGATTAGAAAAGTGAACAGAATTAAAAATTGAACATCTTTAAAACATTAAAAGCCCAAAGTAAAAAGTTGGCTAAGTGTCTTGTTAACATTAACTTTTCCCTTTAAGGGTCTTCACCTGCATAATCCACAAATGAAATTATAAGTGATAATTACCCTACTCTTAGGGATAATTGAAACTTCAATGTTCATTGAGCATTAAAGGTATTTATATGATGGTTATTAAGAAACATAATAAGTTTAAGAAGAGCTCGAAACTTTTTTTGCTTTATATAAAGTGCTCTCCCATGCATTTTGAGTTTCAGGTGGTGGAACGAGAAGACTCGTCAGGTGCACTTTTTAAAGTTTACAGTGCCGTCTTTCTTGTACTTTCATAGTATACTTTTTATGCTTACAAAACTTGCATGCTAAAAAACAATGTCACCCTGCATGAGAACCAAAACTGCTAAGATAGCCATAGAACCAAAATTAAAACTAAAAACAACATTAAAATCAACCAAGATAAAATTCAACCCCCCAACATTCAAAATGTAAGAAAACTCAAAATTTTATCACAAACATCACGAAACAACAATTACAACTAAATTATGATGTCTCTATCGGATGATCGGGAATCTCTCAGAGGAGGTAACCTATGATTGCTGACAAGGCTTCCCACGATTTACATGAAAGTATGGAACTCATTAAGTTGGGTTTAGTAAATTCATTTGGACTAAGTGAATCCAATAGAAAATACTGACACCGAAACGAGGGAACCATAGGATCTTAATCGATGTCGCTCTAATCAACTTCAATATGCCTCATAATAATTAAAGAAATACAACCATAGGGCCACCTGATTTGACATCATAACTGGACACCCTAGAAAACTTAAACTGCCACGACGAAGAGCTTGGAGCTAGCACTGTGGGTAGCACAACCATCTTCAACAACAAAACCTGTCTTCCCCAGCTAAATCGATTCCTTGCTTAGAATTAAACAAAAAGTCATAGGATTTTGAGGTTATCTTTAAGCCTTTGTATAGCTCTGCTGTACAATCTAAGCCCTAACTCATCTTAGGATTCCGAGCTTGTTGTTTATCATGACCTAAATCCTTACATCTTTCTGGTTATTTATGTGATCATTTCACAAGAATGTAAGTCATTACTAATAAAATTTTCAGGAAGAAACACTCAAATAATTTCTCCTCAGAACTGAAGCCAAACAACATGATAGATTGGGAAGTCACTGAGATTCTCCTTCGGATCCATGACATCCCCTAGTTCTTCCTCCTTTGGATTCCAAAAACAAAATGTTCCAAACTTGAACCAATCTTTTTTCACACCTCGTTTATCTGATTTTGTTGAAAAGACCTATCCTTTTGAACTGCTTGAAGATAATATTTTCTGATTTTTATCGAGAGTATTCTTAGGTGACTTCGGTTATCTAAGATATAATTAACTACAGGGGCTTGCTCTTATAGGGAGCTTGTTTCAACCCAACTTAATATAAACCCTAATTAATTCTTCATATTAAATTGGGAAAATTGTTGGCAAATAAAACAGTTTTGCAGACCAAACATATGTCATATATTTCTTAGTTTATTTGATCGAGCCTCATCCTCAAGTCTTGTATTTATCCTTTGGGTTGGATATAGGGTTCGAGGTACAACACTCTTTCATTTAAACTATGAAAAATATGGGTTCAGTTTGATTTCTTTTTTTTATAAACTTAAATTTACATGTAAATTAAAATGTCCTTTCGAAGCGGGCGAAGAAATTTTGATTCTGATGACCGATAACTTCTTACGGGCAACTCCTCAAACAAAATAGTGTCGATACCATCTTAATGTAGTTGGAATTGTGGTTTTGTGATTTTTGTGATTAAATTTTGAGTTTTCTTATGTTTTGAATGTTGTAAAGGTGATTTTATCTTGGTTGATTTTAGTTTTGGTTTTGGTTTCGCTGCAATCCTAGCAGTTTTGGTTTTCATGCAGGGTAACATCATTGTTTAACATGCAAATTTGTATTTTGGTTTTACATGTAGGTGAGTAAGTACAATAACATACTAAAAAAATATGGGAAACTAAAAATGCAAGTAAATAAATCACAATAAAAGCGTACCTGGATTTTCTTCCCGTCATCTCCAACTGAAACTTAAAATGCATGTAAGGGAATTTTATTTAAGGCGGGAAACAAATAAGGTTCCTAGATTATATCTTGGTAAGTCCTTATTGGTTCAATTAAGGAAGATTTTATTAAGCAAAACATATCAAGTTTAGTAGACCTTCGAGGTATCCAACAGGTAAGGAGAGAAAGGTAGGTCCATGCTTTCCCTTACCGCCTGATGAAAGTCTCGAACTCGTTTAAACTTATTATGTTGCTTAATAATCCATCCTGCAAATATTTATAGTGTTCAATGAACAATGATGTTTCAATTATCCCTAAGAGTTGGGTGATTATCATTTATCCTTCAATTCGATAATTATGTAGGTGAAGACCCTTGAATGGGCAACTTAGTGTTATTAAGACACTTAGCCAATTTTGGTTTTAACTTGGCCTTGTAGTGTTCAATTTCTAGTTACATTAACTTTTCTAATCCTCATTTAATCAAATTTTATTTAGCTTTGGCCACGACTAAGCCCTTAAGTTTCTGGTAGATGTCTTAGTCATTTTGAAAGAGATTAAACTTTAAGTGATGATAATTCATCATCAAAAGACTTGAATGTCACTTGAACACCAGATAGGGGTATTAAATTAGTGAGTTATGAACACCCAAAACTATACCCCTAAGTCTAGGATCATTTAATTTGGTAGACTCCATAAATTTTAATCGTCTACAAAATTTCAAATTTATCCTGCAATTGGAAAAAGTGAGATTGGTTTCCACCATTTAATCCATTATGTTTAAATCATCCAAATATGTCAATTAAGATCAAAGGTTACCCATTTCCCTTTTTTGAATTAAGCCTAAGTGTTAATTAAGGCTAAATTTCTAAAATTACACTTTTGTCCCTAAGGCTCTATCACTTCATATATCATCAAATTTAATTCAAATGACTTTGGAATTTTCATCCCACCTTACTCATGGGTCAATTAAGACATCACAGGAGAAAATGTGATTTTTTTTCAAATTTTAATTTTAAATTTATATATTTAGTTATATGCAAGAATGAGATTTTTCAAGGAAAATTTAACAACTTGACCAAGGCAAAGTCTAATCCATTGGAACTTTTTTTGGAGGTAGATTTAGACTAGGGAAACACTTGAGCCAAATTTCATAATTTGTTGAGTTTTATTTGAATTGTTAAAATTATTTTAAGTTTTGGAGTATTAATTAATTATAAAATATTTTAAATGTGGAAAATTAAGTTTTACTTTTTTATTAAATCTCTCAAAGGTTAAGGAGGCTAGAGAAAATAAATTTTGAATTTTTTTTATTTATCTTTGAATTTTTGGAATTATTTAAGTGAAAAATTAGGAAAATTCGTTTTTAGCCTTTAACGAATTATTTTAAGCTTTAAAATTTAATAGCTTCACTTAGAAAATTAGTAAAAATATTCCAACCGCTCCTAAATGCTTAGGAAATAATTTAGAACGTTTCCATGAATTTTATTAACTTTGTGATTTTTTTTATTAATTTTTAATTATTTAATTTTAAAAATAGGCTTCAAAAATGAAGTTTTTATTTTAATTACAATTTTATTTATAGAAAATTCTCCTGATCATTGAGAGCTCCCAAAACTAATTCTTATGATTTCTTAAGTGATATTTTAATTATTAGAAATCATTTTAGTGTCAAAATGACATTTAACTTAAAAAATCAATTTGAGTTATCAAATGAGCTCCAAATATTTTGAAAATTTTATGGGGAGTTCTCTGAATTTTAAATCACAGTGTAGAATCAAAATAAAGTCATTTAGAAGTTTATTTTTCTCAAATTAATTTTCTTTAGGTTTTAGGGTTCTGTGAGAGTTAAGTGTGTTCTTAATGACTTAGCTCATAATATATTTTCCAAAGGTTTTTCTGGTCACAATAGACCTTCCAAAATTTCTTTGGATTTTTTCGAAGCGACATGCTAATTATTATGATTAATTTATGCAAATAATAGACATAAACTTGAAAAATATGGATTTCTGTCTAGATGTCTTCTCTGACTTTGGAAAAATCAGAGAATATCCACCATGACAGAGGCAACAACATGCAAAATTATCAAGCCATGGTGAAATGTCCATATGCATGGAGAGTTAAAATACTCAAATCAATTTTTAATTTATTAAAAATAAAATATTCATCAAATAAACTTTAAACCATTTCCACATTGTTCTCCTCTGTTCACTGAGCACTAGAATATTTTTAATTTATTTTTGTGATTTTTTTACACAAAAATATGAATTTTTGAAGGTAGGAAGCATTTTCTGAATTATTAAATTCCTAGTTTTCTACTTAAACATGCGACACCACATCATACTCGGCGTCTCCGAAGCTCCACGCAACATCTTCTGGTTTGGCGCCACCATCTGAATTAGCCCGCGGTTTATGGACCACGCTCCCATTTGGCGCAATCAAAGCCCTCCATTTGATACACGCGTGATCCAACAGTTGTAGGTCATCATCCCCAAATAGGCTAACCCAAGAACCATTCACACTAAAACCTTAAGATCTCCCTCTAGACTCAACCAAATCTCCTTGAGTTTGATCTTATGGACTCTTCTAAGTGAGACAAACACATCCATACAGTAAACATGCCATTAAATCAACTCTAATCAAATGGAGAATGAAAATAGGCTCGGAAAGGAGGGAAGTTCAATACTTTTGCTCTGAGAAGGAGGTGCTCAACACATTCATAGAGATCCAAGGAGGCTAGGAATTGAGCCTCTGGTTGTGTTGAAAGGTCTAGACCCAAATTGCTTAAGATATTTTTGTCAAATCAAAGCACATTTGCATTAAATTGTTGTGATGGATTCCTCTGGGTTCCGTGAGCTCCTAGCCACCTCCCCCTAGCCGGCTGGCCAGCCTAGTGGCCGGAAAAGTCCAAAATCGTGAGCCACTCCCATGACAACTCACCCAAATCAAACCTAGAGTCCAGCACATCCAAATCAAATATAAGAGTTCCTCTGCCCTCCACCTAAGCACCACAATGCACCCAAACTTATGCCCTGAGAGCCACCTAATGGCCATTTTTATAAGAAACTCACCTACCACGACCATGGGAGGTGCGCTGAAATTTTCTTAGAGAGGCCTCTCCAAACTTCACACAGAGCTTCCCTAAGATCCCCTCAGTGCATTCCAACCATTTTCCCTCACCCATACTCATTGCCGGAGCTCAATTTTGAGCTTGAAACCTTGCCGGAAACCAGGACAGAACCCAATACACCTCCACACTTCACCAAACTTCAATTGCTTGTGTCCACACCTTCACAACAGCAAGAGAAGACAAAGCCCCATCAAATTACCCTCAGAAATAGCCTCCACCATAGCTCTAGACCAACACCTGAAATCGAGCTTGGTCGAATTCATACCTAGGCCTTACACCAAGATCAGGGACTCAATTCCTAGCATCCTTGGACCCCAACAAACGTGTCGAGCACCTCTGATTGAAGCATCCCTTCTCAGAGCAAAGGTATTAAACTTCTCCTCCTCCCGAGCTTATTTTGATTCCCCATCTACTTAGGCTTGATTTCATGGTATCTTAACCTTATGAATGTGTTCGTCTCTATTAAACGAGTCCATAGGATCAAATCCAAAGTGATTTGGTTGAGTCTAGGCTGAGATTTTAAGGTTTTAGTGTGGACGGGCATGGGATCATTCTATCGGGGATGATGAAGGGGAGCCATTCGATCAAGCGTGTATCAAATGCTCGGGGGAGATCGAGTGGGGCAGCGCCTCGTGACATAAACAGCTGGTCGAGTCAGCGAGCTACGTGGACAGCGACTTCCAACTAGAGCACGCCACGCAAGCCTTCGGAGCTGCCTAAGATCTAGTCAACACGTGCAATTTAAATAGATAAATAGGGCTTTTCTTATTTATTTAAATACCCTTAACTTAGAAAATTTATAACTTTGTGTAGAAAAATCACAAAAATAAAATAAAAATACTCTCTTGCTCAGTGAACAGAGAGAATAATGTGGATTAAATTCCATTTGATGCATATTTTATTTTTAATTAATTAAACACTGCTTGGGATCATTTGATTCTCCATGCATATTGACACATCACTTTGGCTTGAAATTTTGGCATGTTGTAGCCTCTATAAGAGGAAACATCCTCTGATTTTTCAAAAGTCAGAGGAGGTTCCTATTTATAGATCCATATTTTTCAAGATCTTCCACATTATTTATTTAAAATAATCATGAAAATTAGCACATTGATTAGAAAATCCTAAGAAAATTTTGGAAGGTCCACCATGAGTAGAGAAACTGTTGGAAATAATTTTATGGGTCAAGTCATTCAAAATACCCTTAAATTTTACAAATACTAAATCACTAAAATAATTAATTTTAAAAAATATTAACATTTAAATGACTTGATTTCTGATCTCCACCATGATTTATGATCCAGAGAACTCATCATAAAAATTTCAAAATATTTTGAGTTCATTTGATAACTTAAGTTGATTTTTAAAGATAAATACCACTTTTGACACTTAAATGATTTTTTTAAAATAAAAATATAACTTAAAAGATTACGAAACTTTATTTTTTGAGTTCTCTATGATCAGGGGTAATTTTTAAAAGTAAAATGATATTTAAAATAAAAACTTGATTTTTAGCATATTTTAAATATTTAAATAATTAAAAATTCATAAAAATCACCAAAATAATAAAATTCATAGAAATGTTCTAAATTGCTTCCTAATTACTTAGGAACAATTAGAAAATTTTTTCCTAATTTCCTAAATAAAGATATTTAATTTCAAAGCTTAAAAATAATCTTTAAAGACTAAAAATGAGTTTTTTCACTAAAAATTTTTCAGTAAATCAAAAGAAAATAAAAAAAAAATAAAATTTGCTCCTCTGAGTTCTCTGTCCTTAGAGAGATTTTTCAAAAATACAAAACTTAATTTTCACGTCCTAAAATATTTCATTTTTATTAAATTATCCAGAACTTGAAATAATTCTAATAAATCACAGAGAATTCAAAAAATTATGAAATTTGATCCAAAGGCGTATCTAGTCTAGATCTACCTTGAGTAAAAATTTCAAGGTATTAGAATTTACCTTGGTCAAGTTAGGAATCATATTTGAAAAATCCTATTTTTGCATGAAAATAATTATATAAATTAAATTAAAATTTGAAAAATAACATTTTCTCCTCTGATGCCTCAATTGACCGATGAATGAGGTAGAATAAAAAATTAAAGTCAATTGAATTGAATTTGACAAATTATGAAGTGTTAGAGTCTTAAGGGCAAATGTGTAATTTTGGAAATCTTGCCTTAATTAACATTTAGGCTTAAGTTAAGGACGGAAATGGGTAACCTCTGATCTTAATCAATTTATTTGATGCTTGAAACACAAGCGGTTGATTGGTAGAAACCAATTTGACTTTCCTCATTAAAAAGATAAGTTAATAAATTTCTAAATTATTAAAATTTGGATGTTTATTAAAATTAAATGATCCTTGACTTAGGGGTATGAATTTTGAAGTCAATAATTAATCAATTTAATACCCCTATCTTGATTTTCGACTTAGGGGTATGACTTTTGAAGCCAATAATTAATCAATTTAATACCCCTATTTTGATTTTCACTTAGGGGTATGACTTTTGAAGTTAATAATTAATCAATTTAATACCCCTATTTTGATTTTCAAAAAATCCAAGTCATGAATCATGATCACTTAAAGCTTAACCATTTTCAAAACTAATTAAGACACTCACCTAGATGAATCCAAATCATGAATCAAGACCAGTTAAAGCTTAACCCTTTTCAAAACTAATTAAGACACTCACCTAGGTCTTAAGGGCTTAGTGGGGACTAGGGTCAGAATTAAAATTTGATTAAACAAGGAGTAGAGAAATAAACATAATTAAATGAAACATCCTTGAAACACCACTAAGCCCAATTAGGATTCAAAATTTGGATAAGTATTCAAATTACACTAACTTGCCCTTTTAAGGTTCTTCACCTACATAATTCTTAAATTGAATCACAAGTGATAATTACCCTATTCTTAGGGATAATTAAGGATCAATGTTCACTGACTAAGAATGATATTTACAGGATGAACCATTATGCAACATAATAAGTTTAAATGAACTCGGGGCTTTTCACTAGTTGGTGAGAGGGAGGCATGGACCTGCTTCCCCCTCCTAACTTGTTGTATACCTTAGAGGCCTATTAAACTTAATTTTCTTCGCTCAATGAAATCATCCTTAATTAAACTTTTAAGGACTCACCAAGATATAACATAGGGTTAGGAAAATTACCAAATTTTTACCTTTCCTGCTCTTCATAAACTGCCTTAACATGCATTTTAAATTTCAGGTGGTGGAACGAGAAGACTCGCCAGGTAAACTTTTACACTTTTCAGCATTATCTTTCTTGTACTTTCATACTGTACTATTATACCTGCAAATTTGCATGCTAAATAATGATGTCACCCTACATGAAAACTAAAACCATCAGGATAGCCACATAACCATAACTAAAACCAAAACTAAATCAACTAAGATAAAATTCACCGCCACAACACTCAAAATATAAAACAACTCAAAATTTAATCACAAACATCACCTAAAACTACAACTTCAACTAAATTAAGACATCTCTACTGGATGATCGGGAATCCCTCGGAGGAGGTAACCTACGGTTGCTAACGAGGATTCACACGGTTTAAATGAAATTATGGAACTCATTAAGTTAGGTTTAGTAAGTTCATTTGGACTAAGTGAATCCAATAGAAAATAGTGATGCCGGAACGAGGGAAGCGTAGGATCCTAACCAGTGTCTCTCTAATCAACTTTAATATGCCCTCATAAAATTTAAAGAACTTCAACCATAGGGCCACTAAATTTGATATTATAACTTGACACACTAGATAACTTAAACTTGTCGCGACAAGAAGCTTGGAGCTAGCATGGTGGGCAGCACGACCATTTTCAACAGCAAAAACTGTCTTCCCCAGCTAAACCAATCTTCCTTCTTTAGACTTAAAAAACAAATCCATAGGACTTCGAGGTTGCTTGCTTATGCAACTAAAATCCTCACCTTATCTTTAGGCCTTTGCATAGCCCTGTTATACAATATAAGCCCTAACTCGTCTTAGGCTTCTGAGGTTGTCGTTTATCATGACCTAAATCCTTATATCGTCTAGGCTATTTGTGTGATCATTTCACACGAATGTAAGCCCTAACTAATAAAATTGGCAGGATGAAACACCANGGATCCTAACCAGTGTCTCTCTAATCAACTTTAATATGCCCTCATAAAATTTAAAGAACTTCAACCATAGGGCCACTAAATTTGATATTATAACTTGACACACTAGATAACTTAAACTTGTCGCGACAAGAAGCTTGGAGCTAGCATGGTGGGCAGCACGACCATTTTCAACAGCAAAAACTGTCTTCCCCAGCTAAACCAATCTTCCTTCTTTAGACTTAAAAAACAAATCCATAGGACTTCGAGGTTGCTTGCTTATGCAACTAAAATCCTCACCTTATCTTTAGGCCTTTGCATAGCCCTGTTATACAATATAAGCCCTAACTCGTCTTAGGCTTCTGAGGTTGTCGTTTATCATGACCTAAATCCTTATATCGTCTAGGCTATTTGTGTGATCATTTCACACGAATGTAAGCCCTAACTAATAAAATTGGCAGGATGAAACACCAAGATATTTCTCCTCAAAACTGAAGCCAAACATTATGATAGCTTGGGAAGTCACCGAGGTTCTCCAACTCAAAATTGAAGCCAAACATTAGGATAGCTTGGGAAGTCACCGAGGTTCTCCTCTGGATCCATCAAAACTGAAGCCAAACATTAGGATAGCTTGGGAAGTCACCGGGGTTCTCCTCTGGATCCAACAGGATGAAATACCTAAATATTTCTCCTCAAAATTGAAGCCAAATATTAGGATAGCTTGGGAAGTCACCGAGGTTCTCCTCTGGATCCATGACATCTCTTTAGTTCTTCTTCCTTTGGATTCTACGATAAAATGTTCCAAATTTGAACCAATCCCCTTTCACACCTCTAGTTTCTCTTCCAGACTCTACAACAAAATGTTCCAAATTTGAACCAATCCCCTTTCACACCTCTACGTCCGATTTCTAATAAAATGTTCCAAATTTGAACCAATCCGCTTGCACACCTCTATGTCCGATTTCGTTGAAGAGTCTAAAATGTTCCAAATTTGAACCAATTCCTTTTTCACACCTCTACGTCCAATTTCGTTGAAGAGTCCTACCCTTTGAAATTCCTTGAAGATAATATTTCTTGATTTTTATCGAGAGTTTTCTTAGGTGGCTTTGGTCATTTAAGATGTAATTAACTATAGGGGCTTGCCCTTACAGGAAGCATGTCTGAACCCAGCTTAATGTAAAGCCTGTTTAATCTTTTATATTAAATAGGGGAACTTGTCGGCAAATACAAAGGTTTCGCAGACCAAACAGACGTCATACTTTCCTTAGTTTATTTGATCGAGCCTCATCCTCATGTCTTGTGTTTATCCTTTGGGATAGATACAAGATTTGAGGTACAGTGCTCTTTCATTTTAAACTATGAAAAATATGGAGTTAGTTTGATTTCATACTTCAACGTCCTTCCGAAGCGGACGACGGGATTTCTATTCCGGTGATCGACAGCTTCTTACGGGGAACTCCCATCCAACCCCTAAATAACGGCGACAGTAATATAATCCTAACAAAAATACCTTTTATGAAAATATTTTATCTTTTAAAACTCTTTTTAAAACTACCAAATCCTCGTTAAAATTAACGCAAGTATACATATCGCTCAAGTAATAAAGGGCTTTAATGGAGTCCTAAATATTGATCCCATAAGAAAGTTGGAAAATCTTTTAAGTAAGTTTTTAAAAATATTTTACAATTTAAAAATACAAAAACAAATGTAAATTGTGAAGTTTAAATATTAACTACTAAGACAAATGATATTTAAAATGTAGTTGAAAACAAAGTTAACTAACTAAGAACTAACTTTCAATATTAAAATTACAAAATTAAATAAATTTTTTATTTTCAAGGAAAGTTCAAATTTAAGAAAGCATCCTTCCCCTTTACAATGTATGTATGGATTGAGAAAAAATTGAAATCATTTGAAAATATATAAAAACTATTTTGTGTCAAATAGGAGCAATTCTATTCTTTAACCTCTTTTAAGTGTTATAAAGAATATTGACTAATCTAAAGTTTGGTCCCTAATTTTGTAGTAAGGCTGGGAGAATACCAGCTGCCACTCCAGAGCTGCCACTACTCCCTCACCTGAGGGCTAACAATCTCACATCAGTTTTCAATCAGTTGGACCAATTTGGGTATTTTAATCTGTCACTTTAAAATCTCTAATTCTGCATCCAAGAAAGTATATTTTTCTATTTATTTACACCCAATCCCATGGATGACATACTCTCGCATGTAATAAAATGTGATTCTCCCGATATTGTAGAAACCATATCCCTTTTTAGAACATATGTCTCTCAACAAGTTTTAACATTTCAATTGGCTGGATCAAAAAGTAAATAAAGATAGGAGTTCAAATCATCATAAATTATTAACTTTTAAAACCGTAGAAAACAAAATCAATTTTTCACAAAATTATATCTCAAAGTAGGTAAAAGGATAAAGAAGAGAACTTAGAATTCATGAGAATGATATGACAAAACACAGATTTCATATATAAAAATAAGTTTACAAAATAAAAGAAATAAAAATATAACTTATCTCACAATCCTTCCCAAGCAAATCCTTAAAAGCTCTCTCCAAGAAATTTTCTCTTTAAAATCCCACTCAATTCTCTCTTAGAAGTGTAATGTTGAAGAAATTTCTCACCTTCACTCTCCTCTTACAACCCTAGAAGAAAATCTCCTCTTCTCCTCTTGCCTCTTATGCCAACTTTGTCTCTCTCCCTTTCTCGTCTCACTCTACAAATGAGAAGTCTCCTCTTTTATTTTGGGCTGCCTTCTTTGAAAAAGAGATCAAAATTCCCTCGAAAAGTTCTCTTTGAAGGTCAACACTTTTGAGTTCAAAAGAGAAGTCATTTGATCCAAGAGACACATCCCTTCATAAAACAACCTTCCAAAGTGCCTAGATGCGTTGTATAACTCCAATAGGTGTGTAGAATAAGTTTCCCTTTGAAAATTCACGCAAAATTCATCTCAAACCACCTTAATTTGCAAAAAATTTGTCTCTGGTGCATCATGCACAAATCTGAAGCATCATGCACCAGTTCTCTATCACATGATGCATCATGCGCCGATCAACTACATCATGCGCTAGAATCCCAAAATTCATTATTTTGGCCCCAAATTTTGTCTTTTTTTCCATTTGTGCTCCAAATACCAAAAAATGATATTCCTGCAACAAAAGCATGAAAATACCCTTCTTTAAAGTGCACAATCATAAAAATAAGCATAAAATATGTACTTAAAACAGTATATTATTTTGGTATCAAAATCCCCCAAACTTAAATGTTACTTGCCCTCAAGTGAAACTTTTATTACATAAAAGCATATGACTTAGAATTAAGATTTACTTATAAATTCTATACTTTGGTTTAATAAATAGAATTGGAAAAAATTTCAAAAAATCCTTTAATAACTTATATTCATATTCTAAGTCTAAGAATATTTAGTAATCAAATTTAAGATTTTTGAATCTCTATTCATTTAAACAAAAATTACAATTTGTCATATTAAGGACATTTAAAAAATTCAAATGAAAAAGGAACTTCATAAGACTTTACTAGGAATGCTACTAATACTCCAATATAAGTTTAAAAAATGTAATAAATTTCCTTCCTTCACTTTATTCAAGTGAAACCAATTTTTGTTTAGGCATCTTCTCAAGCTTCTTTTCACTTATTTTTCTTTCTCTTTTTTTTAATTTTTTTATTTTAGGATCTTTTCAATCCTTTCTTTTCTTTTTCTTTTTTTTCTTTTTCTTTTCCAAGTGAGGATTACTACATCTAGATAGCCTTTAATAATTTTGAACTTCACTATTCTCTTCTTACAGTCAAAACTTCATACCTTTCTTCACTATATAAATTCATATTAGTTTATGATTTTTCATAAAGTTTCGCTCTCTTATTCTTACATGAAACTCTAAAATTCTTAACACTTCAAAAATACAGTTTTCTTTACTTTAAATAGAAAAACATTGTCTTATCCTCTCGCACCAAATATCTTTAACTTTAGAATTGACCTTCATTGTTAAAAACTTTTTACCTAAATTTACCACAATAATTATAAAGAGAAGTATAATCATTTAAAGTTAAATTTTAATATCTCAGGCAATGTTTAATTAATTTTAAAAATAAAGTTAATTGAGGACAAATAAAATTTTGTTTACTTCTTTTCAATCTAAAATTTTCTTTCCCCAAAATTTATGTTTTTAAGTGATTTTAAAAATATTTTTAGTATAAAATTTAGTAGGTGAAAGAAAACAGTAAATGCATGAAAAAAAACTGACCTGTAGAGGATTTATGACTATGAAGCTGAGCTTTAGTATATTGCAGGTATTAACTGTAAAACTACAAACAAGCTTTATAGAATTAAATAAAATATAATATATTCTAAAGAACTTACTGAGAATTAAAAAAAAATACAAAAACTAAAAAATTAAACAGAAAAACTAAATTAAAAATACTAAAAATACATAAAAAGTGAAATTCTACAGTTACTATTATAGATTAAGTTCACAACACAACATAAAAGTTTTTACCACAACTTGTTTCAAATAAAGCTCATTACAATCACAAATAACAAACAAACATAAAAACACACTAAACTCAACTCATAAAAATCAATCCTCATCTCCTTCCTCATAATCATTAGAATCTTCTTGTTCTCCTTCTAGTTCTTCATCATGAACAGGAGCATTGGTAGGGAAACTGGGGCAAGCAGGAAAGTCCACATTAGGTTCACCCCTAAAATGTATTACCATAGCATTTTTAAAATCATTATCATGCTGAACTCTCCTCTATTGATATTCAACATTATATGCATTTCTTTCTTCTATCCCTCCCAACTGGGTTTAAATATTAATTATGTCCATTTCTTGAATCATGAGCTGGTCTATAATACCTTCAAGTGATGTTGATCGAGAAGTAGATGCCCTTGCAACAGATGTAGAGGGTCTATCCCTTCTTTCACCTTTAGATTCAACAAATGATGCCACTCTCTGAATCAAATGCCTCCCAATCGGATTTTGTGGATGTAATCTTTCTTTATTTTTATTAGACTCTACTCTCAGGGTATCCCAAACCACCAACGGTAGAACTACCAACTATACTTCAAGCATACTGAACTATAAGTGCACCATCATCTATTTCTTTCATGTTATGAATGTAATAGTTTAGTACAACTTCGTCTTTTGTATCATCAGTCAAATGATTTGTTGGCAACAATCTGGTAGAAATGAAGTGGTGCCATACTTTTGAGTCAATAGTCAGCATGGTAGTAGGGAAGTTAACTATCTTGTTATTCTTAATCTTCCACTCCTCTCTTCCATCATTCAAAAATGTAATCACTTCATCCAGTGATGAATCAATCCTCACAAATGCAGCGTATTCATAAAAAAATATGTTTCTCAGCACATAAAAAAGTGTTGATCCTTTCAGCAGTATTTTCAACTTGCTTACCTCTCACCAGTATGTGATCATCAGTAGTGAACCTTAAGTTTGCATAAAACTCTTGAACCATCGAGACATTTGCTACGACAGTGAAGTAGCCGAATCTTTCCCTGTTTATGGCGAGAATCTGTCTCTCGATCTCGCCACCCAATTTTGCAAATGTCGTTTCTTGGATAATTCTTCTTATCTCCATTTGAGTATTATAACTGTGTTGGGCTTTGAAAGTAGCAAACCTACATGCATCAAAATCTTTGGATGACCTTCCTCTCTTAACTCGGGGAGCCATTTGAAAATTCTATAAAAAATCCAAATAATTCCAAAGAAACTGGTAAATCAAAAATCAAAATCCTCAAGCAAGATTATTCGGTAAGAAACTGTTCACCATGAGTTTTCTCAAAATTTTTCAATAAAAATCCAAAATTTTGGATATGCCAAATTTATGGTGAAAATAAAAAATTTATAAGTAAAAGTGAAGCTCTTACCAAGAGAAGATGAAATTTATGATTTTTAGCCTCTGAATCCTTCTCTTTTACCTAGAATGTGTGTTCTAGACCAAGGTTTTAAGGTAGGACAAGACTTAAGTAGCAAAAATGGAGTTTGTTCATACGATTTCACAATTTTCTAGGAAATCTAGCGTGTTCGGACCTTTGGCGCATCATGCGCAAAGGCTCCGTAAATTGGTGCAACATGCGCTAGAGCTTAAATTCACCAGATTTCGGTTTCTGTGGAAATATGCTCTGTACAACTTTACGTCAACCTTTATTGGACTGAAATAAACCTTTCTAAGCATAATTAAACATTACACTAACACGAAACTTTCACAAACAACACAAAACTCACATTTATATATGAAATCCATGCTAATACAAATTAATATTTTTCAAGCCAATAAAAATTAAATTCAGTGTTCTAAAGCAAACCAACATCCTAACATTGAAATATAAACATCAGAATTTAAAACATAAACATAAATAATGTTTAAAAATAGAAAGGAAGTGCAATTCAACACAACAAACTAACTAAAACAAAAAGCACGAAATAGAAGTTTCATGCATAATGTAAGTTCACACATCTTCTTCACTATCGTCCTCCTAGAAATTTTTCATAAATTGGTAGTGCACATACAAGTTGTAGAAAGAATTATATGAAAATTCATCATTTATATTTTCTTCCCCAATTGAAGAATGTTTCATGAACATGCGTACCAAACCATCTTCAATAGGCCCAGAATGTTCAAAATGTTCCATTAGCGTCCAATCCAAATGATCAAACATTTCATTATCATTCCCAATCACATGCATGAAATTCTACACCTCGTTTTCAATCTCCTTGTTCTTCTTCAAAAGTGCACTCGAGTTGTAGTAGAGCGTAACAGGTGATGAATTTTGAGATTCTTGATCCATCAACACATTCTCATCATTTTCATCTCCCATTCCAATACAGTTGCAATAGACTTCTGGATCCATCAACTTCCAAGGAAGAAGCACTTTTTCTCAACTTTCATAAGGTACTTGAGAGTGACTTTATAGTAGGAAAATAGTGGATGGATGTCCAAGTCCAGTTGCAGATCCATTGAAAATCAAACCAAAAACTAATTTCATAATAATAGCTCCACCATCAATAGGTTTTTCAGTTTCAATGCAATAAATCAAAATAACACTTTCCATTGTTATCTTATTAATTTTCATGGTAGGCAGTAATTTTGATGCAATGAAGAAGTGTCAGGCTATTGAAATTGGATTTAAAAATGATGAGGGAAAAATTTCATTTCCATCATCTTTGTTCTCCCAATTCACATCTTCATCCGTAAGGTAGCGGTAGAGTTCATTCATATTATCTCTTGTAGGGGTAAAATTTGCATAATGCCAGATAAACACATTCTCAATCATAAACATCTCATTTACTCTTGAAGGAGTTAACTGTACAAACTTCCCTCACACATAGATCATTTCTTGGTTGATCTCATGCAAGAATAATGACAACGACAGTAGTGTAGTAAAGCACTTCCAGTGCCTCTGCGCAATAGTCTCTTCCACTCAAGTATTAGGCATGTTGAATCCTCAATTCACAAATTCTCTTTCTTTGATAAGCCTCTTCTTCAATAGAACTCGATCATGTAACTTCTGCGCATCAAAATTGACAAACTTTCTCGGTTGAAAATCCAAATCTAACAGAGTTTTTAGAGTGGGAAGCCATAGTCTTTGAATAGTGGCGACTCTTCCCTCGTTTTTCCCCCTAAAATATGGTTTGGAGTCAGGTTTTAGGAGTTATATGGAGAACAAACCACCAAAAACTAGCAAAAAATAGCCATTTGACATGTTTTAGTCATTTTCAGTACCGCGAAACATCATGCACCAGCTCTTTGGAATTCGACGCATTAGGCGCCAGTACCAAAAACTTCGCCGTTTCGATTTCGATCCAATAAATTCTCAATTTTTCCATAAAATTAGACAAATAAATATGTTTCTAAAAATTTTTTCATAGACACGGACTACATAAAATCCTAAACATAAATATACATAAAATATTTTAAACATATAAAACTAAAAAAACAAACTAAATAAAGATAAATATGGGTTACCTCCCACAAAGCGCTTTGTTTAATGTCGTCAGTCAGACATTCCCAGTCTTATTCCGGTTTACCCAACATAACAGTCTTTAAAAGCTGGTCTTTGACCATCAAAAAATGATTTCAATCTGTGTCCATTCACTTTAAATATTCTTCCAGTCTTGGGGTCTTCAATATTAACTGCTCCATAGGGATAGAATTTTATAACTCTGAATGGCCCTTTCTACCTAGACTTCAATTTTCTAGAAAAAAATTTCAATCTTGTATTATATAATAAAACTTCCCGTACAAGTTCAACTTCTCTTTTTATTATCTTATGATCATGCCATTATTTCATCTTTTCCTTATAAATCCTTGCATTATTGTAAGATTCATTCATAATTTCCTCAAGCTCATTCAAATGCAATAACCTTTTTCTCACTAGCATCTTTCAAATTGAAATTGAATTCTTTTATCGCCTAAAAATCTTTATGCTCCAATTCAACTAGCAAGTGAAAAGTCTTTCTCAAAATTAATCTATATGGGGACATTCCTAATGTAAGCCCATAATGTAATATCTAATCTAGTATACCATTTCATTTTATTAGGATTAACACCCTTTTCCAAAATTTTATTAATTTCATGACTAGATACTTATGCTAAACCACTAGTATGGGGATGATAAGTAACTACAATTTTATGTATTATATTATATTTTTCCACCAATCGTGTGGTTGTTGCATTTCTAAAATGAGACCCTCCATCGGTAATGATTACTCTCGGCAATCCATATCTTGTAGAAATATTTTTTATTAAAATTTTGAAATACTCCGAGCATCACATAGAGGTAAAGCGATTGATTCAATCCATTTAGAAACATAATCCACTGCAATCAATATATAAGTATTTTTGAATGAAGGTATAAATGGTCCCATAAAATCCAACCCCCATGCAAAAAAAATTTCAATTTCAAATTAAAATTTAGAGGCATTTCATTTCTTTTTGAAATATTACCTACTCCCTGACACCGATCACATGTTTTGATATATATATATATATATATATAACATCTCTAAAAAGTAGACCAATAAAATCTAGATTGTAAAATTTATGAACAGTTCTATTTCCCAAAATGACCTCAAAATTCAGAATCATGACATTTTTGGATAATTTTCTGAATTTCTTTATAAAACACACATCGTCTCATAACTAAATCTTTACATTATTTATATAAGTAAGGATCATCCAAAAAATATGATATTACATCATAAATGAATTTCTTTTCCTGTTGTTTTGTCAGCCCATGAGGTAAAATACCACTAACAATAAAATTTACAATATCAGCATACCACGGTATTTCCATTCCTTTTACAACATAAAGTTGTTCATTAGGAAAAGTTTCAATAATATCTCTCTCCAAATTAAGTTTTTCTTTTTTTTCTAGCCTAGACAGATGATCAACAATTTGATTATCAGCTCCTTTTTATTTGACTATTACAAAATTATACTCATGCATCAGAAGTATCGATCTAACTAATATTGATTTTACATCCTTCTTTTGCATCAGATATTTAATAGTTGAATGGTCAGTATGCACGACACACTTAGCTCCAATCACATATGACCTAAGCTTATCCAAAGCATACACAATGACTAATAACTCTCTTTCAGTAATGGTGTAATTAATCCGAACATCATTAAGAGTTTTACTAGCATAGTATATAACTTTAAAAATCTTATCGTATCTCTGCCCTAAAATAGCTCCAATTTCATAATTACTAGCATCACACATTAACTCAAATGGTTTCTTCCAATTAGATGAAACCATTATAGGAGAAGTGATCAATTTTTTCTATAAAGTTCCAAAGGCTTTAAGGCAATCTTGATTAAAGTCAAATTTTGTATCTATTTCCAGAAGTTGGCATAAGGTTTAGTAATTTTTGAAAAGTCTTTATTAAATCTTCTTTAAAATCCAGCATGTCCAAGATAGCTCCTAACTCCTCTTACTATTATAGGTGGAGGTAGGTTTGATATAACCTGTATTTTTGCAGGATCTTCTTCCATGTAATTTTCTAAAATTTTATCCCAAATACAATTCCTCCTGCAACCATAAATTGGCATTTTTTCTAGTTCAATACGAGATTAGTCTTTTCACTACCTTCCAAAACTTTCTCCAAATACAGAAAAATCGTCCATAAAGACATCAATTCCTTTTAAATCAAATCACTGAAAATTAACATAATACATCTTTGAAATGTTGTAGGTGCATTACATAATCAAAAGAGAATTAAAAAAAAAGCAAAAGTTCCATAAGGACTTGTAAATATTGTTTTCCCTTGATCCTTTGGAGCAATATGTATCTGGTGATAGTCGGTATATCCATCTAAAAAATAAAAATATTTATGCTCAGCCAATCTATCCAACATCTGGTCCAAAAAAGGTAAAGGTAAATGATCCTTCATGGTGATATAATTTAATTTTCTATAATCTACATAAATTCTCCAACCAGTGACTTATCTTATTGATATTAATTCATTATGCTCATTTGTAACTACAGTCACACCTCCTTTCTTTGGAACACAGTGAATTGGACTTACTCAAGTATTGTTTGAAATTGGATATATTATTCTAGCATCTAACCATTTTAAAATCTCTTTCTTCACAACTTCTTTCATCATACGATTTAATCTCCTTTAAGGATCAGCTCTTGGTTCATGTTGATCTTCTAATAAGATTCTATGCATAGAAACTAAAGAACTGATTCCTTTAATATTAGCTAATGTCCATCCAAAAACTTTTTTATATCTTCTTAAGGTTTCCAAGTACTGTTGTTCTTTGGTATCAACTAATTCTGAGGATGCTATAATAAGTAATGTAGATAAATCTCCTAAGAATGCATACTTCTGCAGGAAGTGTTTTCAGTTCTAGTTTAGAAGGTTTCTCAATAGATGAAATCAAATTCTAGTTAACTTCTATAGGATCTAACATTTTAAGTTTTTCCTAAACATAATCAAAATCCTCTTTACTCACTTCCATAGAGTCATCTTGAATTTTATCCTCATCTCGATATTCCATATATTCCTTTTCCAATTCTCTTTCAAAAGTCTTCTTAAAATATTCATGGCTTAAATATTCGTTAATATCCATTATGAAGTATTCAATCTCCTGATCTTTTGTAGTGTATCTCATTAATTTTTCAATATTACATGTAACCTCTTGATCACTAACTCTCATAGTTAGTTCTCCTTTCTACACATCTATTAAAGCTCTTCTTGTGGCTAGGAATGGTCTTCTTAAGATAATAGGAATTTCTTTATCTTTCTCCATATCTAATACAGTAAATCCCAGAGGAAAGATAAATTTATCGACTTTTACCAAAATAACTTCTATAACTCCTTTAAGATAGATAATCGAACGATAAGCTAACTAAAGAGTTACAGTTGTAGGTGAAATATTTTCTAAGCCCAACCTTCTAAAAATTGATAACAGCATAAGATTAATACTGGCTCATAAATCGCATAAAGCTTTTCTATAAAATTGTTTGCCAATAGCATAAGGAATTAAAAAACTTCTAGGTTCTTTAAGTTTTTTAGGAAGCTTTTTATGAATTATAGAGCTACACTCTTTGGTGAGTGCAACAGTCTCATTATCTATAAAATTCCTTTTCTTATTAAGTATATCCCTCATAAACTTCAGATAGCTTGACATTTGTTCCAAAGCTTCAACAAATGAAATAATTATCATTAATTTCTTAAAAATTTTCAAAAATTTCAAAAATTGATTATCTTTCTGTTTTTGCTTCAATCTTTGAGGAAATGAAAGTGGTGGTATTTCTACAATGATTTTCATTGGTTTAATAGGACTTTCTACTTCAGAATGAAAATATTTACTAGATTTTTCATTTTCCCCCTCATCTTTTTCAACTTCAACTTCTTGTTGAACTTTATTTTCCATTTCTTTTCCACTTCTTAGTTGAATAACTTTAATTTGCTCTTTTTCTGATCTTTAGGATTTACTTCAACATTACTAGGTAATGTTCTTGGAGGTCTATTGCAGAGTGCGGTAGCAATACATGTCAATTGATTTTCCATATTTCTGATTGCAGCTCCTTGACTTTGTAATTGACTACCCATTTGCAATATCAATTTTATCATTGATAGTTTTTCTTTTTACTTTATAAATTATTAAATCCTGGTGGGTAATAAAGTTTATAAGCTTTTTTCCCTTGATTGTTGGAGTTTCCCAATGGGTTAGCATGTTTGTTTCCCCATTATGGATTTACAACATTAGAGTTATTATTACTCCAATAAAATTTTGGATGGTTTCTCCATCCAGGATTATAATAATTAACATAAGGATTATAATTCGATCATTTGTCTCGATGAGTTTTCTTCAAGCACAAGTGTTGTCTGAAAATAATTCATTCCATATTGATCTATCTTATTTGATATTGCAGCTATTTGGGTAGCTAAAATATATATAGAATCAGAATAATGCATACCAGCTACTTTTTTTAAATATACCCTATTAGAGGGCCATTGAAAATTATCTCTTCAATTAATGAATATGCTTCATCGAATGGTTTTGACATTAATGATCCACCAACAGAAGCATCAATTATCGATCTAAGAGAACCAACCAAACCATTATAAAAAGTTGATATTATTAACCAATATGCCAACACATGGTGTGGAAACTTACTAAGAAAATCTTTAAATCTTTCCTAGGGTTCATAAATGTATTCCCCTTCAAACTGACAAAAAGATGTGATATCATTTCTAAGCTTAGCAGTTTTTAAAGGTGGGAAATATTTATATAAGAAATTTTCTAATAAATCTCCCCATGTTCTGATAGATCCATGTGCTAATGAGTTTAACCACATTGTATCTTTTATCCCTTAGTGAGAAATGAAAAAGTCTAAGCTTGATAGCATCATTCGACACTCCATCATATTTAAATGTAGCACACAAGCTTAAAAAACTAGCAAGGTGTAAATTATGATGTTCAGTAGGTGTTCCTCCAAACTGATTATTTTGTTCCATTTGGATAATAACAGGTTTAGACTCAAATGAATTGGTAGCTACAACAGAGTTTTTTATACTTAAATGAATTTCATGTGCTGTAAGATTAACATAATTTCTTAAAGGTCTCTGATGTGGTTCCTTTTCATTTCTATCATTGTTTAATTTGCAAGCCATTTTGTTAAATGATTTTCTTGTTGTTTTTAAATTTTTCTAAGAGTTCTCTATAATTTAGAATACTAAGGTACTAAACTATTAGATCTTACACTATGCATAAACAAAATAAAGCAAGTAATTAAAAACAGGTAAACCCACTTAAATAAAAAAATGTTCAAACTATACTACAAACACCTTTTTATTATTATTATTTTATTTTTAAAATTAAATAAAATACTTACTAATACTTTCCATTAAGATTAACAAAATGTTCAAACTTGATGGCAGGTAGACTCAGAGTGTAAATTTTGCAAATTATTTTCAATATAACAAAATTACACGTGGAAGATATATAATAAATATGTAATATAATCCCAACAAAAATACCTTTATGAAAATAGTTTATCTTTTAAAAATCTTTTTAAAACTGTCAAATCCCCTTTAAAATCAACGCAAATATACATATTGCTCAAGTAATAAAGGTTTCTAATGGAGTCCTAGATATCGTTCCCACAGGGAATTTGGAAAATTCCTTAAGTTTTTGAAATTATTTTATAATTTAAAAATACAAAAACAAAATTAAAGTGCGAAGTTTGAACATTAACTATTAAGGTGAATGCTATATAAAATGCAATTGAAAAACAAAGTTAACTAACTAAGAACTAAGTTTCAAAAGTAAAATTACAGAAAATAAACAAAGTTTTTGTTTTGACAAAAAGTTCAAATTTAAGAAATCATCCTTCCCCTTTATAATGAGTGTATGGATTGTGAAGAAATTGAAATCACTTGAAAATATATAGAAAAGGTTTTGTGTCAAATAGGAGCAATCCTATTCTTTACCCTCTTCTGTGTGTTATAAAGAACATTGACTAATCCAGAGTTGGTCTCTAATTCCGTGGTTAGTCTAGGAAGATACCGATTGCCACTCCAGAGCTCCCACAACTCCCTCACTTGAGGGCTAACAATCTCGCATCAATTTCCAACCAATTGGACCAAATTGGGTATTTCTATCTATCACCTTAAAATCTCCAATTATGCATCCAACAAAGTATATTTCCTTATTTATTTGCAACCAATCCCATGGATGACAAACTCTCCCATGAAATCAAATGTGATTCTCCCTATGTTGTAGAAATCATATCCCTTTTTAGAACATATGTCTATCAACAAGTTTTAACATTTCAATTGGCTAGATCAAAAAGTAAATGGAGATCAGAGTTCAAATCATCATAAATTATTAACATTTAAAACCGTAGAAAACAAAATCAATTCTTCACAAAACCATATTTCAAAGTAGGGAGAAGGAAATAAAAGAATACTCAGAATTCATAAGAAGGAAATGAAAAAACATGGATTTCATATTTAAAAATAAGTTTATAAAATAAAAGAAATAAAAATAAAACTTATCTTAGAATCATTCCCAAGAAAATCCTTAGAAGTACTCTCTAAGCCTTTCTATCTTTACAATCCCACTCAATTCTCTGTTAGAAGTATAATGAAGAAGAATCCTCTCACCTTCTCTCTTCTCTTACTTCCCTAGAAGAATATCTCCTCTTCTCCTCTTACCTCTCATGCCAACTTTCTCTCTCTCCCTTTCTCATTTATCTTTACAAATGAGAAGTCTCCTCTTTTATTTTGGGTTGCCTCCTTTGAAAAAATATTCAAAATTCCCTCCAAAAGTTAACTCTTTTGAATTCAAAAGATATTTCATTTGATCCAAGAGACATATCCTTCATGAAAAAGCCTTCCAAAGTGTCTAGATGTATTGTATTACTCCAATAGACGTGTAAAACAAGTGTCCATTTAAAAATTCACACAATTTCATCTCAAACCACCTTAATTTGGTAAAAGTCATCTCTGACGCATCATGCACCAGTTTTCTGTCAAACGGCGCATCATGCGCCAGAATTTCAAAATTCATTGTTTTGGCTCCAAATTTTGTCCTTCTTGCCATTTTTTCTCCAAATACCTAAAAATGATATAATTGCTACAAAAACATGAAGATTCCATTCTTTAAAGTGCAATATAACAAAAAATATGCATAAAATATGAACTTAAAATAATGAATTTTTTTGGTGTATCAATAAAATGAGTGAAAATTTTCTTAATGATCAATTGCTTGCTATTACTGAGTTGTATATTCCATGGCATACTGACATAATAAATTTTATGGTTAGTGATAGTATGCTCTTTGAGACGACATACCATAAATAGATGAAATTCATCGTCATGCCATCAATAGATGAAATTCATATATGATGCCAAATATCTCTTCTAGGATGACTGATCTTTTTAAAGAAAATGTAAAGATCGTGTGATAAGGAGATGTTTATATATAGAATAAACCCTAGATATTATTAAGAAATGCATGAATTTGAATTTGAGGGTTATTTTGGAGTCGATAGAAAAGGTTTTGCAGTCTAGATTTTATTGGCCCACTCTATTTATATATGTGAATTTATATATAAGAACTTGTGATAGATGTTAGAGAGTAGTCAATATTTTTAAGCATGATGAAATGCACCTAAATTTTACTTAGAGATTGAGATTTTTTATATTTACAGTTTAAAATTTATAAGTCCCTTTGTACCATCTTTAGGAAATGTATATATTATGATAGCTTTGGATTATATTTCAAAATGGATTGAGGCAGCGACTCTTCCAAATTGTGATGCCAAAGTGTAGCTAAAAACTTAAAGAAGAATATCTTTAGTAGATCTGGTATGCTTAGAGTGATAATTAGTGATGGGGGGGAGTCACTTTACGAATAGAAAATTGAGATATTTTTTACTTTGTATGAAATTAAGCATAATATTGCCACAAAATATCATCCAAAAATGAGTGTTTTAGCATAAGCATCTAATAGTGAAATTAAAAGTATTTTAGAAAAAAACTTTCAATCCTATTAGGAAAGATGGTCTTTGAGACTATATGATGCATTATGAGCTGATAGGACAACTTATAAAACACTTATAGAAATATCTCCATATAGGCTCATACTTGGAAAACATGTCATTTATCCAGTGAAATTAGAACATAATGCATATTGGGTTGTTAAGAAATTTAATTATAATGTGAAAGAAGTTGGTGATAAAAGATTTTTGTAGTTAAAAAAACTCAAGGAGATTAGAAAAAAATCTTATAAAAATGCTAAGATTTATAAATAGAAAATGAAAATGTGGCACAATCAAAAGATTCTTAGAAAATATTTTGAGTCTGAGAGGTTTCACTATATAATGCAAGATTGTAATTATTTCCTAGAAAATTTAAGCCCAAGTGGTCGAAGCCATTTAGTGTAGTTAAAATTTAACTTTTTGGTGCAATTAATATTAAAGATCCAAGGAATGATAAGGTTTTTAAAGTGAATGGATAGATATTTAAACCTTACTTAGGTGGAGATAGACCAATGATAAATGAGGTTTAATGTTAGGTTAACCTGAGTAGATGTCTAGATTCATTGAGTTGATGATGTTAAAGAAAGCATTTATTGGGAGGCAACCCAGGTTTGTATTTATGTTTAGTGTGTTGTCATTACTGTTTGGTGTGGCGTGGATTGTTGGTATCTATGTGTTGATATTTAGGTTTGTGAGTATTTTGATTAGAATTTTATGGATTGAGGGAGGTGAAGCCTTAGTCTTCTCATTGTGATTAGACTTAAGTATGTTTTCTGGAACTAAATGGATGAACTATATTTTTTACATCTTAGTTCTCAATTTAACTTAAGGATTTATTGGAGACATGCTGAGTTTGGACATAAGACTGGTCCATCTTAGTTCTTTGCTAGCTATTTCTGACTCTATTCTTCTATCATGTTGGTTTAATATATCAAATTTTGAGGAGCTTGTGGATGATCTTTTCATTAAACTGTCAGTGGTGTAAACTTTATTGGACAGTAGTACCTAGGGTTGGATACACATAAGCCAATAGTAAAGGTTTTATTTGGAACTAAATATATTTACAAAAAATATCTATAATCATCGGACAATTAATTGAAAGAGATTCCATAGGAGATGAGGAAGTGGAGAAGGAAGATGTGGTGATAAAGAGGATGAGGGTTAATGTATTCTTATTTTGGCGTGGATGTGTTAGATTTTAATTTCCTATTGCTGCAGCTGCTGATGTATTTTCCTTTATATGTTTATGATGTACTGGGAAATATGTTTATTTTACTTATGTTGTTATTTTAATCCCTAGTTAAGTTTTTTTTATTTCTCTGGACTATTCTTTGTACCTACCTATTGGAATATTGTGAAATTATTCTGGTGCAATTTCATTTATTTTCTTCTTACCCTATTTAGTGGCAATTTACTTACTATTGCATACTTGTTCTTCGCTACTTATGTTTATTAATTTTGTTGATAGACAAACGTGGTAGAGGTTATTTATGCATTATTTTCTTCCTACTTATTCATTTTTTACGCTGCTTATTATATTAAAAATTAAGTGGGGGGGGGTGGATTTTTTAAAAAGCTTAACTTTATTTGTCCTCGATAACATACACTTAAATTTTTATGTTTTTAAAGGAATTGAGGTATGTGGTGTCAATTGAAATTATTGCAAATTTAAGAAATGAAAAACATGGTATCTCTATTTTAAATTCTATGTAAACGAGGCTAGGCTAGTGTAAGGTTAACTTGTAGTTTAACATGTAGAAAAATGATTTCACTATTTATTTATGCAAGGAGTTATATAATTGTTTAACATGGTATCCTTAGTTATATACTTCATAAGAATAAAGTCTCCATTCTACGCATAGTTTCAATTATTACATATTAAAATTAAGGAGTGTAGTAGGCTTCACTTTATGGAGTTGATAGTGGAATTCAAAACTTTTAATGGTTTATCCAGATATAATAATCCCCCTAAAAAAATTATAAGGATTAAAAGATATATCCTAACAATTAAAAAAGAGTGATTAAAAAAAATATTGAGTGGGGAGAAGCTTAAGAGAAGCCTAATAAAAAAATGGTTTCACTAAATTCTTTTAAAGTTGAAGCATTATTCATTTCTAATCTTACGTGTAATAAAAGTGTATTTGTAATTCTTTTTAAACTGGTGTTCTTAGTTTTTATTATTCCACCATTTAAGTTATTGTAGTTAACATTTATTAAATGCTTATTGAATTGAATAGAAAATCAAGTTTTCCTAGTTAGATGAAAAGTTTACTTTTACCAGGATGCTAGACTTGTTTGCTAGAGTTAATTTAAATTTATACTATGAGTTTTCTTAATGTAAATATGTTGATAATTTTAATTAAATGCACTTCCTCAAATTAATAGAATTTTCATTAAATTTATAGTGTTATTTGAGGACAAGTAACATTTAGGTTTACGGATTTTGATGTGTGGAAAAGCATGCTTAATTTTACTTATATTTCGCACATTCTTATGAATGAAATTACACTTTAAGGAAGGGTACTTTTTATGTTTTTCTTGTAGATACAAAAAGTAGTAAAAGTGAAATGAAGTGGAGAAGAAATGGAGCAAAGTGGAGCTGTTATGAAGAAACTTGAGATTCTAGAGGCTCCAGGTATAGTCGAGTAGCACCTAGGGGCCAGCCCATTGGCGCCTAGGTGCAAGTTTCAACAGTTTTTTTCCATGATGTGTGGAGTTATTTGATAGATTAAGAGAATTGCTTTAGAGAGAAAATAGATATATGTTTGTGGAGATGGAGGAGAGAAATGAAGTGTTTGTTGTAAGGGAGAGGTCGGATTTTACTTAGAGAGTTTGGAGAGATTTGAGAGTTGTAATATGACAAGAGTTTTTAACATAACAACAAGGGTCTAGGAGAGTATTCTTTTATTATACTTTTGTAAGCATAATTACTTAGTGGATTTCCTTTGTGTTAAATATGTTTTGCGGTGTTTTCTTCATACATTATAAGTATAATTTTAACCTTTCTGTTGTGATGATTATGGTAGTTTTTTAGGAATAGTATAATGCTTTTAAAATTAGTTTTCAATCTTTAATTTAATGAATATTCTTCAAAGCATCATTTACTTTTCATTCTAGCCAAGTGATTAGTTAAAAAATATTGTGATCCATAATGACTCGAGAGAGCTATGAAAGAGCGATTAGAATATTCACATTGAACTATATGGTATGAAGCAAAAGTAAATTATAGGGAGATGAAAATTGATAGGGAGACATTCTTTGATTTGTTCAAAGTGAGGGTTACGGAATCAAAACTAGTTTAACCAACTTCTTTATGCACTCAGTAGCCATAGTTATAATTTAAACTATTCATTTTCAAACACACTACTTTTATCATTGCAAGAGAGGGTAGCTTTATATCATGATTATCACCAATTCAAATATATTTAGTAGGATTTTTGTATAAGTAAAACTTCAATAGTATTTTGTAATTCTGTAGACTTATTTAGCACAACCTAAAACCAACTTTACTTTTAGGCTAAGACAAATTTAAGTAGGCTAAAAATTTTCAAATTTAAGTAGGCTAAAAATTTTCTTAAGTCTAACTGCCTCACTCGCAATGAGATAGATATTCAGACTCAAAATTTGATATTATTTTTATGAAATGTACACTTGCATGAGACCCCTGCACTTAGAATTAGAGTTTGTCAAGATTTTATCACTACCGCAGGTCATGTCAGCTATTTCCATGATTGCATAAAAAATTAAGAATGAATATTATTATGAAGGTTAAGGATGGAAATGGAGATTGGCTTATTGAGCAGGATGAGATATATGAAAGTGGGGCTTCTTATTTTGAACACTCATTTAAAAAGGCTTCTATTAGTCTGAATGTTGATGAAGGTTTGCTACAGGATAAAAAGGATTTCACTACATCCTTATATTTAATTGAAACACCTAGTGAATCAGAGATTTAAAAGGTGATCTCTAGGATTTATGGTACTAAAGTTGCGAGTCCTGATGGATTTACCGTTGAATTCTATAAATTTTGTGAGGGATGATTAAAAAGGAGGTGTTTGAGGATATAAAAAGTTTTTGTGGGTAGGGCCATATGTAAGTACTTTGCTAAATCCACAATAGATTTAGTGCCTAAAAAAAAAAGAAGTCTACCAGAGAACATTAAAGGCCCATATGTTTGACTTTTGTTATTTCTAAAGTTATAAGTAAACTTATGGTGGCTAGATTACAACCACATTTATCTATCTTGATTACTTCCAACCAATCTGCTTTCATACAAAGAGGATGAGTAACAGATTCCATTTTTGCTTCCATAAGAATTGGTCACTGGCCTGATTAGAAGATGTAGGAGTGGAAATTTAGATGTCAAGTTAGATTTAAAGAAAGCTTACAACACCATTGGTTGGGATTTTATCCAAGCTGTGCTTCATGGTAGAGGGTTTAATGCTAATTTTTGCAATTTAATCAAGAGTTAGTTAGAAGGTAACAATTACAAAGTGTTCATAAAAGAAAAAACACATGATTTCTTCTCTATTAGTAGAGGTGTGAAATAGAGAGCTCCTCTTTCCCATACTATTTAAATTCATTCATTTAATTATCTTTTGACATTGATTAGCTCCTTACAGTTTAATCATAACATTACTCAATACAAACAGAAAGAAAAAATCATGATAATTCATCTAGCATATGCAAATGATGGGATAATATTTACTAATACTATTAAATATTTTTCTAAGAGGCTATCTAAATTTTTTATCAATTTTGAAGAGACTTTTGGGATGGTATCCAATGCTAAAAAATGTCAGCTATTTTTTAATAATAAGGTGAACAGCTCTATTAAAAGCTGGACACATGGTTTTTCTAGGTTCTATGTGGCTAAACTTTCATTCAAATACTTAAAGGTAAATATATTTAAGGGCAGAAAGAAACAAATCCAGTTTGAGGAGGTGGTGGGGAAAAATAAAGGAAAAATCAGTGATTGGACAAACTCTTATCTATCATTTGGTGGAAGAATCTCATTACTTAGAAGCATTTTAAACTCTTTATCTTTTTATGCTTTACAAGTGCTTAGAATTAAAATGGTCACTCAACTGACTCTAAAAAGAATGTTTAATAAGATCCTTTAAGGTGGGGATCATAAAAAAAGATTTGGACTGGGTAGAAGTTTTTGTGTAAAGCCCATTATGCTGGGGGTTTCAGTTTCCGTCAATTGCATCACTTAGCTAATATAAATTGTATGATTTTGTGGATGAAGTTTAAATCTATGAAATCTTTTTGGGGAAGGCATATGGAAGCAAAACACTATACATATAATATGTAGTTTGGGGTATCAATGATTCACTAAAATAATATAATTTTAAGTATATATTTTATGCTTATTTTTGGTGATTTAATAAACTAAATATAGATCAGCTGACAATGGGATGGGAGAAGCTTATAGACTATTGGCAGAATTGGAAATAAAAAAAACTAGAAATAATTCCTTTGGCATTCTCTAAAATATAACAACCTACAGTTTAAGAAGGATTAGGTGACGAAAAACTACATGGATTATATTATCAAAAAGATTAAATTAATTAAATTTCAGGACATCTGCAACAAAGATTATCAAGAGGTATTAATACCTGCAAAGCATGGAGTTCAACAAGTACTATGGAAGACACCTAGAGCCTCATGGATAAAGATCAACACAAATTGCAGTTACGACAGAAAGAAAGCTGGTATTGGGGGCATTTTCAGAGATAGTTCTGGTGCCGTTTTGCTGTATTTCCAATCTCCAGCTTTTGCAAGAAGTGCTTCTGAGGTAGAAGTACTAGCAGTATAATCAACACTCAAATTTGTATAGAGCTTGAATTGGATGCTAATAGACATGGAGCTGGATTCACTCTTATTGGTGTATTTATTCAATGGACAGGTAGACATTGCTTGTTACTTGACACATTGGATTGGGAGGATCAAAATAGTCATGTTTAACACTCACATCATTTGGAGCTTCATTCCAATGGAGGAGAATCAACCTACAAAGTGGCTTCCAAAAACAAGTAATCTCACCAGTAAAATCATTATAAGTACTATTTCTAATGCTACTCTAAAGTTGTTGTTACACGGGGATAGCTTAGACATGCCCTACATTAGATGAAAATCTTGTACACACACACAAATCACAACAAAAACACAGTAAAAACAACAACAACAACAATAATAATTATTATTATAATAATGAGAATGACAACCACAGCAACAAAAACATGATAACCTTAAGAACATAATATTTCGAACTATTAGAGGCTTATATTGAACTCACCAACATAGTCCAAGTAAATATCAAAGTGACTTCAACTTGATAGAAAATTAGAGCTCACTAAAACAATTGTTGACAAAATTACCATCAAAGCGATGATAAATAACTATAAAATTACATTTTTTTTATTAGATATAAGTCATCAATACTTTATAGATATCTCGTATAACCCTTTTATTTGCATTATATAAAAATTTGGTCAATGCATCTAAGAAACATCATTTTTACTAACTTCCTCCAATATGCACATAACCTCATACTCAAGTTCCATCAATTAGTTTTATTTCAACAAGGATAACAATCATGATATAGAAGGTTATTGATATATGAACCAAGTTAATGGACTCACTAAAGCAAAAAGAGATGGAGGAATTTAAACTAAACAATCTTGGACGACAACTAAAAAATTAGGTTGAAATAAGAAATATACCCTTAAGAAATTCTTCCAAATGATAAAAAAGTATTCTTAGGAAAAGTCTTTGTAATAGTTCTTATATTTATAAAAAAGTAAATTTTAAAACCTTATTATTTTATTTGTAATCCTTTTAAAAAATGAGTTCCAAAGAATTTGATTGATCTTTAGAAAAAAAAAATTAATCTAAATTTGATAGCAATTATTTTTTAAATCTCTTATAATATTTGATTTTAATATACTTATAAAACTTACCTTAGAATTGGAAAAAATTTGAGAGATTAGTTTGTAGTTTAGCAAGAATTGGAAAGACTAACACATAATCATTTTATTATTAAAAATTAACAAAATTTTTAAATCATGAAACAATATTTTATTGTTCGAAGTTTTTCGAATGTTAAATTTAAAATTTGTACTATTAGCAACTTAAAATAAAATAAGAAAAAAGATTATATTTTAAATGTAATTTGAGAAATTAAATAAATGGTAGACTATGTTACGTTCACAATTAGAATAATCTTGAATTTTAATCCAATTTGTGAGTTAAGGCCTCCAAGCATATTATCATTCTACATTTAACAAAGGCGCTGAACACTTAAAGTTGGAAATGTTTAGCATCATAAGAAAAATTGATGAATGAAATAGATAAGATTCTTGTTTACTTAATAACTCATAAAATCATCAATTCAATAATTTTTAAAGCTTATTAACTAAAAAACTCACCAACTCAATGAGTTTATAACCCTAATATTAGTCTATTCAACAACAATTTTTTTTAATTATTTATTTATTTTTTTCTTTGCAATACATTAATGCACTATTTGGATGATTTGGATTTCTCTCAAAATCATATAACCCATGCTTCATGCTAAAATTTTAGTTATTTAAACGCTAACACTTCAATATATAATATTTCTTTTTTTATGTTATTTCTATTTCACTGAGTGAATCCATTTTAAGTAATGAGTCTAGAGTTATTTTCTTCTGTAAAGATGCAAGCTATGTAGAACGCCATTCAAGGCAATGACTCATACACTTATGCATAAAAGAAAATGGTTCTATAAGACTCAAACTTCCTTTTGCATAAAAAATTTATTATTTTTTATCTACTTGAGAATTCTATTAACATGGTATTTCTATTAACTAGACAAATGTATTAATTCAACATAATATAAAGAAGGTTAACATAACCTACTCATTTACCCAGAGAAATCTTTTACTCTCTATAGTTTTGTTGTGATCTACTTAGAATATGAGAAACTAATAAAGTTGAAGAATTTAAAATAAATAATTTCATTTATAAAATAGATATTACATTCAGATTGCCTTAAGATGCTTGAAAAAGTAAAAATTTACAAAGAATCATTATTAGATGAACTCATTACTTTATTTCCTAAAATGCTTTTTCTCTAACTCTTTGTTTCTTGGCATATTAAACACTATAAAAAAAATCTTTGTTATTGAGATACATGATTAATAGCACTTTGTGATTGTTAAATATGCATAAGAACAAGATATTTCTCTCTTGATTTTTATTCTTGACAAAATATTTGTATTCATCAAATTATACAACATTAATGACCTTCAATTTGGAAGCTAGTGTAGTTCACTAAGCTTTATCCTTAAGATTGAAAAGAAGTAAGAGTACTGTTATATTCACTGATTCAAAATATTTTGAGCAATCTCCTTAATGAACTAGTCATAATTATAGGATTGTTCATGGGACCAATTTTGAATATATTACATTCTTACTTTCTTATGAATTTTTAAATGATGCAAGTTAATTGAGGAACTAAATGTACATCCAATAATTTCAATGTTGAGTTCAGTTGATCATATTGTTCAGTATGAATTGTGTTTAATGTTAAGCATCCATGTAGGAAGGACTAATTTATAAAAGTTACTTCATAGCCTAACAAATTGCCATTATGCTTAACTCTTGGAACTATAATTGATTCATCATACTCAAGTCAAAAACTAGAAAAAGTCACTCAAAAAACTAATTCTCTTATACAATGCATTGAGTGAGTAAATTAGCCTAAAGAATTAAAACTACTAATCAACTCAATACAAATTCTTAGAGAATACATCAAAATTTAGTGTATTTAGGACAAGTTGGCAACATTTTCACTTGAACTTGTCTTCTACCTTTTAAGGGAACACATGTTTTTGTAAATTATAAAATATATATAAACTAGCTAAGTTTATGTCATATGAAATGATTGCAAATTCTTACAATATAATTTTATTTGTATTGTTTAAATTTAAAATTTTAAGCAATGTTCTGCTTTAAACCAAGGCTCTAAAAATGGGATCAAAGGGTGAGCCGAGGACATCAATTATGTATGCTAGTCTTATGCTTTATGATGATTATTAAAATTTTAGTCTCTTGTTCTAATCTCTTTTTTCTCTCACTCTCATTTTTTTTCTATGTTAGTTTGTTCTTATTAGTCAAGCATTAGCGCCATCCACATAAACATTAGAATCTAACACAAATGACCGAGGGAATATGGTCCAATTTCAAAGATGAGCTTTTCATTCTTTTTGGGTTAATGTTTCAAATTTTATTAAGAAAAGATTTTTGAGCTTATATTCATTTGGTGGAAGGTAATACTTAAAAATTTTTGTGCTAGCAAATGTGTAAGTCATAAGACTAGTATACATTATAGCTCAACTATGCAGGACTGTGATTTCTCTAACCAACCAACCAAATTGCATGAATGTGATTTCTCTACCACCATTGCCCAAATATGTCTCCCAAACACCATTTCTTGACATTTGTCGCTAGGTTATGACCACTCATCTAGAATCATCAGATCTTTAACTCCATTCTATAATAGCTCGACAATCATCAACAAACTAAGATTTTCTCACCATCACCAAAATTCAATTGTTTAATTACCATCACCTAACTATAGTCCCATTTGTTTATTGCTAGATCCCTATTGCCCATCTTCAATTTTTGATTACCGCCATTCAATTAGGATTACTTGATTACCATCACCCATGCATGGACACTCAACCACAATTGTTCATCAGTAATTTTCCATCCTTATTGCATAATCATTAACTCCCAACAATGGTTGTTAAACCATCATGGCATCAATCGCCCAACTACTCTCACGCATATATGGAAGCTAAACCTCCATCACTCATCTATGCTGAACCAATCAGTACTATTGTCTGACTAAAATTGCTCCGCCATTATTAGTCAACTATGATATCTTGATTATCATTAACCAATTGTAGTATTTTGGCCCTGCAAAGCTTGTCAATTTCATTCTCCTCCTCAACATATAAGATTGATGAATATCAACGATGCCCAATTGTCTTTAACGCCAATGCACATTGCTAATATATGCCATCACACAAAAGACTAACATATAATCAATATCAACGATAATATTGAACAATTTTGTCATCTATCATTGACAATAACATCAACACGTGCTATTGCTAATAGGTTTGACTAATGTCATCCACATTAAAATTATATTGCTCCTCCTTGTCTCTTCCCCTCTCCTCGAAAGAGAATTATTGAACATGCTACAACACAATCTTTTAAAGACAACCCTAATGCCTCCAATATTCTTATCAACTGACCACAAAATTTATTCCACTTGAACAATGTCTATTACTCTATATCAACACCTCCCCTAATTATAAGAATAGACAACTTTTATAATATACGGCAAACTAGTAAAATTATTTTAATTAGGCTTAATCTCTTGCTTTTTTCCTTTAAAACTTTTCATGTACATATTTTGATGCCTCCTATAAAATAACTCCTATTTGTATATGAAATATTTTTAATATAAAGTTAGGATGTTAACCTCACATTTAATTATAGCGGATTTTTTCTATATGCAACAATATATGTACATATTTATATTCGAGTTTTGATGATAGATCAATATCATTTACACTATTACTGATTTGATCAAATTAAAAATAAAAAAATTCACTGCCTAACGCTAGAAGCTAGTTATAATTGATTTCCACGACCATGCTCACCAGTCCTCTGTAATAACTGCGAACTTAAACATCTCCTGTCTTTTCGTATTATTGCAGCAACACCTTTAAACTGTGCGTTGAGCGTTCATTCAAGTAAAAAATCAAACAATAATTTTGAGATGACTTGAAAGCAGCATTTTAAAATTTTGGCTTCGCAGCCAGACCTAAGATTGTAGGTGCTGTAGTTTTGATGCTTATTTTTGTAACAAAATTTCTTTAATTTTACATACAACATTTACGAGTAAATGAGATCCTTGTTCTTGAGGAAAAAAAAAAAATATTTTACTGCAAAAACAATAATCTTATTTTTTTAAAGTAACATTTAAATATTTAACGCTAAATTTTCGTTAGAAAGCTGCACACACTGTTCAAAAATCCAGAGAGCTGAGGGAAGAAAGATTGAAAATTAATGAAATTATCATATTAGCCGGCCTTGCTTTCAGCATTAAAGAGTCTTTAATGATTCATTTTCGTGGATAGCTTGCTTTAACGGTAGGCCACCACCCGAAAAAATGGCATATTTTATTTATAGTTTAACTAACTAATATCTATGAGTGTTTTTGGGGCAGTTTGTGCATTTTGGATAAGCAGTTTATCTTGAAACGCGGCCTCCAAGTCGACCCCGCGGCCTACGTTTAGTGTAAAAATGGAACCGTGTTCTCGGATAAGCAAGCAATTTATTAAATCATTGCTTAAAAAAATTTTAGGAACCCCCTATGTATTTGAAAAAAATAAATATCTTATCCTATAATGAGAAAAAAGCATTATAATTTTTTTTTCCTTTTTCTTTTTAGCTTTATCTCAGCAAAGTTCCACAAATTATTTCTAACCATCAACAAAAGCAGCACAATGTTTCTCCTACAGTTTTAATAGTATTAAATGACAAGCTACTCAAAGAGAAATCATTGATGTAGGTCCCAAATGTATGAAAGCAATGATAAATACATGAAACCGAGCACAATTTCTTCTTTTGAAAAAGAAAAAAAATTATCCATTTNCATGTAGGTCCCAAATGTATGAAAACAATGATAAATACATAAAACCGAGCAAAATTTCTTCTTTTGAAAAAGCAAAAATATTATCCATTTAAACTATCTCTAACGTCCATTTTTTCAGTGGTTAGGTTTGCTTGTGGCCTTTCGGCGAGCCGAATGTGATGGACACTGGAGAAAAAAAGGCCAACGGTAGTGGAAAAACAAAACCACCAACAACTCTGGCAGCATAGCCACTAGGCCATTTGGTCATTGGAGTACTGTTGAAAGTCCACCAGCTGATAGTACTGATAGTTTTCTTGCTTATTTGTCTAAGTTGTTTTGCCTTCGTCAATAGAAAATATGTTAGGAATATAGTTAATATCTGTAAGTTTTGTTTGGTTGAAATCCATCAAAATTTTAAATATATTGATACACCCATGTCATAACCCATATGTTTATGATGTCCTCTTTGTTCTATTTCTCAATTAGTTCATGAGTTTGAACTTGATTATATTGCGAGTCCTTGTCATCATCCCTCACAACTCTTCCTTGCCCTTATTGTATGTGCCAATGCTTTTTACAATTATCATACTTGTTGTTGCCTACTCTCATTGACATGTTACTTTTCCTCTCACTTGAGGCTTGTGCTAAAACTCAAACCCTCCATAAGCATGTTCGTCATCATGGCTCAATGGCTATTCGTTGCTCCGATTGTGCCAGACTCTACAAACTATAGTAATGCATGCCTCTTACCTCCTGTCTCCCTTGAACATCGCTCATTTTTCACACACTTTTTTTGTTCATGTGGAATCACCTCTATAGATGGTAATTAGGTTTTATCATTTTAAAAATCACAATTGTATTTGTATTTGGAGTGAGAGCGAGGGAAGTAGTTTTAATCATTGACAAAGCCTTAGTGAGTGCATTTTAAGCCTATTCCCACATGTTCATTTTTGAAGGCTTAAGAATTATTTTTTATTTACTTAAATCCCTAACTATTAGCATGCTATAAAAGATCAAACTGAAAAATATTCTTGAATATGCCTCCAGTTCATATTGTGAACCCACATACATAGCTTTTTACAAACTTACCTCTACAACAATGCAGTGACATTCTACGACTCCTAATGTTGATTGTCATCTCTGTCTTTCTCTCTCTCCCCCTCTCTTTTATCCTTTCTTCGATCGTTTGATACCTCTAATTTTGATTTAATACAAGTGAGACCATAGCCTCTCTTTTTGGAAAATTAGCCTCAATTTAACATATCACATCCTCGTTCTACATTTAATGACAAGATTTCTTGATAAGACAATGTCAAACTTGTGAATGTTTTTTAATGTAGTTGGTTATTATTGCATTTTCTAACTCATCTGTTCATCATTTCACAAGTATATCATTGTTTATAAGACTAATTTACTCTAATTTTTGAATATTTTTAGTGAGGCATTTTTATCACTACGTACATTTTATTTTTTTTTTTGAAACATGAAGTTGAAATAAACATATTTTTTACTCTTTTCTCTTTCTTAAAGCCTATCAATAGTAGATTTTTAAAAGTTTTTTAATTTTAGAAAATTATTTAACAATGATTAGTAATGTTGTTCTATGTTGAACTAATTTTTCTTAATCTTTCGTTCCACAAAATTACAAAATTATATTATTTTCTCATCCAACAACTGAATTAGAAAATACCTAAATTAAAGTTGATTTAATTTATGTTCACAATTTTCTTTTAAATTCAATTATAGAATCATATAATATTCTTTGCTAACACATGGTGGAAGATTCTTTTTTTGATGGGTTAGGTTATCCACCAAAAAGCTAAGAGATTTTTATCTAAATGATCAGTTACATCATTCACCCCTTAGGATTGAAATATTACCTGCAATGGATATAATCACCCTGATGAAGAAAATCTTTTAGATTTATGGTTATGTGGTGGTGGTATAATTTTTATTGTAGGGGTCACTATAGATCTTGAAAAACTTCTTTCTAAATGATCATATACGACATTTGAAGAATAATATAATATCATCAAAGATATAAATATTACCTCAGAATACGCCTTATAATTCGATTTGATTTTGTTTAGGATTTATGGATTTGTGGAATCTCACTTACCTTACGAAAGTAAGATATGGTTTATTTTAACTATGGGGTATGAATTTTTCCTATGAGGGAGATCCCTCATAGTTAATTACATCTCAAGTTTAGAAAACTTACGATAAAATGTATGCCTATTATCTTTCATATTAAGTGATGAATATTTATAAGATAATAGATTTTGAAGACTTTGATCAAAGGGATAAGATTGGACACAACCTTACTTTTGTTGAGTTTCAAAATTTTTAACCCATAGGATTGAGCAAACATTTGACAGTTGGAGTTGTATAAAGCTTGAACAAAAAAAAGTTAGATTTGAGAAACAATTTTAGATTGGATTGGATTATGATTGAATTGGATTTGATTTTGAATTTAAACGGGTTTGAATCAGAATGGGAGTAAGGTTAATTAAGTTAGATTAGTTTTGGAATTGAATTAGGGTTGGGTTTATATTGGAAATTAGATTGGATTTGGATTAGATAAGAGTTTAATTTAGTTTTAAATAGTTTAATTTAAATTGGCGTAGATTAAATTAAGTTTTACTTTATCAGGTTGAATTGATTTAAGGATTATTCTAGTTTAAATTGTAAGAAAGGGTAAAATATCCTAGATGGAGGTGAAGCCCTAACCTAAATATCTCTAAAATGAAAACTATAGGTGACATAATCTAAATTTGGGAGTAACGCACCCGGTCAAGATGCTTATGTATTTCCATTATCCTGGGTACATTGTAACCTCAGACTATTAACCAATATCTTAACAGAAGTTGTCCGTTATCGTCATAGCAATGACTTAAGGTAGTCTTTCTCGCTATAAAGTAGTAATGAATATCTTTGTCCATAGCATGCGATACTTCATTCTTGGATTGTCAATAGTAATTGTAGGTAGGTTAATTTTTTTTATATGTCATACTCCTTAATTCTAATCTATAGGCAGGGGTCCTTTTTTTATATAGGGCTTTTAAAGTTGAGTAATGTAGGGTATGTGTATGGTCAAAATGTTTTTGTCTACTTTTGCTACCCTATGGTCAGAGTTTGGAATTATCGTAAGGTGTGGCTATAAAAATTAGAGTTGGATCATTTTTAATTATTTTTTGGGTTTAAAAATTAAAAAAATTGATTTATTCTCTCCTATAAATTGAAAGTTATAGGGACAAATGAGAGTTTTTATGGATGTAGTTTTGTTATTTTTTCATTTTAAGTGAAGTTCTGGTCAAATTGCCAATCAAGAATTATTTTAACATCATATGGCAGTTTTCACCCTAAATTTTTGTTCTCTTTTTCCAAGTTTTTAATTTCGGTCGGAATGGTATATTTGAATAAATAAAGCTAATTTTCTTAATTTAATTTCTCATAATAAAGATTTGTTTGTATTCCCATTAAGATAGCAAAATATTCTTTTCATACAAAAAGTTAAGTTCTCTCTAAAAATTAATTTTATCATGCCAAAAAGTGTATGGGAAACATTCTTATTATTTCAACATTTTTTTTAAACAAAGATAACTCAAAGCTTATATACTCAAAAATCTGAGACGATGAAATCATATGCTTTTGGACAAAAACATATTCATTTATGTAGTCACTCATTCCAATCAATATAAAAGTCTTTTCTAGGCTAAGTGATACATCTAAAACATAAATCATACACATTTTTATACATATTTTTTAGGATATTATGCTTTAATGGAAGATATTTGCGTGTTAAATAAGTTGTGTTCTTTCCTTTCTTTGATATGTAAACTTGATTATATATATAAAATATATGTTTTGTCATATCCTTCTCATATGTTTTTTTCTAGGCTAAGTGATACCTCTTTGAACAGTCTTTTTTATCCCTCTCCCTTGCAATGAGATATGGTTTTGTGAAGAATTAATTTATTTATATAAGGTTTTAAATATCAAAAAATTGTGATGAATCAAACTCTAACTAATATCCATTTACTTTTCGATATAGCCAATTGAATGTTAAAATTTGTTGAGAAACATAAGATCCGAAAGTGCTATGCTTTGTTGTTGACCTCACTTTTGGTTGAGGTCTCGACTTTCCTCTTTAGTAGCCTTAGGTCTAGCAGTAGGACTTTCTTGTTGACTATTCATAGAGGTCTAGAAAAGGAACCCTCACCATTAGAAATTCTAAACTCTTTTTTACTCAACTTGAGGTTCCACATATTGGTCCGAACCTCTAGCACTTAGTAGGTGGGGTTAGTGTGGGGAAGCTCAAGAAGAGTCCCCATAGGGCTGCTTGGCCTTAGGATTAATCCTCTGGTGGTGTGGTCTTGGTGGGTCTCGCACACACACTTGCACATTACCCTTCTACTTACTACTTTAAACCTAAGCCTGTTTAACTTTGATCCCTTAACCCTTTGGGAGACTCATGTAGAAGGTCCCCTAGTCCCACTAGCTCTAAGCTAGGGTTTAGCTAAGACCACTACACGAAGGAGCCAAAGTAGGGAATTCTATTGGTTCATGGCTCAAGTAAGGTGTTTGACACCCCAAATTTACCAAAATACCTAAATTATCGTTTTCCCCCCAAATTTACCCAAATCACCAAACTACAGTTGACACCCCAAAATTGGCAAAAATTCCCAAAATTACACATAATACCCAAATTTGTTAAAAAATTATCTCAAACCATTTGAAACTACACAAATTAACCAAAACACCCCAACATTTTCAAACTTACCAAAACACCCCTCACTTGGCCAAATTTACCAAAATACCCTTGGTGACCAAATTGTCCCAAAACCTTAAAAATCATTTCAAATGTCTCCAAAATAAATTTAAACCACTCTATTGAGGTCAATTTGACCCATTTTGACCAAAAGCCCCAAATTGCCTTTAAAGGCCCAATTACTCCAATTCACCCCCAATGTCCACCATTTGATCCCAATCTTCCCAATTTCAATATTAAACTCAAATTCATCATGTCCAAACTTGATTGGAACCAAATATAAGCCCAATTAATCCACATTTAAATCCAATTTCAGCCCAAATCAGAAAATCCCCAATTTGACCCAAAACTAAAATCTCATTGAATAGAACCCCCAAATCTATCCAATTGCCCCACTTTTTCATCATAAACTCTTCATGAAACTAAACCACATAAAATTGATCCATCAATAGGGCCATAGACAAACTCTAGCCTAACTCAAGCCCAAGTCTAACCCAACGCCCTCAAAATTGATCATGTACCAAAATCCTTCAAATTGAACCTCCAAATCAATTCAAAAATCACTCCAAATCTTTTCTAACTTTCTTGTGCAATAATCTACACCATTTTGACCAATCAATTAAACTCAATTTCATGAAAAACACAATCTAAACCCAACTTCAAGACAAAATGCCCAAAGTGAACTCATGCACCAAAGTTGACAAATAGCCATGCTAAATTGATTAAACCAAAGCCACTACAGCCGCCATTTGACTCTAGTGACCAGGCTAGACCCACCTAGCCCACCCTACATGAGCTATGTATTAATGGTCCCTTGGATTTTAGGATTTCACTCCATTTTGGGCCAAAACCAAAATAACTTTGCCATCATCACTAACCATTAGTGGTTAACCATCACTAACCCTCCCACTGGCTCACCTGTCTGCCTGACCACCTCCTCCACCCTCTAAAATCAAAACCCAACCCATCCAAGCTGTACAACCTTGATTATACTTTAGCACTCTGCAGCCCTCCACCTCAGCTTCACATTGCACCTAAATTGAAGCCCTGTGCTCCACCCATTTCTCCTCTATTTAAGCCACCTCCTCCATGGCCAAAAGATGAGTTAACCAATTTTCTTGGAGAAACTCTGCCAAATTATTCTCAGAGCTCCTCCAAGCCCTCCTAAGCTCATTGCAATCATCTCCTAGCCATTTCCCCTACTACCTGAGCTTAATTTCTTAGCTTAAAATCATGACAAATTTCGTTCATCCTCCAAAATCCCCCAGACTTCAAATTGAACTGCTCTTAAGCTTCCCTGAAGCAAGAGAGGAAGTTCCCCATAAAAATCCCTCTCTATTAAGCTCTCTAAACCACTCTTAGGCCAAAGCTGCACCTCATTTCAGTAAACTCGTACTTGGAGCTTACACTAGAGGAAACTAACACATCCAAGAGGTTTTTGGGACTCCAATGAAGCTTCCACAAGCATTTGATTAAGGTTTCCCATCTCAGACAAAGGTATAATCAATTAACCGTAATCTTGAGCTCAATTTTCACCAATTGTGAAGTGATGTTTAATTTCATAGCATTGTACCCAAATGGATGTGTTTGTCTTGAGTAGATGAAGGAGTATGAATAAACCCCATGTGATTTTGGTTAGTATTGAGCAAGATCTTAGGTCTAGAATTCATGCAGTTCATGGGCTCTGTCTGTTTGGGAGAATAACAAAGAGTCGTCTGATCATGTGTGTATTGGATGAACGGATGAGATCGCGTTGGATGAGCTTTTGGTGCGTGAACAGCGGACCAAGTTAGTGCTGACTCAGACGAAGGTACCGAACCAAAATATGCTACATGGAGGCTTTGGAGATGCCAAGGATTGTGTGGCTCCGCGTAGTTTAAATAGAAAAATAGGGATTTATTGAGTTAATTAAATACCAAAACTTTGAAAATTCATATTTTTTCATAGAAAAATTATTAAAATAAAATTAAAATACCCACTGGCTCAGGGAATAGAGGAGAATAACGTGGATCAAAAATAAAAATTATTTTTTGACCCTTTATTTTTTAATTAACTAAATAGTCTCTGTGGTATTTTAATTTATTATGATTAAATATTGCTCATCATGGCTTAAGATTTATAGGGCTTGTTCCTCATGACAGAGATGATGTTCTCTAATATTTTTAAGGCCAGAGAGCATCTCTGTGGTTCTAAACCTAATTTTCAAGCTTGGATGACAATTTTAGTTTAATTTAATTATATAAATTAAATTATCACTTAGAAAATTATGAGATAAATTTTATGTGTTTTTTGAGGTCAAAAAAACCTAGGAAAAATATCATGATGGTTTGAATAATTTTGCATATTTCTATAGTTAATTAAATATCCATAACTTGTATTAATTTATTTAAATTAAGTATTATAAAAAATTTAATGAAATCAATTCCACATTATGTGTAAAAATCATGTTGATTCATTGTAAAAATTTGAAATTATTTGATTAAGTTTGAGCATTAAAGTTGATTTTATCAGAAAGATTGTATTTTTGTACAAAAATAATTATATTAAATTAAATATACTTAGGAAAGTTATGAAAAGTTATTTTTTTTGAGTTCCTAGTAATTAGAGGCACTTAGGAAAAATAAAATTATTTTTAGAGAAAACACTTCATTTCTAAGCTATATTTTAAATTTAAAACAATTAAAAAAATTAAAAATAATTAAAAAACTAAAAAAAAAAGTGCTTCAAAATATTTCTAAGGGTTTTCTGATCACTTGGAACTCATTAAAATATTATTTCCAATTTTTCTAAGTTAAAAGTAATTTTTTAAAGGCCTAAAATGCATTTATCTTATTTTATTATTAAAATAATTATAATAAATAAATTAAAAATCATTAAAAATTAAAATTTATTTCTCTAAAAATATAAAAATATTTTTTTGTAATTAAAACATATTTTCCATTCAATTAAAATTTTTAAAATTCCATAAATAATTATAAAATTAAATTAAAATTTAGCTCAAAAAATCATGGAATTTGCCTATGTGTTTCTCTGACCTAAGTGAACCTCTAATATTTTTCCCATAAACAAATATTTTATTTTAACTAATTAAATAAATTAATGTTGAAAATCTTACTTTCTAAGTTAAGATAATTATTTAAATTAAATAAAAATTTGATGTTTTAATTGCCCCATGAATAAGGTACTCTAAAATTTTCAAAGTCATTTAAATTATGGTTAATGAGTTATGAATAGAAGGGCCCCGAGGGTAAAATGGTCATTTTAGACTTTGGTGCCTTAATTAAATTTTAGGATTACTCAAAGAAAAAATGGGTAATTTTGATCTTACTAAATACTCTTGGATGATTAAAATATGACGGGTAAAAGGTAGAAACCAATTTTCTACCTTTCCATGATAAGAGTAAAATTAAAAGTTTCTAAAGTATCATGATCTGGAAGTTAATCAAAATCAAATAACTCTAAAGTGATGGGATTAAGCTAGGAGGATGATGTTTTACATATTTTAAGCCCACAATTGAGGAAAGTATGATCTTTCCATAAGGATACACATCACTTAAAGTGAAATGTTAATAATTTCCATTTTCTCCCAATGAGATTGTTAAGGGCTTGGTAGTGATCTATGTTTGATATTTAAACTTATTTGATGGGATTTAAAAAAGAGAGTAAGATTAGTGATAAATACTTATAAACACTATGAGCTC